>RYFJ01003112.1:0-47504 GCA_003991445.1 Oryza meyeriana var. granulata | reverse complement strand
TGAGTTACTGTGTATTTCTTTTGAATTTGACTACATAGATAACCATTACTCTAGGATTTCATTTTTATTTTTCTTCATCATGAGGTATTTAGCTATAGATGAACCTAAAGATTTTGAGGGTGGTTCCAAATCATCATGAAAATCCTACGTCCAGAAAGCTCGCTCATTTTCCAGTAGCACACTCAGTTTTCTGTCGATAGTGCGCTACTGCAGGAACTATGGTTTTTTTTTCAATCACATAGACTAGGTCCAAATTTCACAGCTTGAGAGCCATTCACTCACATCATTGCCGACTTCAACCATCTTCATTTTTTATCCACGCATAATTGCATCACATTCATTCACACCCGGAACGCCCTCTGGCTGGGCGGAACCAGTTTGTACCAAAAAAGGTTTATTTAAGGACGGTTATGTCCTATGTAGGGCTATAGCGGTTATTCATCGGATAACTCGTCTAAAATCGTAGACTGTTTATCTTCAATTGAAATTGTTAAATTAAAACCTGTTTTTAAATTCTTCACGGTTACCGCCGGGCGGGCCTTACCATACGGTAAAGATCTCGCAGTACCTTTCCGTAATATTAATTAATCGTTTCCGAGTATTGCGTCTTCGGTAACGTGGTATGGTGAAGCGAAAGGAAAAATACGAAAAATTGTAAAAACGCTATTAAAAATCAAAAAATGTAGAAAATCGAAGAAAAAATATTTATAGATATTCGTCTAAAAAATAATTGTAATATTGCATAATTTTGTACTTTGTTTTGTACGTAAAATTTGCTAATTATTTTTACACCTGAAATATAACAATAGTAATTAATATCAATCCATCTCTTATTTTTAAAACTTAGATAGAGCTCCAAAAATATCATAAGTAAACTTGTATTAATTTTCATAAATTTTTGTCACATATGTGATCCATAATTTAAGATTATTGTACTACCTACTAGATTTTTTTTAAATGTTTTTTTTAAATTGAATTCGGCAATGAATTTTTTAAATCAAACTAGTAATGATAACGTATCCAGTGATTTGGCGGTAACCACTCGGTTATCGGCAGTTTGGCAGTCCTGGCTATGGACTCAGCTGCAGTGCTGCACGACAAAAAAGGCTATGTCTTTTTAGATTTTTAAGCTATACGCTCTTCATACCTAAAAATAAATTTATTAATTATTTTTGGTGTGGTTTCATAATAAGACCTTTTTAAAAACAAAGTAATAATAGATTATCGTGTGCATCGTTTTTATATGCCGCTAAACAATGTGATTTTTGAAAAAAAACTATATAGAAAGTTTCTTTAAAAATTTAAATAATTTGGATTTTTAAGTTTTTAGTAGTTTGAGGAACTTAATTGTACCTAAATTATCAAACTTTTCGACAAGACTGTATTGCTGATCAGCTGAATTCCTACTTCGAACGGGGCCAAAGAAATGAGCTAGTAGTAGTCAACCATTGGATCTAGCACTAGAGATTATGGCAGATATTCAGGACAACTGTAGGCTTGAGAAAAAAGGTGAGGGTTTTAGCGGTAATAATTGAAATGTTGCAATGTCTATCCAGCTATCTGAGGATTTGACATTATTGAAGATATTCTCTGCCAACCAATGTATTGTGCTGCAATTGTCTTTGAGCGTGCTCCATACATGCAGTCCGTGTATCTCCCCCACTCCTCTCAACCCCGCACCGATCGATTTGAGCGGAGTTTCAGCTGAGCTGATCAGCACAAATAACGAAGTCAGGTTATAACACAAGATTTATTAGTATATTTTTAACTTATTATACAACTTAAAAAATATTTTTAATTATTTTAAAAAATTCTATATAAAAGATATTTAAAACATATAATTTAATAATTTAGAAACGTGCTTATAGAGAAAACGAGTGAGTAGCAAACAGACTAAAGCAAACAATGCCTTAATTCTATCCATAGTTTATTATCTTCACCAACTCAATGGTGCTTACTAACTGAACTCACAAACTTCTCTTGGTTTACTTTCGAACGGAGTATCTATGAATGCCTCGGTAGTGACAGCGATACTTTGCATATAGTATATTCTTTTGTTTAAAAATATAAAATATTTTTGTTTTTTACAAAGTCAACTTTTTAAAACTTTTGACTAATAATTAAATATATGTGTTTAGTGATATGTATGTATGATCATTAGATTCGTATTTAAAATATTTTTATATGATATTATTTTATAGTTGCTAATACTTATTATGAAAAAAATTAACGTCAAATATAATATTAGAGGATCATATAGAACCTAATATACCTTATATTTTCAAACGGAGAGACAAATATGATGCTTCTTACACAACTATTTGACATTATTTTTGCATTTAGAGTTCCAGCAATGGTACTTGTGGCCCTCTTATACCGCCAGATACTCTAGTTACTACTAATCCCTCCATTATTTATAATTACTTGTTGGTTTTAATCCGAGATAAATAAACGTTGACTGTTGTTTTTTATGCGATGTCAAAGCGAATATGTTTGAATATAAGATAGGACGTGACTAGGGATCGAACATCCGCTCCTTAGCAAATTATCGGACGGTGTTTCACCATATATAAAAAAAATATTTCACATGTTTCACCGTTCACCGAAAAATGTTTCAACAAAAAATATTTCAGATGTTTCATTGCTCAATAAAAAATATTTTATCGGTTAGCAAAAACTGTATCAACCAGATGTAAGATTGAAAAATTGTTGATTGTGACATCAAGACCATACTATATGCAACATCAAATAAAACACAATACACACTATATGACTCATCCTGATAAAAAAAGGGTAAAACACTCGAATATAACAAAGTGAAACAAGATGAAATAATAGATTGCACCATGCCCTAGCAGCCATCTCTACCTCTGCGCCACGCGCTAGAGGATGGCCCCTCCACACCTTTGGGGCGCTGGCCATCCTCGCCGAGCTCTGGCCTTGTCAGCTCCGTGCCTCCAACTCTGCCACCATGGCTTGACAACATCTGGATCCATTGCATTCGATCGCCAAGGTTGGTGCATCTAGAACTGCAGCATGAAAACGGCGTGGTGGCGGAGACACATGTCGGATCTAGAGCTCGACACCTTCATCCAGTTCGTCAATCCATCGCCGCTCGTCCTCGCATCCTCCGACAGCCACCTCAATCTCTTCTGCCCAACCCCATCATCACCCCATCCAGATCCACGCAGGAGTCTGAAGGTCACCGCATGCATGAGGAAGGGCACCAAGAGATGGGGAAGTGAGATGGGGAAGGAAAGAGTGAAAAGGGATGAAGGAGGAAGGAGATAGAGGGAGAAGGCAGAGAGGAGTGGAGGGCATCCGAAGAAGGAAGGAGACGAGGAGTAGAGGGCGTATGACGCTTCGGCTCGTGTCGGACGCCCTGAACAAGCATTATCGTATAAGATATTAGTAAAGTTCCATCGATTTCAAATCTCTAATGATACAACTTATTGTGCCTTATCGCTGGCGACATGAGCTGAGCAACTGCTGGTGGCAAGGCAATTATAAGGAATGAATTGGCTCTTCAAATCAAGCCAATAAGCCATAGCAACTGTTCGACTTGCTAGGCTTACTTCAACGAAATTTCTTTGACACGAGCATCCAACCGAGTGGAAAATATTGGATGTCTTGTGTCCTACCACGCACTATGCTCAAGGCGTCGGACATCCACCCATCCAAACTTATCACCTAGCTAGAGTAGTCCTTTTTTCCTCTCCCTTCTCCTCCCGCATTCGGCTTCTTTCCCTTTCCTCATACTACCATCACTTTATCTCTCATGCTTGTAGCTCACGGGGCAAGTAGAATGTTGAAGGGTGGTGCCAACGCCGCTGACCATCTTGAGGATGACGGCAACGTCTCGTCGCAGACGTAGAACTAGGTCTCAAGTGAAATGCCAAAGGTGCGCGTGAACAAATGCAGCGTGACAGTGCCCCTAGAAGATGATAGAGTTTGTGTTGTACAATTGCGCCAATATGGTGGAGGCCGTGAAGGAGCCCAAGCATCCGACTGCAAAGAAGATTGGCGATGAGGGCGTGGAGGAAGATGAGGAGAATGGCGGATTCTAGGGCGAGGAAGAAGGTTGATTGGTACCGTTTTTGCAATTTTCTTTGATGTTTCAGTGGGTGAAATACAATATTGCAATTCATTGTTCTCTTGTTGTACCTTGTGGTATTCGGGTATTTCATATTGTTTGATCAAATGTTGCATATTCGGGTATTTCATATTGTTTGATCAAATGTTGCATATAATGTACACACCGTTTAACAATTCGGAAAACGTACTCACAAAAGACAAGGAAGAAGCCAAGCCTATAAGCCGGAACGAACACAACCTAATTTGATTTGTCAACATCGTAACAAATTATAAATTTATATTTGTAGATCACCTTAAAAAAACAAGTAGTGCGCAGCACAACACAGTGACTGCATATGCCTTACTAAAAAAACTATGGATAATGCATGGATTTATTCAACTCGAGGCGTAGATTGAATTTTAACAGACATGTTTTTTCTATTATTTAATACATGAACTAATTAATATTACTTCTTTTATTTCTTTCTAATATGACGCTATTAACTTTTGACATAACGTTTAACCATTCATTTTATTTAAAAAAATTAAGTAAGTATAGTTTATGTTGTTATGATTTGGTTTTAACTTATATTTATATATATTTCTATTATTTTTTATATAAGATGAAATGGTCAAATTTTATAAAAATTAACGATGTTTTTATTAAAAAAAGAGTAAGGATTACAAATTTACTATTAATCAAATGTTTAGTATTTTAAATTCTGTCAAATAACAATGCTGACTATTGAATGGAACTTTAAATTCAGAACGAGGAAGTAAGTTCCACGTTGTACTTTCAACTTATTTTAGTTACTATTATCAATTATGTACAACTTTATTATAAATTTTTATAACTTAATTATAAATATGTGTAATTTATTTTTTAAAAATATTTAATCAATAGACGGTTGCTAAGTATTGGTTTCCATTACTATTTGGATGGCATATGGGCCATCTCCTGCGTGAGCTTTTGCAACACGGCGTTCCGGCACGCGGCCTTCTCCCTCGCCTTCCTCCCCCTCCGACGCATCGTCCATCAGGCACCGCACTCCAGCTCAGCCGCCTCGACGAACTTGTCCCGCTTCCTGTCCACCTTCATCTGCACGGCGACGCCCATGGCGGCCACGAGCTCGAGCGCGTTCAGGTGCTGCTCCGCGTACAGTGGCCATGGCACCAGCGGGACGCCGTGCCACAGGCTCTCCAGCGTCGAGTTCCACCCGCAGTGTGGAACGCCGCCGATGGGGATCTCCCTCTGCGGTGCCCACTTGGACCACACGAGGCCCTTCTCCCTCCTTCGTCCTCTCCAAGAACCCCTCCGGAGCAGCTCCTCCACGTTGGCATCTGTCGGGTATGGCAGGCCGGCGGGTGGCCAGCCGCGCAGCACAAACAGGAAGCGATGCCCGCTGCACTCGAGGCCGTCGGCTATCTCGAGCACCTGCGGCGGCGCGAAGCTGCCCATGCTCCCGAAGCAGAGCAGCACGACGGAGGCCCGCGGCTGCGCGTTGAGCCACCGCACGCACTCGGTCGGCGGCTTGAAAGACCGTGTAGATAGTCGGAACGCGGCGGCCCGGCACGCACCGGCCGTCGGCGAAGGCCGCGAGGACGGCCGGCTCGAGTGTTGGCCCAGCTCACTCTTTCTCTCTCAGCTCACGTACAATACTTGTGGAGAAGACAGTCACGAAGAGGAACACGCGCACACACAGGGGAGATATTTGCAGCACTGCACATCAGTGCTCTTTTCATTTATCTCTTTTTTTTTTCTCTCTCTCATAAACGCTGATTATAATTTTTAAATAAACACCCACATTAGCCTGCCGGCTGGCCGTTCCACGACTTGCACCTTGCCGCAAGAATCGGACAGCAGCAAGCTAATCACTACACATGTTAATCTTGGCCGCACGTCCCAGCCGCACGTTCACGCCATGCAGATCACTCCTTCACACTAGCCACTTCCACTAAGTCCATGCTCCAGCTGCACAACTCGGCACTCCATGAACTGATGCTAGCCGCATGCATATTGCCTCCACTTACCGCATGCACGCACTCACACCGATTTGCCAACGCACGCACTCTGTGCTTCTCTCCAACAGATCAACTCTCTACATATTGCACAACTAACTCATACGGACACAACACAACTCATCTAAAACTCACACAAACATGTAACAACAAGATTAAGTCTAACAATCACCCCCTAATCTTGTTGGCTTTATTCCGCACCCCGCAAGATCTTCACAGCAACGTCGGCTCATCATCAGCATCTGCAATGGCAAGCTACGACACTATCTTGGTCACCTTCTTCGGCTTGTCACACTCATCAGCGAAGTGTCCGAAGTCACCACAGTTGCGGCAATCAATCTTCAACTTGTCGAACTTACCGTGGTACTTCTTTTTATCGTTGTTGCTGCTTACGGAGCCATCACCATTCAGCTTCTCTTCAGCAACCTTGGCCTCCCACTCGGCACGCGTGAGCCACGGCTCAGCCTGCACAACCAGCAGCAACAGCTCACCGTTCTTGTCATGACGCCCCTTTGAGGACTCCTCGAACGCCCTCAAACGCCCGATGGTCTCTGTCACCGACATCTCCGTCACATCCTCCATTGCTCGATGGTGCTAACGATAGGTAGGAATTTGTCGGGGACGGAATGCAAAAGCTTCTCGACAATAGTGGTCTCTTCCACTTTCGTGCCGAGAGAGCGTATCTCGTTCATGATGGTGGTAACCTTCAAAGAAAACTCATTAATTTTCTCAGATTCACCCATGTACATACCATCAAGCTCTCTTTTGAGAGTCTGTACTCGGGCCTTCTTGACACGCTCTTCACTGACGTGCATCTCCTTAAGAGCATCCCACGCCTCCTTCGCTGTCTCTTTCTCGGATATGGCCATCACCACAGCTTCCAGCACCGCTTGGACAATGGCGGCGAGAGCCATTTGGTCCATCTTTTCATCGACTACTTCCTTGCACACCACGGCCGGCCACATGCCTTGCGCACGCATAAAGATTTTCATCTTTACCGCCCACAAGCCGTAGTTGTTCTCAGAGAGCATGGGATAACGCAGTGTCACCCCCGTCTCCTTCACTTGCTGCACAACCAGCTCATGGCCGCCTTGGCTGCCGTCATCACCGCTACCATTGCCGCTGCCACGACAGCTCGGCGGCGTGTACACTCCTTCACTCGACATGACAGCAAGAACTCAACCTCCGCTCTGATACCAAATGTTGGCCTAGCTCACTCTTTCTCTCTCAGCTTACGCACAACACTTGTGGAGAAGACAGTCACGAAGGGGAACACGCGCACACACACGGAAGATATTTGCAGCACTGCACACCAGTGCTAAATGTTGGCCCAGCTCACTCTTTCTCTCTCAGCTCACGCACAACACTTGTGGAGAAGACAGTCACGAAGGGGAACACGCGCACACACACGGAAGATATTTGCAGCACTGCACACCAGTGCTAAATGTTGGCCCAGCTCACTCTTTCTCTCTCAGCTCACGCACAACATTTGTGGAGAAGACAGTCATGAAGGGGAACACGCGCACACACACGGGAGATATTTGTAGCACTGCACACCAGTGCTCTTTTCACTTATCTCTTTTTTTTGCTCTCTCATAAACGTTGATTACAATCTTTAAATAAACACCCACACTAGCTTGCCGGCTGGTCGTTCCACGACTTGCACTTTGCCGCAAGAACCGGACAGCAGCAAGCTAATCACTACACATGTCAATCTTGGCCACACGTCCCAGCCGCACGTTCACGCCATGCAGATCACTCCTTCACGCTAGCCACTTCCACTAAGTCCATGCTCCAGCCGCACAACTCGGCACTCCACGAACTGATGCTAGCTGCATGCATATTGCCTCCACTTAGCGCATGCATGCACTCGCGCCGATCTGCCAACACACGCACTCCGTACTTCTCTTTAACAGATCAACTCTCTACATATTACACAACTAACTCACATGGACACAACATGACTCATCTAAAACTCACACAAACACGTAAAAACAAGATTAAGTCTAACATCGAGCTCGGCCACCGTGTTGACGATGATTCCCGCGGCCTCCATGAAGCGGTTCCCGTGGTAGACGAGCCACGAGTAGTTGTGGTCCTTCTTCAGCACAAGCGTCGGCAAGAGAGCAGCCGTCACCGGCGGAAACCCGGGTAAGTCGACGGCGCCTTCAATCTCCTCGAAATCCTCGGCCACCTCCTGGTCCAGCGGGGCAACCGCAGCAAGAGCGCGAGCATGGAGGCGGTGGACGTGAAGTACACGTACCCGGGGAGGCCGAGCTCGAGGATGACGTCCAAGAACGTGGTGCAGAACCAGTCCAAGACCACGGCGGTGACGCGGACTCCAGGCCGGTGATGGCCGCCCTGTCGTACATGCGACGCGTGTTGCCTCATGAACCGGGAGATGAAGTCCTCGCCGCCGCGGAAGTCGGGGAGCTCCTCGGCGGGGAGGCAGTGGAACCGGATGTCGTAGCCGGAGTCCGCCTCCGCTTCCCGGCGTATCGTCTCGTCGAGCTCGGGCGCGCGGTTGGACTCTGGCAGCTGCGCGAGGAGCACGGTGAGCGACATGGCACGGTCGTCGTCGTCGTCGCTGCAGCAGCTGCGGAGCATTCGCTTGCCTACTTCCATCATGGACGAGAGGTGGCCAGAGACGCAGAACGGGATGAGCACCACCGTCGCTGGGCTCGCCGTTTCTGGAGCCATAGCTGATAGCTCACAGATCACGGTACGCACGCGCGCGCGGTAAGCAAAGCCGGTAACGAGATTGTGTTTCTGTACGTACTTGCGTGAGGCTTCTCATTTTGGTGTGCACATCGGTTCCTCATAAAGGGGGACGGCTAATATGAACGCACAGCCACTGATGACCCACGGCACAGTGAATGCTGAACCCCTCTGTCTTTGACCCTCAGAGTTGCTTTGGAAAAAGAAAATCACACCACACATTTTTTTTAATAAAAGGCTTACAGCCCAGCTCTTCATAAAGCCAAAACAAAAACAGCGTCATTGCAGATACTGGGTTACTAGTTTTCGATACAGGACAAAACAAGGCGAAAACATTAACAACATCTGTCATCAGCCAAACTTATTACTACGGGTAGCCTTCGTTTCTGCTTATAGTTTTGTTTATTTCTTATTTTCTCTAAGCATATTTTCTAATATTTCTCAGTGTATTTTTTTAAAAAAATTTATATGAAAGTATCTTAAAAAATCAAATAGATTTATTTTTTAAGTTTTTAATAATTAATACTTAATTAATTACATACTAATAACGTTTCTCAAAAAACTGAAGCGAACACGACCTAAAGAGTTCCCAGCAACATAGAGAAAGAGCACGCTGGCATTCCATCCTACAAGCAAGCCAGAAAAAGGAAGAAAAAGGACACTAAGAAAACATAAAAACTAAGACATACAACTCTAAAGGAACTGCTAGGTAATCAACCAACTCCAGATCTCGTCACATTTAGCCTAATCACAGTGTTGTACTTTGCTTCTGTCCATCTTCCTTTGATCTCCATTCTTCGAGAGCGCCTTTCACTGTCTAACAAAAAAGATTATACGAAAGGCAATAGTTAGTGGCGACCTAATCAGTTTATTTCTAAACACCTAATTATTTCTAATTAGTCAGAGAGATCAGCTAACTGCTCCTGAATCACAGATTCTGAATGTATTCTCTGCTGACCTAACCCTTCATAAGACAGAAAAAAAGCTCTCAAAACTTGCAGGGATCCCTTTCTATCTTAGGGCATCTCTACATATACACCAAGAGAAAATAGCTAGTGGGCATTTAAAAATAATATGTTTAGTATTTTCTAACTCTTTACAGAATTTGCAAAACTCAGAACCAACCTAATTTCGTTTTTTAAGTTGAACTATTAATTAAATTCTATCTCTTGGGCCTAGTCAAAGAAAATGTTTAACTTTAAAAGGGCATGGAGCCTTCCCAATCACACTAACATCATGTCATGTTTGCTGGAAACATGTACGCCTACGCATGCTCTAGATCGGGAGAGAAGACCGTGAGACAGTGAGAGTGCGAGAAAGACCATGTCAGCGACTCAACGTTAGAGCATGGCCATCAAACACAAGATGATTCTAATCCTAAGATTTTAGGTCTAAAACAATTAGTCTCCAACAATATTCTAAATACATATCTAAATTAGACACTCTTCATAAGTTGAAAGACCTTTTTCTTCCACATGGGAAGAGCGACCTGTTGGGGGAGAGGGAGGGGTACGATTTGTTTCTTGTTTTATTATTAAGAGTCAATTTTCAGTTATTTGTTGAAGTGAGTAATCTATTCATAACTAAAAAATCTGATTAAACATCCTACAAGGAAAATTTTGGAAATAGATTTTAGGCTTCTATTGGTGCGTGAAAGCTGCTATGTGCGTGCACATATAGCTACAGTAAAAAATAATTAAAAATAATAATATTGAAAAAAATAAAATATTAAAAGAATCAAGTAAATTTTATACTACTAATTTGAAACTTTCATATTTAATTTTGAAACTTTTAACTCAAATTAAAAAACTATCAACTAAGAATTTTAAAAAATCTACTCAAATTTTAAAATTTTCAATCCAAAATTTGAAACTTTTAATTAGATTTTTTAAAATTTCAACTAAAACCTAAAAACTTTTAACTCTGCTTATTTATACATTATTTTATAACTAAAAATTATTAAACACTAATAATAGTGATTAGTGGTTAATGGGTTAATGATGGTGATTAGTCTTCACCATGCGGCCGCGTCGTGCGCGCGACGTAAGAAGTTTGTGCACGCACTAGCAGCACCCCTGTTGGATATGCCCAAACTCCCTCATCCTCAAATATAACAGAAGCAGAATTTTAAAATTTGTCTAAAAAATAATGTATACTATAGCACTATTTCTCTACGCTAAAACGCAAGGGTGTGTGGCAACTGACCAAGCTAGCCGACGGTAGACCAAACCCCTTTCTTTGCCGGCGCGTGCCGAGCCTGCCTCCGCCAGGAACGCCGCCGCTGTTGTGTTCTGTTTTGCTGTCATTGAAAGGAAGAGAAAGAAAAAAAATATATTTTGACTCTCTTAACTATTGATTTAATCTGATTCATATAGCTTAATCATAAAACCCGAATATATCACATCCCTTAAATATTAAAATCAGTGCAAAATAATTTTCTTGCCTGTTTTAAGTGTGGTTTAGACTGACATGACGACGCATATATAGCATGTTGACCTGATCTTTATTTTACGTGACGCTTACATAGCGTATCATTTTAGTTAGCAAACTAAAAATAAAAACTATAGTAGTCCTACGTGTCAGTCTCTCAGAAAAAAAAATACAGTAGGAGTCACGTGTCATCCTCTCTCCTTTCTGCTCCCTCTCTGTTTCTCTCCTCTTTCTCTCCCCTACGGCGGCTTCCTATCCCCCGACGGTGATGCGCCCCTTGGCTTCCCGATGAGCACGGTGGCGGTGACCTCACGGATGAAAGACCAGCTAGCTTCCCTCCGGCGGGCGAGCGTGGAGTAGAGGCCGGCAACACTGCCACCGGTGGTAGATCTGGATCGGAGCCACTCCGTCGCAGTGATCCCTGGCCTCACCACCTGTCGGTAGCCTCTCCGCCGTAGCCGACGACATGGAAGCTGCCCCTGCAGCCGCGGAGGCGCACGACAGGCAGAGGGAGCCGTTCGACCTCGGGCTGTTGATCGGTGACCTGGCCCTCGACGAGGATGTCGCCAGGTACGGACGACGGTCAGTCTCGGCCGTGGATGTCTACGTGGTTGTTCGAGAAGTGAGCTTCTTACATGCTGTTTTGCGTTTGATTTGGTTTTCGATAGTGATGAGGACGAGTCGCTGGAGGGGTTGCAGCAGGAGCTCGAGGACTGCAACGACGACGAGGTGCTGCCTGTTGATCCGATGCTTGTTTTTCCCCTCCCCTAGTAACGAGCTTGCTGAGTTCTTCGAGCTGTCTGGTTCACAAGTCCCTGGGTGTTGCATTGTTGTCTTTCTGAGCTCGCTTACTAATCCCGAGCAAGAAACAGCGTACCATTCTGTTTTTCTTCTTGGTGATTGCTGATTTTTATTTTCTGGATGGACGTATGAAGTGGTAAATATCCCTGCCACTTTTTTTTTTTATTTTTCTAGAGGAAGAGATGAGAGAGAATGATAGAGAAAAATAAGTGGTCATTGTTTATGGTCTCATACATATTTTTTTATTTTTTTCTGATTGTAATGTCAGATAGACATCACGTCAGAAAAAGACCAGATCAATATAACATATAGATGTCACGTCAGCGAAAACCAACATTAATACCGTCGAAGAAGTCATTTTACACTATTTTAATAGTTAGAGGGGTTGATATATCCGATTTTACGGTTGAAGGATATGAATCAGATTTATGCTATAGGGAGCCAAAATATACTTTTTCCAAAGGAAGACGAAGGGAGGAGTCTCTAGTGTTTGTGGCCTTCTGGGCCGTCGATTAATGGGCTTACTGGGCCGCTGTGGCACTATGTGCTGTGCCGGTCCACAAGAAGATGGCGGCATCGCAGTGGTCAAGGTCGACGCCTGACGCCGCAACATCCTGCGAATCCTAGCGCCACCGCCGCATCACGTCATCTCTCGTCAGACTCTGACTCACTTATTTTTTTTTTCACCACTCCGGCATACTCCTTATTTAATGGGTATCAACGTCTTTTTTATTATTAATTTATAGAAACTCTAAAATCTTTTATATTTGACGACAGGAAATACTCATATTCTTTAAATACTCTATTTGACGTTAGAGTACTGTTTATAATCATTTGTCCTTTTTTATAAAATAAATACCCGCAGAGATGTCGCATATCAAAGGGTGATACACTTAGGGTGTGTTCTTAAGTGCTTATTGGGTGGCTTAAATAAGTCGCACGTAAAACGAGGAACATTATTAGCGCGTGATTAATTAAGTATTTATTATTAAAAAGTTGAAAAATGGATCTATTTGCCTTTTTAAGTTACTTTCATATAGAAATTTTTTGCAAAAAACGCACCGTTTATCGTTTTGGGAAATGTGCGCATGGAATCCAAAAAAAGTAAGCTGGGCCTCACTGGAGTGCCGAACAGCACCTTAGACATAAGCATGTAAGTTCTGTTCACCATAATCCAATCATTTAAAATGTATTAATGATTAAAGCTAAAACGTAAACTGATTAAATGTAAACAGAGGCAGATAATAGATTGAAACTGCATGTTAGAAAAACACAACGTTCTTATCACTTTCGCTAGCCAGCCTATCCTCTTCGGATGAACTTCTATACCACTGTTCTACAATTTCTTATGGTTTTCACTTTCCAGTCATTTTTTAGCCGGTGGTGAATTAACAGGCCTCGTAAGCATTAACGGGTGTGACTGTGTGAGTGCGCTAATGTATTAAACTATTAATTGGCATAATTGCAGTAGCAAATTATCTCAGAAATAGCATATAGCAAATAAACCAAAGAGCCAAAATAACACTGTAGATCTCATATGTAACACTGTTATTTTTCTATTAACAAAACCTAACTTCATAGTCGAATGCTGAAACTTTCTTTTAACCATCAATATTTAAAGCTAAAATAATTCTCTTATTAATAGACAGTAACCAATTGAATCACCTCGGTCTCACTATTCCATAAAAATAATTCAACTTTTACTACTGAAGTTTTTTTTTTCTGAAATACTTATTTTATCCTAAAATATAAGCACTTCTGGATTTTTTTGGTGACTAAAGAGAGAGATGAAATTAAATGAGCAATGGTTATCATTAGTTGAGATGAGAAAGTAGGTGTAGAAATTAAATGAGAGATGCCAATGATTGATTGATTGGTTGGTATGGAGAAGTAGAAGGAGAAGTTGATATATTTGAGAATAAATTTTAAATAATAGGAGTAGCTATATTTTTAGACATAGAGAGTAGTATACTAGTATCATGTTGTTAGCTAGGAATCTAGGAATGAATGTTACTCCAATATTCCATTTGTTTCCAAATATAAGTATTTCTTGCATTTAAATTTCTCTTTATTTCATCCAAAACCACCCTCCCCTTTCAGTACCCCTCATTTAATAATGAACAGTATAGTCTTTTTTTTAAATCTTAATTTCTACTGAATGGAGTAGAATGGTGAATAGCTGAACGATTTGTAATACTTATTCAAAAATACAAACGAATGAATGAACTATTATAAATTTGGAAAATATATTTCAAATAGTATCATAAGAATTAAAGTTTTTTAAAGATCACATTATTTAGGAGCTCGAGAAGCAGGACGTTTAATAGAATGCTCCTGTCCCTAAATCGAACACCTAAAAATACTTATACTTCCTCTGTTTGATAATACAAGAGATTATGTTTTTTTATAAAAATTAACAAAGTATTAAAAAGACAAATCATAGTAAAAAATAATACTTGGGATAAATAAACTAATATAAAATATGGTAGGTGAGAAATAAGTTAGTTAAAAATAGATAGATAAAGAGTAAACTAGTATAAAAGTTAATAGGTGAAAAATAAAGTACTATATCAAAATCCTAAATTCCTTATATTTTAAAAAAGATAGAAAAACAAAATCTCTTTATATAGTAGAACGGAGGAAGTACATCCAAATAGATGGCCGACACATTGAGCGAGAAGCTGGGAATTGATGTGTCAGCGCTCAGCAACGACGACGGTCGCGGCATGCGGGCGAACACATTCAGCTGCATGCGTGTCGGCGGGTGTGCGTCTAATACGCGTGCAGACCACGCGAACGGATTTGGGCTAACCGGGATTCTGAAATTGGGAATCAACCCACGAGATCCCTTCTTCTTTGGACTGCATACCAAATCGGTTTCAACCTAAAGAGGCCACGTGCATAATCAGCTCTTATGCTGGTGCTTTTTCATTTTGGCCCAAGAGCACATGTGCGGGCCATTTTAGTGCATTCATTCAGTGAATTTTTTTGATTTTTATATTTATTTATTAAAAGATTTACAAAAATAGATTTTCGTTTGAAAAAATTACAAAAATAGACTCCCGCCGCCCTCTGGGAGGGCGATTTTTAAAAATCGCCCTCCCAAAGGGCGATTTTATGACGTGGCTGACGGCCGTTGGCCCCCCGCCGACGGCCGTCAGCCATTTTGCAGGCGGCCCCCCGGACTCCAAAAAACCGCCCTCTCAGAGGGCGGCAAGGGGGCCGCCTGCAAAATATGCCCAAAAACCGCCCTCTGAAGGGCGGTTTTTGGCTCCCGGAGGGCCGCTTGCAAAGTCGCCCATTTCCAGGGCGGTTTTTTGCAGGCGGACCCCTTGCCGCCCTCTGGGAGGGCGGTTTTTAGCCCCCCGTATAAAACCCCCCTCCTAGACTCAAAAAATGTCATAAAATTCACTCAAATTAGAAAAAAAAACAGGAGAGAGCTGAGAGGGCGAAAGCAGCGAAGCTCTGCCCGTTTGCTGATTTGCCTGCAGGTAAAATCCATTGTTCCTTTGCAATTTCTATTTGTATGTAAGAATTGATGTAGTAATGTACTAGTTATGTGTATAGTACTATATAGATCTGTAGTTTTTAGTTAATCTGTTAGATGACTTATTTTTTATACAGATGGTACTTATAAAATCTGGAATACACGGTTTTAGATGTTAGGAGGATGGTGGTACCTAGTTTAACTGTATTTTTCATAAACAGATATGTCAAATAAGGTGATATTTCAGTTATTTCACGGGCAAGGGAATGTGAGATATGGTCCAGACGGTGTAGATCTGTCGGAGTTTAGTTCAACGGCTAAGGGTATTGATAGGCCAGCTGAGAGAAGTTTTGGATCAGTATACAACTGGCTGATGCGAGGGTTTCGACTGGACCCTCAGCTCAGCGGAATAACCTTGTATGTAGTAGTCAGTCGTGTAGTTGAAGGTTTTTTTGGGAACTGATGCCAGTGGATTGCGCTGCCACTTGGAGATGGTATGTGGAGAATGCATTTCAACGTGGCTGGCCATTGGGCATACTTGTGTCCATATATGAGAAAGATAACAACGCTGGTGCAATGCCCGTACAAGATGATGAGGGTCCAAGTATGGCGGGAGGTGATAGTGAAACAATATAAGAAAATGAAAGAGGGAATGAAGAGGGAATGAAGAAGATAGACAGCCAACAGGTGTGGCAGATGAGGGAGAACATATCGACACGATCGTCCAAGAAATGGTTAGAGAAGATTCTGAAAATGAGCATGCAGAGTATGATGACTCGTCTGATGAGGACAACGTGATGCCTGCAGAATGGAGCAACGAGGACTTCTCTGCGCTTACTATCTCCGAGCGGCATCATGTGCCGTGGGAGTATAAGCAGAATGAGGTCATTCAGGGGGCTAAGTACGCATATGTAGAAGATTTAAAGGAGGCAGTCAAACAATGGGCGGTGTCACTTCAGAGGGAGTTCTCGATCGTGAAGTCAAACAAATCAGTGTATGAAGTGAAGTGCATGAAGGATGGGTGTCCATGGCGGGTGCACGCATTCAAGGGTAAATGGAAAAATTATTGGCAAGTTTCAATCGTGACGGAGCATTCATGTTACTTGACAGGTGTTGAAAAATATCATAGAAACATGACCTCTGCATTTGTTGCAACAGAGATGTACTCTCATATTGTCAACAATCTGGGGTACGAACCAAAGTCAATCGTTAGGCATATTGAAGAGAAATTCAAATATACAATTAGCTATGATAAGGCTTGGAGGGCAAAACAGAAGGTTGTAGAGATGAGATTTGGCACATTTGAAGCATCTTATGATAATTTGCCTCGTCTATTAGGCTGTATTCTTCAGAGGAATCCGGAGACGTGCTATGACCTGAAAGCCTTTTCATCAATTGACCATGGTAATAAAAGTGTGTTGCAACGTGTATTTTTTACACTAGGTGCTTGCATTCAAGCATTTATCCATTGTCGTCCTATCCTCTGCATCGATGGGACATTTCTGACTGGAAAATATAGAAGACAGCTATTAACAGCAATTGGAGTTGATGGAAACAACCAAGTTCTACCGGTGGCTTTCGCTTTTGTTGAAAGTGAGAACACTGATAGCTGGTATTGGTTCCTAGAAAGGGTTAAGACAGCAGTTGTACGGATGAGACCAGACGTATGCCTCATACATGACCGTAACTCCGGCTTGCTGCGTGCAATTGAGGAACTGAGAGATGGAAGTGTTGAGAAGGGATACCCACCAAGGTGGTCTGATGTACAAAGCAGATGGTGCATACGTCATATGGGTGCTAATTTCTACAAACAGTTTAGAAATAGGCACCTTATGGATCTTTTCAAGAGGCTTTGCGCCCAGAATCAAGAGAAGAAATTCAAGGAGCTTTGGAGGAGGTTGGATGAGCTGACCTCTAAACAAACAGATGAGCAGTCCAGGAGGGCTACCATTGGAGGGAATGAGGCTCCACAAGCTCTTGAACCTCTATCAACTAACGGACTTCATATGAGAAGAAGGTCTGCATCCTCAGTTAGAAAATTTTCAGATTGGATTGAGAATGAGCCAAAGGAGAAATGGGCATTGTTGTATGACAAGGATGGTTCTCGATTTGGCATAATGACCATAAATTTGGCAGAGGTCTATAACTGGGTGATGCGTGGTGTTCGAGTGCTCCCACTTGTTGGCATAGTTGAATTTATTTTGCATGGCACATGCAATTAGTTTAGAGATCGGTTCAGAGCAGCTGGCCCCTCAATGACGGATAATAATCTTTTCTTTGGAACGCTGCTCACTAAGTACCTGCAAGATAAAAGTAATAAGGCCCGAAGACATCGTGCTCTACCTCAAGGCACACAAGAACACAGATTTGAAATATTGTGTGTCGACAAGGGCATGCGCGGAATCTACCGCAAAAGAGTTGTGCAGGAGTGTGTGCTCAAAGAAGACGGGACCTGCAAGTGCTCGTGCCGAAAACCTACTCTGCTCCACAAGCCATGTTCCCATGTGATTGCCGCGAGCGGTGAGTGTGGAATCGAAGCACGTTATTTTGTCTCACCTTATTTCAGAAAAGAAGCAATCTATAATACCTGGAGTGGAGAGATATACGGTTTCGGTATAGCGGGGACATTTACTACGGAGAATCCTCAAGCTATCTACATTCCTGACCCAACAAAATTGAGGACTAAAAAAGGTCGCCGCAAGACAAGACGCATCCGTAATGACATGGATGAGTCAGAAGCCGGTGGAAGACTTAAACGTTGCTCAAAGTGTGACCAAACAGGTCATACCTATAAGAAATGTCCAAAGGATGCAGCCGGTCCAAGTGCGGCAGAAGCTGGACCGTCGGGTTCAGCCGCTGATGGTAGTCGTCCTACAGGTGAAGGCACAACTTCAAGACGACCCCGTCTTAGACGTTCTCGAACAATTGGTGGTGCTGGCGTGTAGTGTAAGTCTATACTTGATCTTTGTTGTAGAATGACATGTATCGTACTGTTGTTTTTTATTGTCATGTAACAATGCTATAAACATTAAAACTAATTTACGCTAACTCTCTATTTGTATGCAGGTATGGTGTACCCTACACCAGAGCTACTCGACCGGGGTCTTGACCAGTCCCACCGGTCTTACCTGTCAGCCGTCGAGGGTGCCCAGCTAGGCACCTTCCGTCCACGGCCTTCACGTCAGCTCCTGTGGATAGACCCCCGGTTCCGTCAGAGGTAAGAGCTGTACGAATATTCATTCACATTATTTGTGCATATCTATGTTTTCCCCGATATTGAATACAGTTCTATATTTGGCAGGTTGTGTGAGGCTGGACTTCTTCCGCTGTGCATGCTAGTTGAGCCCGCACCGGACGAGAGAGACCCCGCCAGGCGATGGGAAGCTGACCGGTCACTTCTGATAGCGCTGGTGGATCGCTGGAGACCGGAGACCCACACGTTCCACCTACCATGTGGCGAGATGACTCCCACACTGCAGGACGTGTCCTACCTGCTGGGACTTCCCCTCGCAGGGGACGCAGTCGGTCCGGTTGACGGGGGGCACGGTTGGGCGCAGGACATATCTGCTCGGTTCGAGGCCGTGCAGCGTCTACCTGGGCTTGGTATGCCGAGTTCGCTACCGCCTTACACCACGGCTGGCCCCTCGCAGGCGTGGGTGCTACAGTACACCGTAAGTCATGGATTCATTTGCTTCACAATCATCCGACCTATAAAGGAGCAGTGATGCTGACTATGATCTTCCTTTACAGCCTGACAAGCTAGACGACGACGCCGACGAATACTCGGTGCAGCGGAGCATGTAGGCCTACCTGTTGTGGCTGTTCGGGTGGGTGATGTTCACCAACAGTCACGGGCACGCGGTGGACAAGGGACTGATCCACTACGCTCGTGCGATCGCCGATAGCGAGGACGGCTACGTACCGCAGTGGAGCTGGGGATCTGCTGTGCTAGCGGCGACATACCGTGCTCTTTGTGACGCGTGCACGAAGACCGATCCAGGTGCGATTCTCGCCGGTTGCCCTCTCCTTCTGCAGCTATGGGTAGCAGAGCGTTTCGCGATAGGCCGTCCTCTCATTCAGCTCTCTGCCTACGAGGGCGGCCTTGGAGGCTTGTACGGGCAGTGGCCCGAGGACGGCCCGACTATGGGGACGGTATGGTGTCGCCGTGGGGTACGTAATGTGAAATTCTATGTTTACCACTTATGCACAAACACTGACGTGTAATCTTTTCTTATTTTGCAGCGTCGTTACGCCCACAACCAGGTTAGGAGGGCCTACTCCGAGTTTGTTATGGAGTTCGACCGCCTGCTACCCAGCGACGTCGTCTGGGAGCCCTATAGTCCACAGGCCATCACGGCCCGTGCACCGCTCGAACTCTGTACTCTTTGCACGCGCGACCAGGCGTACTGGTTGACGAAAGTGCCGTTGGTGTTCGACATCTTCGTCGAGCCCCACTGTCCACAGCGCGTGATGCGACAGTTCGGCCTACGTCAGGTCTTCCCTATGCCCATACAGGTCGTTGTGCCGCGCGATGTGCACCGGTAAGTACAACTGCGATCTTTGTTTAGTAGTACCACTCTTTAATGTACTCTAATGCACTCTCTGCAAATAGGTATAATCGTAGGGGACAGGCAGCCGGCGCTCAGTGGTATCCCCGACTGCAGCGGTACGTGGAGGACTGGTTGTTGGCGACGGAGGATGTCGTCGACGAGTTCCGTGCACACACTGAGGAGCAGTACCTAGCATACCTCAGGTGGTACTAGCCTCGGACCCGCATACGCGTAACGTTCACCCTAGGTGATCCACAGCCACACGTCGCTGCTACGACGGACACGTATCCTACACACCATGACCAGGACTACTTTCGCGCGGTAAGTCACTTTATCTTTGCACTTTGTCATTCCCTTTCTAGGTAGCCACGGTTCTAACACATAATCAAGTCACATTTGAAATAGGCCGACGCAGCGCGACAGATTCAGGGTGATGTCAACGCGGCGTTCGGACGGTTGGACACTGGGATCGTGCTGACTGCGGACGAGCAGAGGACGACCTTCGGGAGGATTCGTCAGACGTTGCACACAGTGCTTCGTGCGCTCACTTGTCGCGCGGCTGACGCGGTACCTCCCGTCTATATACAGCAGCAGCAGCCACGGCCAGCAGGAACAGGACGAGGAGCAGGAGTGCGCCCACAGGGTTCCAGTCAGCCATCTGGTCCCTCCAGAGGTAAATTCTACTAACCTTCCGTTCATAATATGTTTCCTTGTACGACATGCACCGTTGTACATCAATATGCTTTCCTGCAGCCTTCGCTACACCGTACCTACATCCCTCTGGAGCTAGCACGTCGACGCATGGAGTGTACCACACACGACCACACGCGCAGCTGGGCATGACAAGTGCCCCCGGTGCCACCACAGGAGGTCCTTCAGGTTATATCAAAGTTTACTTTTCTCTTGCAAAATTTCGATTTGCAATAATCAATAATTTGGTGTACATTGTTCCACTCTACAGCGCCATCGATGTTTGCTGGCGCTGGCTCCTCCACGCAGGGCGCACGCAGCAGCGGTTGGGCACCGGGTCCTTTCGAGGGGGACGACTTAGAGGACGAGGACGAGGGCGAGGAGATCCACGAGATACTAGCTGCCTCGCAGCTCGAAGGAGCTCCGCCACCACAGACACAAGACCCACCGGTTGCCACACCCGTGCAGACGACCCGCGCTGGCCGTGCTGTACCACCAGACCGGTTGACGTACTCCCAGGGACAGGTGCGAGCGCAGGGTAGGAAGTCGAAGAGACCTAGAGGTTACGGTCCGGGCCCGTAGTACTTTGTGTCTGTAATAGTTTGTCTGTTGTATATAATGTTTTATTAATTCTACGTTTCCTGATGAAACCACTTTACTTCGTTTACGCTCATCGATCAAACGACGTATTCCTCACGATCTACGTTTCTGACGAATCTGATCAAAAATATGAATTTTCGAGTGTCAACTTCACGACGAAAGTACATTCCGAGCGGTGACAACAGAACACACATTAACTATCATACAAACCTATTGATATCCAACTAGCGATGTAACTACTGTGTGAGGACGGCGCGGTCAGGAAGCGGCGACAGTATGCGCCTAGGAAATAGTGACGGCAGCCGGTACTCACATAAAAATTGATTTCGAAAATTAATTTTTCTAAATTAATTTTTTTCTTTTTTTTCGGCATGTTGGTCCGGACTGTCCGGATAGGGTCTGGACGGTCCGGACTATATTAACGCTAAATACCGCCCTCTAGTTGGGCGGCAAGCCAAAAACCGCCCATCCAGTGGGCGGCAAGGGGGCCGCCTGTAAAATGGCTGGCCCCCTTGCCGCCCTCTGAGAGGGCGGTTTTTGGGAGGCCAGGGGCCCGCCTGCAAAATGGCTGACGGCCATCGCCGGGGGGACAACGGCCGTCAGCCACGTCATAAAATCGCCCTCTGGGAGGGTGATTTTTAAAAATCACCCTCCCAGAGGGCGGCGGGAGTCTATTTTTGCAATTTTTTCAAACAAAAATCTATTTTTGTAAATCTTTTAATAAATAAATATAAAAATCAAAAAAATTCTTCATTCAGTCAGTTTGTAGTTAAGTCCAGTAAATATTTTGTTGACCCAAAAAAATTTAACTTTATACTCATAAACTTTATACATAGAAAATTTATATGCACAAACTTTATACATATAAACTTTACACATAGTAATTTTATACACATAAGGTTTATACATAAAAATCTATACATACAAACTTATACATATAAATTTTACTAAGATACTTATGTATAGAAACATATTTGGTACAGTAAACTTTTAAAAAACAATTTCGAAATAAATTAGGTAATCAAAGTTAAAAAAAGAAAAAAGTACCGTGTGGGCCATAAAAAGCCCATGTAGCCTGGACAGCGTCGTTTCAGGTTCGATCCTGCGTCACGCGTCCAAGCTCCGAGCCACGCGTTATTTTCCGATTCGCTCGCAGATGCTCTAAGCCACGTGTCGTTTTCCGATTCCCCGAGCGACGCGCGAACGTTCGCGTATTATACTTTTCGCGTGTCGGCCTTATGGATCAATCATTGTCAATGCTGCCGTCAACTCTACTCTAGTACAATTGTCTTAGGCGCTGTTCGGCAACGACGTTGCTTCTGGCTTATTTTGTACACGTAAAACGAGAAATATTATTAGCGCGTGATTAATTAAGTATTTTCTATTAAAAACTTGAAAAATGGATCTATTTGCTTTTTAAAGCTACTTTCATATAGAAAATTTTTGTAAAAAACGCACCGTTGATCGTTTCGAAAAGCATGCGTGCGAAATCCAAAAAAAATAAGCAGGGCTGCCTATAATCAAGTATTCCCTCTCTTTAGAAATGCTTATACTAGTTAAAAAAATTATTTTTAAGACACCTAGATTTTATTTGTACAGATGAGTCATAAAAAACCTATTGGTGATCATAAATAAGCCGGTCTCTTAAAGGACCATCCCTAAAAAATGTAAAACAACCATATTTAGAAAAAATAATAATCTTTTCATACAAAATTGAAAGGGGACATATTTTATGACAGTTATAGTTCTCAATTAGATTTTTTTCCCTACAAAACAACATGTGAAAATTGATTTTCACATGTGATTGTGAAACTGCCAGTGAAAATCAATGATTCTACATGCCCTATGTCGTACGCAAGTGACTAAACGCCTATAAAAATAGCTCCACCCGTTTGTGAAAAAAAAATTGAGTAGTGGGTCCCTTTGAAATATAGGTTTTTAGTAGAAATGTATATGAAAAACAGATAATTAACAAAACACATTAATGATCATTTGGATAGACCTAGAAAAAAATATGAAAATTGGATAAGAGAGATAGAATCAAAGTAAATTTTTAAAGAGGTTGGAGTTCTGGCTACTTTCCTTCAAAATCTATATGTATTTAGCCATTACAAAAGAATTTTATATGATTTAAAAATTTCTAATTCTTTGTTTGAAAGGGCCAGCAAATAACAATACTTCCTTGATTGAAACCCTACAAATTGATCGACAAATTTAATGTTTTATTAAGGGATGCCATATATTTGGGAACGGAGTTGTTATTCAAGTCCAACACGTCGACACAGACGCAAGCATTATAAAATTGGCTGATCCGAACGATGTTCTCCGACTTAATAGAGGTAATTAATTAAGTCAAAGATAAACAGTTGTTGACAGTGTATGATAGTGAGACCAACCGTGTAAATCACCGTAACATAAGTGCTGTTTCCCAGGCTACTGTAGCCTACTTTGATCTACATGCAGCAGTCTAGCACAGAAGCACACCGCTCACGACATGTTGCACGGCTATAATTCAGCCAATGTCACGCATGCTGATGTGCTTCTCTGACTTTCCTCTGGTGTTAGAGATCCAAATCCCAAATTGTCAGGGAATTTATAAATATTAGTACTTTTTGTTGACTCAGTTTGAGTTTTGTTCTCATGGGCACAATTTAAATTTAAGAATAGTTGTAACCTACTTTGACCTACGTCACAAGCTCTTTTTATTTAAGGAAAGACAAAAGCTTTGGCTCGTATGTATTGATAGAGAACATGTTTGGACAACATCCACATAATTATGTACAAGGCATAGGTAACGAGACCATGCCTGTAAAAGGAGAAAACCTAGGGGATATCTCCCAAAACATTCAGCTCATGTAGCTTTGCCACTATGGCCTTTACCTAAGCTATGGCCTGTTCTTTGATCTTGGCAATTATGATGGTTGGGGTTATGGCAACATGTTGAAAAATCCTTACATTGTGTTCACACCACAGTTCCTAGGAGACGAGGATGATTAGAGACTTTAGGAGTTCCTTTGGGTGTGTGGGGTTGAGAGCAGCCACTGTCGCAGGCCCCCATTGTTGTGTATGGAGGTCGAGGTTTGCCCACTATGGTATTGCTGCCCATACCCTCTATGAGAGCCTGCATTTTGCCAGCAGGTGTAGCGTTGTTTCCTGCGTTGCGTGGCATAGCGGGCAAATCTGTTGGTTCAGCCACCCTCTCCTTTGAAGTTTGTTCACCGTCCAAACCCCATCTTGGATTATTAGCCATGTGAAGAATTTGCATTTCTGGGGAGCCTAGCACTTTCATATTAATTGGTTATACACAGCCCTTGCCGCTCCTATGAATTGTAGACGATACACTGACTTGGTCGGGTACTCCCCGCTTGTTGTGAACTTCCAAACAATGGCATCCTGCTGTAAATTCAGCGGGCTGATTTGCTGAACTTGACAAATTGGTGAAAGTGGCCAGCTGTTGTTATTTGATGTAGTTGCATGTCCCGAATCTAGCTGTTGTGTAGCAATGCATATGGACCGTCTTGTTCTTCCTTCTAAAGGCCAGGTAGATGTTTGGTGCAATTGACTTGTGCGTCTGATTTTCCAACCAGTGCGAGTGCTAGAATCTCGATATCTTTCCATCCCCCAAGGTAATAGTGGTAGCCACCGCGAAGAGCTCTCTATCTAGCTAGTCACAGGGTACAGGGGTGCTTATCCATGGCTTGTCTAGCCCGTCTACTCATACCACAGCCATCGCAGCCGAAGTGCCCTAGCGAACTTTTGCAGGTCGAGGACCCCTAGCCCACCGAGCTCTTTGGGTCTGCACACTCTCTCCCAATTTACTTTGCATTTCCTGCCAGAGATGTCGTTTGTCGATGTTTTGTATCGGCAATAAATATATAGGGCTATTCGTCGGACCGAAACTTGATGGATTGCAAAGGAACACGAACGATTTATACTGGTTTAGGCCCTCGAGATGGGGTAATACCCTACGTCTAGTTGTGGTGTATTGCCTTTGAGGTTTCTCTGGTGAGATTTCTTCTTCCGCCCTCAGAGGGCGCCCTGCCTCCCCTTATATACTGGGGGACAGGGTTATAAAGTAGGAGTCCCAGTCGGACTACGACCAAGGGATCTCCTTCTAGAAATACAATATGCCTGACTAGGACTGTACTTTCCCTGTCGTACAAGGTTAAGTCTGCCGAGTCCTATTATATCCCTAATTAGAAGGCTAGGCTCATACTCTATCCAAGTGGCCCATATGCTTGTTATGAGATACCTAGGGCCCATGGCCTCTACAGCAGCTCCTGAGACCTTCATAGTTGAGTCACAATTGATGCCGAGTGCTCATCCTCCACGGTGAAAAATTCCTGAGTGCATTGCTCCTGAGTACTCTTTGTTCGAGTGCTTCTTCTCCCGAGTCCTGCTTCATGTCAGCTGGTAGTGAGGCTATGAATGGCTCTATGTAGAAATATGAATAGTGTGCGCTGAATAGGCGCACCTATTAGGTGTAGCCCTCGATTTTGTGCTTAATTGTGAAACAATTAAACATAAAGTCAAAGATCTTTAACCTTGTAGTCTTTCCCGAGTAGTGTACTACTGGTATATTAGACTCTTCAGCATCATGTCAGCTGGAATAATTTTTGCTCAGGGCAATTGTTGGCTAAGCATGTAAGCCGAGTAGCACTTTTTGGATTTAACCCAATATGTGGTCAGGTGTACTTGAGAGATACCTGCATCCCTAATTTTAATTAAGACCAGCTGTCGATCCTTATAAGGATATATCCTCAATACCTGGTAAATAATACATATACCCGAATGTATACACCCAGCTGTAGGCTTAGCATGAAGCATATTTAATTATTTAATCGGTTTCTGTGAATAGTACCTGCACTGTGATTTTAACACAACCAGCGAGCGGCCCAATAGAGCATGCTATGTAGAAACTCATATCTTTGGCCTATTACCGAATAAGCCGGCCTAAATCGACCTACCCAGCGCAGTTCTATAAAATTAGCATCCCTCGCATGTCAGAACGAGTACTTCAGCGTCAGTAACCGCAATCAGCCAGAGGAATCCTTATCCGCAAGCCTTTTCGACTTATGTTCTGGATGCAGCATAGTTGCCACAGATGCCTGAGTAGGTATATTGCAGGATCTGCTTGCCCTCCTCAGGTGTGACGCAGTGCATGTGAACTCCGGATGCGCTTTGACGATATAGGTCTTTTCTGACTTTGGTAAAGCCAAATAAGGTAACCGAACTTTGCATTAGCATAGGATTCGGCTGGCGACCCTCATGGAGCATACCCTACCCAACAAAATTATGGCCAAATAAGGTACGCGAACCTTGCATTAGTATAGGATTCAGTTGGCGACCCTCATGGGGCATGTCTTACCTAGCAGAGTTGTGACCAAATAAGATATCCGAACCTAGCATTAGCATATGATTCGGCTAGCGACCCTCATGGGGCGTAACCTACCTAGCCGAGTGGCACACGAGCCTCGACTGGCGCCGAAGGTCGGTGATTAGTCAAATAAGGTACCCGAAACTCGCATTAGCATAAGATTCGGCTAGCGACCCCCATGGGGCGTACCCAACTCAGTGGAGTGGTACCCAAGCTCCGACTGGTGCCGGAGGTCGGTTATTAGCCAAATAAGGTACCTGAATCCTCGCATTAGCATAGGATTTGGCTGGCGACCCTCATGGGGCGTACCCCACCCAGCGAAGTTGTGACCAAATAAGGTACCTGAACCTAGCATTAGCATAGGATTCGGCTAACGACCCTTATAGGGCGTACCTTACCTAGCCGAGTAGTGACCAACTAAGATACCCGAACTTAGCATTAGCATAGGATTCGGCTAGCGACCCTCATGGGGCGTGCCTTACTTAGCCGAGTGGCACACGAGCCCTGACTGGCGCCGGAGGTCGGTTATTAGCCCACACACGAGTCCCGACTGGTGCGAGTACTCGGACAATGGCCCTCGTGGAGCATTCCAAATGATTCTTGAAACGTCGCACTCCAAGTGTATCTTGGCAGACTGGTCCAGCCCCCGAGCTTAGGACATAGGCTCGTAACCCTGAGTTCCTGTTATGCGTATCCGGAACCGGCCCTGCATTATAAACATATCAGATGAGTAGCATCTGATGATGAAAACAATCATCCGAAGAAAATTTATGTATTTTACAATATATGTAAATATGTGTTCCTCCTCTTATTGATATTAATTTCCCTGAGTAGTTGACCTCTTACGTTTAAGCACTCTACCCGACTAGTCATAGCCCCCTAGCGTCGGGAGTTGGCTCATGGCTCTTTCCCAGACACGTGTTTTGGGTGACTTGAGTTTGTCTTTCATGGAGCAAAGTTTCACGGATTAAAATTTATGCTACTTGAGTACTTTTGCAATCATTAAGAGCAAAAACAGAAAATGCACAGTATGTACACCTATTAGGTGTAGGCAGCTGTGGCATTGGCAAGCCCGAGTGAGGAATATCAAATAAATGAAGAAATATTTATCAGAAAGCGACTTAGTTGTTCGGTATTGCACAAGTTGGGAGTGAGAATGCCATTTTTGCAATTTGAGCTTTTAAGCCCCCGAGCATGTCACTTATCGTTCTGATAATCTTTAGTTGTAGGAGGTCAAAGACGGTTGTGACCAACTGTCACAATGCAGTCGTCTGACTTTTGTTTGCGGTTCCCAGCCTTAGTCGGGGCCGTATCATCGGTGTCCTTCCGCTCCTTCTATCAGGGTGCCTTTTTGTCATCGAGGGCCTCAGCAACAGCGTTGGCCAAGTCGGCGTACTTGTTTGCCATGTCGAATAGAGCCTTGACAGAGTTAGGAGGCTTCCGAGTGAATTTAGCGATGAACGGGGGTGTCTTTGACTCCTTTTCGAAAGGCGGTGATGACAACCTCGTCCTTGATCTTCGGGATTGAATTCTTCTTTTCAGAAAACCTCTTGATGAAGTCACGAAGAGACTCGTTCTTCCTTTGATGCAACTGATATAGGTCGTACTTGGAAGATGGCCTCTCGTATGTTCACTGGAAGTTGGCGATGAAGCGTTCTCGGAGTTCTCCCCAAGAGCCGATTGATTGGTTGGGAAGTCCCGTTAGCCATGTCCTCGCCGAGTTGGCTAGAGCGACTGGGAGGTAGGTAGCCATGGCTTTGTGATCTCCTCCAGCTGATCGGATCGCTAGAGTGTAGACTGTGAGCCAAGACTCGGGGTTGGTCTTCCCATCGTATTTTTCAATTCCAGTCGGCTTGAAGCTTGGCGGCCAGTCTACTTGTTGCAGCTCATGGGTGAAGGCTGGTATACCTTCATCTGTGTGAGAACTCCGACTCCGACTATTGTGGTGAAACCGTTCGTGGTGGAGGCCGAAGCGCTCATTCTCGTCTTCCAGTCGGCGATGCTCATCTTCCTCGCGTTCGCGGCGTCGTGCGTGATATCATGCTTGAGATCACGTCGTAGTCGGCTTCGGACATCCTGGTTGTCCCGACGATCGTCTTGATGTCGGCGTTGTCGGTTGTTATTATGGTTGCCGAGTGACGTGTGGTGTGACTCCGTGTGCAGCCGACTAGAGTCGGCCGCCCGGCGTCGCGTTGAGGTAGATGAGATTGCCATTGGAGAAGCTGGCCTGTTGGTCGGTATGAGAGTGTCGCCCGACTGTTGACGCTGATGGCATGCAGCAGCGGTGATCATGGCTTTTATCCTTGCTATCGTCGGGGTGGACTGGTGATCAGGCCCAAATTACAGTGTATCTAGTAGAGTTGCAGTGGCCACAATGTTCTGTTGAGGAGTTACAAAAACGTCATGGTCGCCGACTCGGGTTTGGAGAATTTGCTGTTGAGCAATCTGCCCAGCCTTGCGTAGATCGTCATTGCGGGCATCGCGCTTGGCCTGTAGGCGCCTTGCATCTTCCTCCTGTTGTTCACGTAGTCGGTTGGCTTCTTCCTCTTGTTGTTCTCGTAGTCGTCGTGCCTCCTGAGTGATAGTTGAACCTTTGGATATCATAAAGACTTCATGCAGCAGAGAGAAACTTGCCGAACTGCTGTCCGACTTAGAGTCGGAGTCCGGCTAAGAGTCGGAGTTGGAATAGTTGAGGGGGGTAATAACGACCCCAACCTCCCCAGATCCAATCTCAAGCGGCACTAAGCCATATCCGAGTCGAACCTTAGGGGATCGGATTTGCCGCGTCGGATATTGATTGGAGATATCCACGACATTGCCGAGTCTGTACGGGAGATTGATGATCTCTTCCCTTCTTAGCCCGATCTTGGCCAGCTCAAGGCCAAGTCCGAGTCGAACACCGATGAAAAGAGTTGTCCCGAGACCCGGACAAGATGAAGATTGCTGCAGCAAGTTGATGATGGTTGCTGCAGCATTGCGTGGGCTGACGGCGCAGAGTCGGCTTGTTTCCTGGCCGATCGGATCGAGTCCGATTCGGACAGGGTAAGGTTGCTGAACTTGTCGGCGACGAAGTTGAGGCTCCCAAAGCTGATTGTTTGACCGGGGAAGAAGTTGATGCTGTCGACTCTGGTGATTTAATCCATCAGGCTTGTCGAAGATGATCTCACCGATGCCCCTACCTGGCGCGCTAACTATCGATGTGTTGTATCGGCAATAAATATATAGGGCTACTTGTCAGACCAAAACTTGATGGATTGCAAAGGAACACGAACGATTTATACTAGTTCAGGCCCTCGAGATGAGGTAATACCCTACGTCTAGTTGTGATGTATTGTCTTTGAGGTTTCTCTAGTGAGATTTCTTCTTCCGCCCTCAGGGGGCGCCCTGCCTCCCCTTATATACTGGGGTACAGGGTTACAAAGTAGGAGTCCCAGTCAGACTACGACCAATGGATCTCCTTCTAGAAATACAACGTGCCCGACTAGGACTGTACTTTCCCTGTCGTACAAGGTTAAGTTTGCCGAGTCCTATTATATCCCTAATTACAAGGCTAGGCTCATACTCTATCCAAGTGGCCCATATGCTTGTCATGAGGTACCTAGGGCCCATGGCCTCCACATTGTCTCCTCATGCCTAGAGGAATTTGCGTCTGGTCTTTGTCGATTGAGCTTATGATGCCATTCGGTATTTTTATCGCTGTTTGATGGTAAATGGGTTGAGCCATGAGCACTGATTTCGTGAGGGTCGTTTTGCCTGCCATCGTCATTATCTTCCCTTGCCAAGGGGCCAGCCATGTAGATATCTTGTCTAGGAGGGGCTGGACATGGACTCTCTTTAGCTTTGAGACTGCTAGCGGTAAGCCTAGGTAATTCATATTATGTTAGCTGGGAAGACCACTAGGATATCTTGTGGATCTTGGTTTGAGCAACAGATTGGCGCAATCTGGCTCTTCTGCATGTTGGTGTGTAAACCGGTGATGTCGCCAAAGAGCAATAGGATGCGGGTGAGGTTTCCCATGTCGTGTGCTGTGGGTTGAATGGAAATCACAACATCGTCAGCATAAAGGATGAAAACACGCCCTGTCCTCCCATGGAGGGGGATTAGGTATCTCTCGCTCATCGCTTTGTCGAGGATTTGGTGTAGTGGGTCAATTACTAGTATGAACAGAAGAAGGGGTGAAAACGGGTCGCCTTTCCATAGACCCCTCCCATGCTTGATTGGCTTGCCGGAGGATCCATTGAGGAGGACGTGGGTTAGGAGATTGTTAGGATGTTGGAGTTCCAATTTCCCCACCTGGTCCGGAAGCCTCTCTTTTGCATTAGATCTAGGAGGTAGTCTCATCTCGCGGTGTTGAAGGCCTTTGTTATATCTAGCTTAAGTAGCAGTGTTGGGGTGTTTGTCTGGTGGAACCTTTTGGCCATGTTGCGGACATACATGAAGTTATCGTGGATACTTCTTTTCTTTATTAAGGCACTCTGCGTATGGCTGATGAGGGCATCCATGTGAGGTTGTAGGTACCGCGCCAGAATCTTGGAGATTAGCTTGGTTGTCTCGTGTATGAGGCTTATGGGTCTGGAGTCTATAATGCAGTCAGCTCCGTCTTTCTTTGGGATTAACACAACATTTGGCAAGTTGAGTAGCACCAGGTTTTTGCATCTTTGATTTGTGAAGGAATGTATAACAACCATGATGTCATGCTTCAATGTCTCCTAGCAGGCTTTGTAGAAGGTCCCAGTGAACCTATTTGCGCTTGGTGCTTTATCTGACGGGAGCTAATATAATACCACTTTTACCTCTTCCTTCGTGATGGCCTTACTGAGGTCCAACAAGTCTGCCCTTTATAGTTGAATGGCCTCCTAGTCAAAGTTTACTGTGCACGGCGGTGGCGAGACCATGATAGAGGAGAAGTGATGGTTGATGATGGTGGCTTTATCATCATGTTTTAGCTTCCATTCTTATCCTTGTCTTAGTATTTGGATGATGTTTTTCCTTTTTCTCGCATTTACCCATAGGTGGAAGTACTTTGTATTTGCATGACCTTCGTTGAAGTTGGTTAATCTCGACGCTTGCTTTTTGCGTGCTCTTTCGACGATCACCAAGCTTATAGCACGTGTTTTGAGGCTTCTTCTCAAGTGTAGCTCCTGCATCGTAAGTTGTTGTTGCTCTTGTGCGATGTCGAGTCGCAGAATTATTTCTGGGCCATGTGTAGGTGAAGCTTCGCATCCGACATTAGATTTCTACTCCATTTTCTCAGCTTGGTCACCGTGTTCCTGAGGTGCCAATGTAGCCTATGGTGCATCTCGTGGTGAGGTGGACGTATGCTCCAAGACTAAGCTACGACCTCCTGTAATCTTGTTAGATGGGCCCAAAAGTTTTCAAAGCGGAAGGTCTTTGTTTTGGGGTACTTGCCTTGATTTGTCAAGAGGAGGGGGCAGTGGTCTGACAGTGAACTAGAGAGGGCGTGCAGAAGATGTGAGTCGAAGTGAATGTCCTAGGCCGCATTGCAGAAAAAATGATCCAACTTAACTAGCATGGGGGTTTTCTCTTTCGTTGCTCCATGTGAATCGTCTGTTCTATAAAGTGATCTCTTTGAGCTCACAAGCATTTAGGGTGCTTCTAAAGAGGGCCATTTAGCAGAGGTTAAGATTGTTGTTGTTTTTATTAGCTGCTTTGTAGATTGAGTTGAAATCCCCTACGACCAACCATGCTATCCTGACCATTAGTTTGGAGTCTTGCAGCTCTTGCAGAAATTGATGTTTAGCGGCTCTCTCGTCATGCCATACATTGTTGTCAAAAGGAAGGAGGTTTGGTAGCATTTTAGAGAAATTGTGGCAGACATATAGAAGTCACCTATCGTGATGCCTGTTAGATCAATAAGGTGATCATTCCATAAGATCAGGATCCCTCCCCTAGTGCCTCTTGGCCTATTCGCTGGCTTTTGCGGAACACCTTGTAGTTGGCTAGCCCTCAAGCCGCAATAAGTGCCACATCAATGTTAGACATCTTTGTTTCTTGGAGGCATGCAATGTGCGGTAGCGTGGCTGCGATCATCTCTCTAGTTGTTGCCCACCTGGCCACGTTGTTTAAGCCACGCACATTCCAATTAAGGATGTTAGGGCCAGGCCCTGTCATGGGTAGTAGTCACATCACTCAGGCGTTGTGGTAGTTGTGGAAGCGGCAAAGGGTGCAGCTTTGCAGAAGGGCGATAGACATCTATGAGATATGATGACAGCGCAGGTAAGCTGCCGAGGGGAGAGGAAAAGGGGCACGTTGTCCGTCATGGAGTTGCGGTGATGACGTAGTGGTGGTGTAGGTCCGAGCTTCGCTGAATTGCGGCGAAGAGGTCGGAGCCTCACGGTTCAAAAGGTTTAGGCAATATGAAGTGCAGCGTTGTGGAGGCCATGGGCCCCGGGTACCTCAAGGAAGATAATTACGGCCATTTGGACAGAGGGTAGGCTAGTCCCTACAATTGGAGATAAAGTAGGACTCGACTTTATATTACCTTGCATGATAAGAAAAGGGATATAGTCCTAGCCGTATACTCTATGTACCGATAAGGAAAACCCTTGGTCGTATCCGACTGGGTTTTCTACCCTGTAATCCTCATCTCTCTAGTATATAAGGAGGGGTAGGGAGCCCCCCGGGGCATATGACAATCTCACCAGAGATGATTTCACATACCACAAAAGCAATACACCACAACTAGAAGTAAGGTATTATCTCATACCGAGGGCTTGAACCAGTATAAATCTCGTGTGTCCTTTTGAAGTCCACCGAGTTTCGATCCGATGAATAGCCCCATATAATTATTGCCGATAAAAAACATCGACAGTTGGCGCACCAGGTAGGGGCTTCGTCGAGATCATCTTCATCAAGCCTGATGGATCCAATCACCGAAGTCGATGGCGTCAAGTTCTTCCCCGGGCAGACAATCAGCTTCGGGAGCCTCGACTTTGTCGCCGACAAATTCGGCGACCTCACCCTGTCTGACTCGAACTTGATCTGATCGGTCAGAAACCAGGCCGACTCCGCGCCAATCAACCTACTCAACGCTACAGCAATCTTCAACGACACGCTGTGGCAAACCCCAAGATGTGCGAGTCTCGGGAAAACTCTTTCTTTCGGTGTTCAACTCGGACTCGACCTTGAGCCAATTGAGATTGGGCTAAGAGAGGAGGGGATTGTCAATCTCCCGTTCGGACTCAGCAACGCCGCGGACAATTTCAATCCCACTCCAATGCGGCAGATCCAATCCCCCGAGGTTCGACTCGGATACGGCCTAGAGCTGCTCGAGATCGGATTTAGGGAGGTTGGAGTTGTAATTACCCCCGCTAAACTACTCCAACTCCAACTCACATTCGGATAGTAGCTTGGCAAGCTTTTCTCCACCACGCGAAGTCTTCATGACGTCCAAGGGCTCAACTCCCACTCAAGATACACGCCGACTACAGACCAACAGGAGGAGGAGGCTCGCCGACTGCGTGAACAACAGGAGGAAGATGCACGACGCTTGCAGGCTGAGCGCGATGCTTGTAATGACAACTTGCGCAAGGCTAGGCAGACTGCTTAACAAGATATCTTCCAAACCCGAGTTGGTGACCATGACGTTTTCGTGACCCCATAGCAGAACGTCGTGGCTGCTGCCACATTACTTGACACCTTGCAGTTCGGGCCCGACCACCAGGCCACCCCAAAGCAATGATCATCGCTGCGGCTTGTCAGCAGCGACAACAATCTGGACACTCGTACTGTCAAATAAGACAGCCTCTGATACAGCGGTTTCATCTACTTCAGCAGGGCGCTGAGCAGCTAGCTCTGGTCAACATCACTCAGAGTCACGTTATACGTCACTCGGCAGTGCGAGTAATGATCGACGGCGGCATCATCATGATGACTGCCGCGATAACCAGGACGCTCAAGGACGACTACGGCGGGATCTCCGCCACGATATTAATGCTCGACACCGAGAACACAAGGAGGATGAGCGCCGCCGACTGGAAGACGAGCTTGAGCGCTTCAGCCTCCTCCACGAGCGACTTCATCGCCGTAGTTGGAATCGGAGCCCTTACCTAGATGAAGGAGTACCGGCATTCACCCACGAGCTACAACAAGTCGACTGGCCATCTGGCTTCAAGCTGACTGGAATAGAGAAGTACGATAGGAAAACTAACCCGGAGTCCTAGCTCACAGTTTACACCTTGGCAATCCAAGCGGCTGGAGGTGATCACAAGGCCATGGCTAACTACCTGCTAGTCGCCTTGGTTGACTCAGCAAGGACATGGCTGGCAAGGCTTCCCAGGCGGTCAATTGGCTCCTGGGGGAAACTCCATGAACGTTTCATCGCGAACTTCCAGGGAACGTATGAGAGGCCATCTTCCGAGTACGATCTATATCAGTGCCACTAGAGGAAAAAAAAGTCCTTCCGCTATTTCATCAAACGTTTTTCTGAGAAAAAAACTCAATACCTAAAATCAAGGACGATGTCGTCATCACCGCCTTCCGCAAGGGAGTCAGAGATGCGCCGTTCATCGCCAAGTTCACTCGGAAGCCACCCAACTCCGTCAAAGCTCTCTTCGAGATGGCCAACAAATATGCTGATTCAGCCGATGCAGTGGTAGAGGCACTTGATGACAAGCCCCGACAGAAGGAGCGTTGGGAGACGGACGATGCGGCCCTATCCAAGCCTAGGAACCGCAAGCGAAAATCTAGGGACTTCATTGTAGTAGTTAATCACAACCGTCCTCGACCTCTTAAAAGCGAAGATTATCAGAATGACAAGTGACATGCTTGGGGGCTCAAAAGCTCAAATGCAAGGATGGCATCCCCACTCCCAACTCGTACAACACCAAACAGCTAAGTCACTTTCTGATAAATATTTTCTCCTTATATATGATATTATTATCTAAATGGCTAGGAGGCAACTCACTGTCCTTATGGTTTGGCTCAGATACGACTTAGTGCCAATCGGGATCAGATCTAGGGGGATGAGATCATCAATTCCTCACTTGGCCTCGCCAATGCCGCAACCGCTTACACCTAATAGGTGTACATACTGTGCATTTTCTGTTTTTGCTCTTAATGATTGCAAAAGTACTCGAGTAGCATAAATTCTGATCCATGAAGCTTTGCTCCATAACAGGTGAACTCAAGTCACCCAAAATACGTGTCTGGGAAAGAGCCATGAGCCGACTCTCAACGCTCGGGGGCTATGACTAGTCGGGCAGAGTGTTTAAATGTAAGGGGTCAACTACTTGGGAAAATTAATATCAATAAGAGGAGGAATACATATTTACATCTATTGTAAAATACATAAATGTTCTTCGGGTGATTGTTTTTTTATCAGATGCTACTCATCTGATATGTTTGTAATGCAGGGCCAGTTCCAGATACGCGTAACAAGAACTCATGGCTACAAGCCTATCTCCTACGCTCGGGGACTGGACCATTCTACCATGATACACTTGGAGTGCGACACTTAAAGAATCACTCGGAATGCTCCACGAGGGCTATTGTCCGAGTACTTGTGCCAGTCGGGACTTGGATGTCACCTTTACTTTGGTATGCTCCATGTGGGTCACCTTTACTTTGGTATGCTCCATGTGGGCCAATAACCAACCTTCGGCACCAGTCGGGGCTTGGGTAACACTCTGCTTGGTAAGGTACACCCCATAAGGGTCGCCAGCCAAATCCTATACTAATGCGAGGCTCGGGTCCCTTATTGCCCACAACTCTGCCTGGGTAGGGTACGCCCCGGTGAGGGTCACACAGCCGCCAAATCCTATGCTAATGCAAGGTTCAGGTACCTTATTCGGCTACAATTTTGCCAGGTTGGATATGCCCCAAGAGGGTCGCCAGTCGAATCCTATGCTAGAGCAACGTTCGGGTATCTATTTGGCCAAAACAGGGAAACAAGACACTACTGGAGCTTTCAGTCGGAGGTAGCACCAAATCCGGAACCTACGGAGGTGCTCATTATTTTTCAAGACTGGAGGACCCTAATCATTCGATTCCTACTGGAAGACGAACTTCCTAAAGATTGCAACGAACTTGAGTAAGTCAAGCGACAGCGCAAAAGCTTTATCATAGTCGGAGAAGACCTAATATTGTCAATGCGCATCTGGAGTTCTCATGCACTGCGTCACACCTGAGAAGGGCAAGCAGATCCTGCAATCTATCCACTTGGGCATCTGTGGCAACCATGCTGCATCCAGAACGTAAGTTGGAAAGGCTTACAGACAAGGATTCCTTTGGCCGACTGCAGTTACCGACGCCAATGACATTGTTTAGACTTGCGAGGGATGCTAATTTTATGGGCTGCGCTGGGTATGTCAGTTTGGGCAAGCTTATTCGGTAGTAGGCTAAAGATATGAGCTCTTAAATAGCATGTCCTATTGGGTTGCCCGTTGGTCACGTTAAAATCGCGATGCAGGTGCTATTTTAAAAGAACTGATTAAATAAAAAGATATGCTTCATGCTAAGCCTATAGCCGGTGTATACATTCAGGTATCTTGATTATTTTAAGGTATTGAGGATATATCCTTATAAGGATCAATAGCTGGTCTCCATTAAAATTGGGGATGCATGTATCTCTCAAGTACACCTCATCACATATTGGATTTACTTCATAGTGATACTCGGCTTACATCCTTAGCCAAATTGCCTTGAGCACAGCTAATATATAGCTGAAGAGTCCAATTTCTGAGAAACATATCACTCGGGAAAGACTTAAAGGTTAAAGATCTTTGACTTTATGTTTAATTGTTTCCCAATTAAGCACGAAGTCGAGTGCTATACCTAATAGGTGCGCCTATTTGGTGCACACTATTCATCTATTTCCATGAAGCCCTTCATAGCCTCGTTGCCAGCTGACATAAAGCAGGACTTGGGAGAAGAAGCACTCGGACAATGAGTACTCGAGAATCTCTTCACCGTGGAGGATGAGTACTCGGCATTAGCTGTGACTCAACTATGAAGGTCTCAGGGGCTATTGTGGAGGCCATGGGCCCCGGGTACCTGAAGGAAGGCAATTACGGCCACTCGGACAGAGGGTAGCCCGGTCCCAATAATTGGAGATAGAGTAGGACTTGGCTTCATATTACCTTGTATGACAAGGAAAGGGATATAGTCCTAGCCAGATACTCTATGTACCGATAAGGAAAGCCCTTGGTCGTATTCAACTGAGTTTTCTACCTTGTAATCCTCATCCCTCCAGTATATAAGGAGGGGTAGGGAGCTTCCTAGGGCATATGACAATCTCACCAGAGATGATTCCACATACGACGAAAGCAATACACCACAACTGGAAGTAGGGTATTACCTTATACCGAGGGCCTGAACCAGTATAAATCTTGTGTGTCCTTTCAAAGTCCATCGAGTTTCGGTGTGACGAATAGCCCCATATAATTGTTGCCAATATAAAACATCGACAAGCGTCGTATGGTCTCGCTTACAACATCGGGGATTGGTAGTTAATACATGGATAGGGGCAGGCTTAGGGGTTGTGTACCGGCCACCTATTGCTTAGGGTCGACATGGTTGACGATCATGGGGGCAGAACATGCTCGCTCCGACTGCCAAGAATGTCACCAGCATTAGTTGGGCCCAGTAGCTTCACCATTGCTTTGTCCCTTCCTTGGAGTTATATGTTGTTGAGGCCGAACAGAAGCATCAGGGCTTCAATTGCCTCTGGCGGCAGCGGGCTACTTAACATGGCCTTGTAATCCTCTAGGGCTTAGTCTATCAGCATACCCCCGCCAAGCACAAGTCCTAGGCAGTGACACAAGTTGAGCTGGGCCCTGACAGTTGTTGTGACGCTAGCCATGATCTTCTTCTTAAGCCTTGAGCTTCTCTTGATTGTGCTTTCAGTAGCATCTGGCTGTGGGGCCTGCTCCTTATGGAGTATTGGTGGCCAGACCAATGGCACGAGCGGTATCATCGACACCGCCAGCTTGAGAAGGTCTCGCATCACTAGGCGCTCTGAGCCCCCGTATTGACGCCATTATTGTCGTCAATCGTTGTCTCCTCGATCGGTAGCATTCTAGGGGGCTCAGTAGTGATGTGCATTGTTTCGCCCACCATCTCCATGCCCACACCACTATTGGTTTATCCCCCATCCACCAGCCTACTGCTTTGTTCTGTTTTAGCTGGTTGAGCGTCGCCAGGTGCGGGCAGTAGCAGGTGGCTAGGAGGGGATGGCATCGCGCTCTCCAGCGTGAGGACACTGGCGTGGTGCAGGGCGAGCGAGGGGGTGTTGGTGTCGCATCAATCGGCGAGGCGGGTGACACATGCAAGTTTGTTGTGGTGCCGATGGTGGCCGCAACGCCTTGCTTCCCTTTGTCCGCCACTGCAAGCTTAGGGTGCGGAGCTCCTCGCACAACATCACCGGCTGCCGCGGGAGGTTGGCCTTGATGCGTGCAAAGACATGGTTGGCTGGCATAGTGGAGTGGCCCACCGCCATGCCATCGAACCAAGCTTCAGTCCCCGCGCCGATCTTGTCTAGCATGGTGGTGGTTCGGCGAATTCCCTTGCTGTCGCCCATGGCTAGAATAGCTATTGTCGTCCTCTATAGTGCAGTTGCCTTGAAGTGAAGAAGTAGCTTCAGCTTCAGTGTCAGTGTCCACTGGCGGGACGGCCAAAGCCTACTGAGTGTCATCAGCGGGCGGCACGGTCGGAGTGGCGGCGCCCACTGTGTTGGCTTGTTTCTCCCGCGTCCCGCTGCCGTGGCGAGCGTGTCCAGTGTCAAGCAACATGGTGGGCCGATGATTTGGTCTTGTCATAACTGCGCCCGCCGTCACAGCCATGTTCGTCGTTGTTGTCGTGGTCTCACCGCCTCCAGCCTTGGCCTGTCATGTAGTCAGGGTAACCGTTGTTATATCGGTGGCTCGACCTGTCCCGGTCACCTCCCTACCGACAATTGTCAGCATGGTAGTCATCTACGCGGTCCTTGTCCTAGCTACTCCAAGGCTGGTGGTTGCACGCGGTGGTGGGTGATGGTGGAAGGTGTCGAAAGCTCAAGCAGGAGCTGGCTCTCCGTCAATCACGCCCAAGTGCTAGGGCAGGAGATGACACCTTGTTGGCTGGCAAGTGATCTGATTCGGGAGGTCGATCGTTGTCGCCGTGTAGTCATGGATATCTACAAGGAGATAGAGGACAGGGTGCTTGACACTATGCTGCCAGTGTTTTGGCAGCGTCTCCTCTACCAGCACGGCGTCATGTCCCCCATCCTTGGTGCGCTTAGTGAAGGTGAGCCATACCCGCTTCGGGATCGAGCTGGGGTTTGCTGTCCATGCCCAGAGATTGATGGAGAGGGTGTCGATGGAGTGGACGAGGTTCATCAGGATGTGTTCCAACACGCATCGTCAGTCGATCAGTCACTTCACGACATCCGGCATCCAGGCATGCTGTAGGGCGCCGTCTAGGCAGAGCTTGACCCGAAACATCAGGATTGTGCCTTGTGCGTCCTTCAGGCTCCTCCATTTGAAGAAGTGGATTTTGATGCCGTGGAGCTTCACATAGCCCTTCTGCAGTGCCTCATTGCAGTGGTGGTGATGGAGGACCTTGATGAGGAAGGCCTTAGGATGGTGGAGGGATACCATCACTTCACTAGCACAGAGGCAGATCTCATCCCTGATCACTGCCTTGACGCCCTTGGCTGCCGTGCTATGGGGTGCACACGATTGCCCACATGACCGCTGCCGTAACTTTGCATTCATGGAGCTCCTCGTCAAGGGTGTAGGAAGTGGGGACGAGGCAATCGTTGTCGCTGGGCCTCATTTCTGGATCACCGAGCAGAGCCATCTTGGCTCCTGGGATCTGAGCTGGCGGTGGCGGCAAGGTGCGGCTGCGGGCGTAAGCTGCCTTTTTGGGCACCCGGTGTCGGCGGGGCAGAGGGTGCGTCAGCTCGGCGAAGAGGCACCTATTGCCAGCAGGTCGGGGGAGATGGACGGATTGAAGGAGGCAAGCAGTGTTTGCTCAGTGGTGGCGAGTGGGATGGGGGACGGATTGGAGATTTGGGTGGCATTTGCTTGCGGTGGCGAGTGGGAGGGGGGACTTCGATGTTTGCATGCAAGGCAGTGGACAGGGTCATAGCACGCAACGGCGCGGTGGTCACGGGCCAAGCAGATCAAGCATCTCCCTTTGGTTCTTTCCTAGAAGAGGCAATAGGCAGGGGAGATGAGGTTGCTCGCTGAGGCATTCTTGGTGGAGCGCAATGAAAAGGTGTTGCATCGGCTTGAAATAGTCCGGCTGTTTCTTGAATGCAGCCCCTTCCTCCACCAGTACCCACTCTTGACCATCGTCCAAGCTAGATACGGCGGGTTAATGGCGTCACGCCTCTCTTGCGCAGTGAGGTGACTTGCGGGTGGTGTCATAATAGCTGCTTCGGACGGGTACAGTAATGACAAACTTCAAAGCTCTGTGATAGGGAGATGTGAAAATTGGAGAGCTGGGGCACCTGATTGCATCGGCAAAGGAGCGTGGAGGGGCGGTGCGAGGCAGATCTAGCATTTCTGGCACCTGCAAGATGCTGCGTGGGGACGAGATCCAGTCGGATCTAGGTGGCGGTGGTGGCAGAGAGTCCCTCCAGAGCCACCGGGCTGTAAGGGCGAAGGGGAACTGCGGGGTCAAGGTTGGCGTTGGCCAAGAGGCTACGGAGGCACGTGGCAAGGGGGGTTGCTGTCGGCAAAGGAGCGTGGGCGACGCCGGCTGGAGCGCCGGTGTCGGCTGAGGCGGCGCCCCCCTCATCTTCTTGCTGCCGTGCACCATGCTTTCATGCTTGTCCCTTTCTTTCTTTCTCCATCACAAGCTTAAGAGCATTACCAAGAGAGTCACTAAAAAGAAGCTTTTCCACAATATTTCATCTCCATATTTCTACATGCTTAAATATGCTCTCCATATCCTAATTAATGGCTATATTTCTGTAAGATAATGCAAGCTAATGGTGGAGAAGCCACACATTGTGGTGGTGCATCTCATTCATATATATATATATATATATATATATATATATATATATATATATATATATATATATATATATATATATATATATATATATATATATAGCATGGAGTACAGCCTCTGTTACAACCGAAACACCAAAAGACTAGGTACACATCTATAGACTCAGTACAAGTGGTTGAGGTTGAATGGGCTGCTAACAACCAGGCTAACTAACTCTGCCTAGATACAGGAAGAAATACAAATGTTCTAACACACCCCCGCAGTCTCAGCGGGAAGCTCACGGACGTTGAGGCTGGACCTAAAGTCGAGGAAGAGCGACGACGGTAAACCTTTGGTAAAGACATCAGTGAATTGTGAAGTCGACGGGACATGAAGCATGCGTATCTCGCCCAGCGTGACACGCTCAAGCACAAAGTGAAGATCAATTTTGATATGCTTTGTCGTTGGTGTTGTACTAAATTTGCGGTCATGTAAATGGCATAGACATTGTCGTAGAAGACAATGGTGGCGCGATGAAGAGGCCGGTGCAGCTCGCGAACGAGTAGACGAAGCCAGCTTGCCTCCGCAACGGCATTGGCGACGACACGATACTTCGCTTTAGCATTGGAACGGGAAACCGTTGAATTGCGCGCTTGCTGACCAGGACACATGTTTGAGCCCGAGCAAGACATAGAAGCCTGATGTCAAGCGGTGTGTGTCAAGGCATCCGGCCCAGTCCTCATCTGTGTAAGCAACAAGCTCCTGAGGCAATGAAGCAATGAGTACAATGCCGTGACGTTGAGTGCCTTTGATGTAGCGAAGCACCCGTTTGATAAGATTGAGATGGCCTTCTTGAGGATCATGCATATGAAGACATATCTATTGCACGGCGTAAGTGATGTCCAGCCGTGTGAATGTCAGGTATTGCAGTGCGCCGGCCAGGCTGTGGTAGGTTTGTGGGATCGTCCAACAGCTAGCACCAGCATTGGCGGGAGCTTGGATGATTGTGTCAATCGGAGTGACTCGGTTGCAGGATGTCAGTGCTGGTGGAGGCCATAGGCCCCGGGTACCTCATTACCAGTGCATAGGCCACTCGGATAGAGGATGGGCCGGACCATGTAATTAGAGATAAGATAGCACCTGGCAAACTGTACCTTGGATAATAAGGAAACAAAGTCTTAGTCGGATAGGATTCTATCTCTAAGAAGGAAATCCCTTAGTTGTATCCGACTGGATCCTTATCAGTACCCCTGTCCCCTAGTATATAAGGGAGCGGGGCGCCCTCAAGGCAAGGACAACAAGGGCAACCAGATCATTGATCTGCATACACCTCGGAGGAATAACACCTCAACTGGACGTAGGGTATTACCTCATCTTGAGGGCCTGAACCAGTATAATTCTCTTGTGTTCCTCTGCAGTCCACCGAATTCACCCTCGCCGAGTAACCCCATAGTTTTATTGCCGGTGCAAAGCATCGACACATGCTGGCGCTATCAAGGAGATCAGCAGCATACTGTGCCTGGTGGACGATCATCGTGTCACTGTTGTGTTGGACCTGGACTCCAAGGAAATGATGGAAAGGCCCCATGTCTTTCATGGCAAACTCATTACTAAGCGCGCTGTAATGCGCTGCAGCAGAAGGGTGCTGGAAGCAGTTAGGATGATATCATCCATGTAGAGAAGTAGATAGGCCGTGCCATGAGAGCTATGCAAGATGAATAAGGATGTGTTGGATTTGGAGGCCATGAACCCAAGGCGAAGCACATAAGAAGCAAAGCATTGAAACCACGCCCGGGGTGCCTGTTTAAGGCCGTATAAGGAGCAATTTAGTCGACATAAGTGGTTGGGACGCTAATAATTAGCAAAACCTTAGGTTGGCGACATAGTGGGTTTCCAATAGGTTGCCATGTAGAAAGGCATTTTTAACATCTAATTGGTGTATAGGCCAGTGAGATGCAAGGGCTAAGGATAGAATGACGCGAATGGTGGCGGGTTTGATGACAGGACCGAAGGTCTGATAGAAATCAACTCCGGGCACTGTGAGAATCCATGGAGGAACCCATCGCGCTTTTAGCGTTCAAGGGAGCCATCAGGATGCAGCTTGTGTCGGAAGTGAAAGTGCATCTAACCCCTAAGTGGGTTTTGGTGGATTAATGACAAAGCGGTTAAGGGACTAATGAGTTTACCGAGAATTGTGCAAAGAATTAGTCCCAGGTTGCTTGGTGTGGTGCATGGAGACTCCCACAAAAACATAACGTAAACGGCGAAGCAACTCGGAGTTTATTTTTTAAATTCTTTTGAATTTTCTTTGAGTTCGTAGGAAAACCATACTATCAAGAGGGGTTGCAACAGTGTTCCAAACCACTCAAGTGCCTTAAGATCCAAATAGCTGAGATTCATCATTTTTGGCACAAACACATACACTTAGATGGGCTAGTTTAGTGTCAGTGGTCGGAGGTTCCTACCCCTGGGGTCGGAGGCTCCAACCAGCTCTCTTGGCCAGAGACTAAGTGTTGGCCGGAGGATCCTACCCCTGGGGTCGAAACCTCCTGGCCAAAATCTGTGAGTAACGGCTAAGTGATGTATGCCAATGCCTATAAAGCCCAGACCTTGTTTCTAGCCGTTGCTTGGCTATTCCACTTCTATTCCACTGTCTCCTAGCCTCTCCTAAGGTCCTTTGAACTCTCCCAACTAGTTCTAGTGCCTCCTTTGTGATTCTTGTGAAGATCTAGTGGGAAATTGAGTGAGTTTTGTTGAGAGAAGCCTACAAGAATCTTGTGCACTTGAGGAGGACGCGGATTGGCTGCTTGGTGCTTATTTCTCTTGGAGGGAAACCTCCTAGACGGTTAGGCGTCGCCCGCGAGCTTCCTCGAGTTGTGGATTGGCTCGGGAAAGTTTGTGAAAGTTTAACCTCATGGGCCTCCTCAAGGAAAAGAGGTGTAAATTCTAGTGGATACCAAGTTGATCTTTCGTTGGTCGCTTGGTGAACCAAGGGGGTCGATCGAGACCCGGCTCTTTTGGAGCTCCTCATACGGAGACGTAGGATCTTTTGTGATCTGAACTTCAGGAAAGTATCTTTGTGTCTCCGTTGTGCTTTTTCTCGTTAGAATTGCCCCCTTATTTTGTCTCTTCACGTTGTCTGTATTTATCTCCTACCTATACTTGCCACTATACTGTGATCTCTGTTAATTTATCTATTATTGAAATGTCTTGGTAGAGTCAGAACACCAGGGTCGAAACCTTCGGCGTTCTTGGCCGGAACCTCCGACCAGCCCTCTCGGCCAGCCCGAGAGAGCCGGTCGGAGCCTCCTACCATTTTGGTCAGAGGTTCCTACCAGAATTTTACCGTTGCAGTCATTTGGAGAATTTTTCAGGAATGCCTATTCAGCCCCCTCTAGGCGACATCAACGGGCTTTCAGGAAGATCCATTTAGTGCTGACTATATTGAATCTGGGTGGGGGAGGGACAAGATCCCAGGTGTTTGTTGCGATTTGAGAGGCCTGAAATTCCATCTATCATGGCATTGTGCCAATTGGGGTCTTTCAAGGGCTGAGCGATTTACCATTTAGGAATAGGTTGAAATTTGACTGGAGGTGGCGGCATGGAGATTGAGCCGATCCCCTTATAGGGCCACAGTGAATGCCGAGAGTCGAGAGCGTGTATGCATGCTGGTGAGCAGGTTGTTCACTAGAGTGAAATTAAATTAAAAGGAGCACTTGTTTTTCTAGTGGAAGACAAATGAAAGGGGAGGCGAAGCATTGTCGCCCTATGTTGACATGGCTTGACAAAGGCAGCTGTCGTTATTTGAGCTGGTAGGAAATGGGCTGAAGAGCGACTAGGTGCTTGTCGATGCTTTGCACCGGCAATAAGTACTATGGGGAATAACGTACTTGGCGAACTAGAAGTATCGAGGTGGATTGCAGGAGGAGAACGAGAGGTGAGTGAGTAAATGGACTGGTTCGGTAAGTCGCCTTAGTGCGAAGGGTAGGAGAGAGTAAGGGTATATACTCCTGACAGCTCCAGGTCTGAGGAGCTGTAATATTGAACGCGTCATGAGGTGGGGATGTCTGTGAATCAAATGAGCTGCGGGTTGCCGCTCGATAGCGCGCCTGGCGCTCCACGCGGTTATGAAGTAGATACTAGGGACAGGGAACGGGTGACAATGGTAAGGATCCCAGGTTCGATAACGTGACTGCAAGGGATTTCTCTATATTTAGAGATAGAATACGCTATCCGAACTAAGGCCTAGTCCTTATTGTCAAGAGTACAAGTCCTGCCTGAGGTGACTATGCTTTAATCCTACATTAAATGATCTGGGCCGCCGATCCTCCTATCGATGCTGGCCCATGTGCTGTAGTGAGATACCCGGGCCCATGGCTTCCACAGTAGCCCCTGAGACCTTTCATAGTTGAGTCACAGCTGATGCCGAGTTGCGCTTCTCCACAGTAAGCGTTACCCGGTGCGATGCTCCCGGAGTACTCTTTGTCCGAGAAGTCTGCGCCGGAGTCGACTAGCTGGCAGAGTGTCATGGCTGCAGCGAGACTTATGCCAGGGCTTCATGTAAATTATGATGTGAGAGTGGATGATCGTGGCCGAATAGGGTTCGCACCATATATCGGATGTAAGGCGCCGACTTAGTGTGGGACTTAAAGTTGGTAAGTGGTAAGACAGAGTGATAGAACAGTAAAGTTAAAGATCTTTAACTGGAAGTCTGTTCCCGAGTTAGGAATTGATCTGAGCGTGGGTATATGAGACTCTATCGGGTAATCTACTGTCACCTGGAAAGAATGTATAAAAATTCATAGTACGACCGAGTAGAGAGGCTACTAGCGTATTATAGGACTCTTACGACATTATCTGTCATCGGAAATGTGTGTTTATAGTCTTGCCGCAGTAGGAATACTACTCGTATATGGGGACTCTTCAGCGTCATGTCACTGGAAAGGGAAATAGGAATGTATAGTCGTTCACCGATTAGGGATCGTCCCACCCTGGAAGTTAGACTGATCACAGATCATGTATCACAGAGAATGATAAATTGTTATAAGATCTGCTCCACGAAGTAGTGTGCACTACGTCGGAGATTAGATCTTCAGCGTCATGTCAGCTGGGAATAAGTGTCGCTATGGCAACTGGATAGCGGCAACGCATATGGCGAGTAGCCAACTTTTATGAAAAATAAATTCCATCGCGTGGTTAGGTGGTGACTCGAGAAAGAGATATCTGCATCCCAATGTTAAATGGAAAGACCCAGCTTTGTGATCCTTGTAGAAGTGATACTATCCTCGGAGACCTGTGGATTAAGACAGATACCCAACATATTGTTTAGCAGACAAGACTCTCATGACGGGCATCAACTGATTACGCTCATCATTCTGTGAGTAGCACCAGCCGCTATATTCAACTCAGCATGCGGGCGCCCACATGGAGCCATGCTACTGTAGGAACTCAGATCTGTCGGACCAATTACCAGACATCGTTGTGTGGGCCTGCGTCCATCTAGTCAGTCGGGCGTATGAAAAAGGATGGGTGAGAGAGAAAAAGATTCCATCGTACTTCCCAAACGCAAACGCAATCTCTTCATTCTTTCCAACCTTCGCCAGCCTGCTTTTCGGCCCCGCGCCGGCTAGGTTGAGCAGCAGCCGTTCCCCACCGGAGGCACCGGCGTTTCAATCCTCTCAGATCCTATTCCAAACGCCCCCGAGTTGCTTTCCCACCAAATCTCAACGCTCCAGTTCATGCCGAAGTGACGAATCCTGCGGCGCCTGGAGTTCTGGCCGATCTCGGATTGTGGCTCGTGAAGATGAGGACGGCTGGA
>RYFJ01003111.1:0-173770 GCA_003991445.1 Oryza meyeriana var. granulata | reverse complement strand
AGATAAGACGTGTGGGGGAGTGGTATGTTGGTGTTTGGGGGTGGCGCCTTTCTTGATGTTCGGATTCAGATTTGTACTGGCGTGGTCCCCCTTTGTACATGCATATGGTGTGGGTAGGAACAGCCAGGGGCGGCTGTCCTTGCGCACGGGTTACCCGGTGGGTCGGGGATGGTCCTCGGGCCGAAGGTGATCGGGTGTTCTCGACACTTTCTAGCCTCCGTGCGCGCCGTGTTGGTCTTGGGGGGTTGGATTGGTGCGGTCGTTCTGTCGGGGGGTGGTTTCGGGGCTAAGCAACTTTGCGGCGTTCATGGCGTTGAGTCGCGTGCGTCGATAGTAGGGCGTTGTCGCTGCCTTTTGCAGGGGTGGGGATACTTCGGAGATAGTGTTGATTTGTCTATGCATGTGTTTGGGCTTGGTTTGGAGCGGGGCTTGGGGCCTAGGGTGTCTGTTGCTCCGCGGGGGTTTTTGTGTGGGTTGTGCGTGGATACTGTTTGTGGACACGCGTTGTTGGTGTGGTTCAATGCGTTGATTGGTGTCTGGCTACGGGTGGGCGTTCGGTTTAGAGATTTGGTGTTCGAGTTTTGGTTTTGCCGTTCTCTGGTGGTGGCGGTTTTGGCAGTTGCTCTCTGCTTCCGGCTTGCTGCCTTAAGCAGCGGGGCGGGCGGCGTGCGTGTGCTATGTTGTGATATGCCTGTTGGTGCAGCTGGTTTTTTGGGGAGGCGGCTGGGTTATTGTGTCCGCTGGGGCTTAATGTCTGTCCTCTGGGTGGGACTTGGTCGCTTTTTTGTGTTAAGAGTCAAGGGGAAGTGTTTCTCGTGGCGGCCGTGTTTGTCTCTGGCGCTTCTCTCTTGTTTGGCCGGGCGTGGTGCGGAACGTGAAGGTTCTGGGCCGTCTCTCTCCGAGGGCCGGTCAGGGGCTATCTCGGGGCGTGTGCGTTGTTCTGTCGGCTCGGGGTTGCTACACTCCTTGCGGGATGTCTTGAGTAGGTCGTGGGAGGCTTTAAACTTCTGGCGCGCAGCTGTGGCGCGGGTCTTGGAGTGTCGGTGTGTTTGCTGCAGTTCTCGAGCATACGCGCTTGTCGCGCACGGGGCCCGATATTTCTGCATGTGCGATAACGCGTGAATAACCAGTGTTGGGGCGATGTGGGGGAATGGTGTTGGGCGGTTATATGGCTCGAAGACTGAGAATAAATAGTTCAGCTGACTTTGTCCTTTGGCCTGACGTGGGGTGGAGATGCCGCGTCGGTCAGGGGGTGGGGATGCTGCCTGGGGTAGTAGTACTTTTTCATACGATATCTGGTTGGCAACGGTTCTAGCCCACGAGTAATGAACCTCAAGTGGAGTTCATGCATCAGGAGCGGAGCTCTTTGGGCCTTAAGGGACGGGGCGAAGTAGGTTCGCATCACTTCTCAATGCGGTTGTCTCTTTTTTTGGGCGGCGGTTGGATGCGTGGTGTAGTGGCAGGTACTGCTGTGTGGGTTTGATTGAGCGTATTATTGTTTGTCGCGGACATAGCTGGGCGGTATCGTGTGGGCGTTTGCTCAGTGCATTCTTGCGGAGGCTATGTGGTAGACGCTGTTTAGGGCGGAACAAGAGCCTTTTATTCTTGAGGATCGGTTTGCTGCGGGGTTGTGTTTTGGGGTTTTGTCGAGTGTCGGGAAGTCGCCGGGGTTCGCGGGTTCTCTGGGGGGTTTAGAGAGCTGTGAGGGCTGGGGCTGGTTGACGGCTTGTGATTTGGGTTGTTTGAGTTCTTGTGGTTTGGCGCTGTCGTTCGCGTGTGCTCCAAAGTGACGGATCCTCATGAGTCCGCATGCCGGTTTTACCGGTCACGAGGTCGCCAGGTTGCATTCTTGGTGGGGTCATGGTGCCGAGGCGCGGATCTGGACTTGGTTCTCTTCAGGGCGGGGGGCGGCCCCTAGGATGCGCTGGTCGGCGTGCGGCCTGCACTGCTGTTGGCGGCACCGGCGATGGGCGGCTACCAGGTCGGCGACTTCGTTGAGCACCGCGTTCAGTCCGCCTCACCTCGGTAAATGCAGGGGTGGCGCAGGAGGGCTCCCTACGGGACGTTGCTTAGAAGTTGGATGGCGGCGCGTCGTTCGTCGCTTATGGATGAGGCCATGGCAGACCCAACGGGGCAACATTGCTGGCCTCCTTCCCACAAGGGGGGGCGAGCGCCACAATAGCCTCCGCGGGGGAATCTCGGCCCGCGGGCACACGCTGCGCCCGGAAGAAGAGGAGGGGGAGTGGCGGCCGCACAGGGCTAACATTTGCCGCCGGGGTGAGCCGCGGACCCCATCGTCGGAGTCCGCGACGATGAACTCTGCCATGGAGCGTGCCGGTTAGGGACACCGCGTGCGCTGGAAGGGAAACTCCCCACTGGCGCGCCAGCTGTGAGGAGGGAACTACAAACAGGGGAGTCTGGGGCCCCTTTGGGAGGTTCGGCAGGGGAGTGGTTCACAGGAGGTTGCGGCGTCTGGTTTGAATGGCACGCAAGGGAGAAGAAGAAGTAGACAGGTTAAGGGGCCGCGCGGAGGCGTAATACCTAATCCTGTGTGTATCTGCTAATTTTGGGAGATGAATGAGGTTTTTTAAGTGTTCTCCGGGGTGTCGGATCAAGCTAATTGGGAAGTCGTCCTCTAGAGCTGAATCAACTCTCCTAGAAGTTCCCCTGTTCTGCTGGTATGATCCTCCTTTCATAGTCAAGGGGAGTTATAGTGCTGGTAACATGCAAGAGAAGTTTTCTAGGTACGATATGTCTTGTCGCATGGTCCGCTGCTGGGGCCACACAGGAGTTGGGTTGGCACGTTTGTTGTCCTTTTGCTTGGATGCTTGGGGCGCTAGGTCATGAGATGTGATGGGCACGCATCCGCCGCAGAGGTGGAAACGAAGCCCTTTAGTCAAATATCTCTGATGGGCAGGAGCGGGCAGGGGGGCATCTGAGAGGCCACGGGTTTGAGCGGGGACAAGGCCACGACAACGCTCCGTAGCTTGTCATTAATGCAAGGTAGTTGGAGAGTGATTCCGTAGTCCGGCTCGTGCCCGAGCAAGAGTTATGAGCCTCTGCGGCAAAGGTCGAGTTCCTCGGGAGAGGCTGTGAGCCGGGCTCGGGGAAAGCGCGCCATGGGACGGGCGTGTCAGTAATTGCCTCAGGAGCGGCTTGCGGGTCCTGGACGGGGGACGAGGCTGGGTCGGGATGTCACAGTTCGCCCGGGAACTGCCGCGGGACGACTGGTGGGCCGGCGGGGGGGCCGGGGCCTGGGAAATGTCCCCGGCCATGGGGCGAGTGGATGCAAGCGATCGTGCGACTTCGCCGAAAGGTGGCACCCGGGACCGGACGTGCTCGGCCCAGGCACTTAGCGGGGAAAACGGCCGAGTGGCCGTCAATTGGGCAGGATGTGGGCACGGCGGAGCTGAGCATGGTCAACATCCATGGTCCGGGGGATGTGGGGCCCCGGTAGTCCGTTTTCGCGACAATACAGACAGAGAGATACTTGCAATAATTAATGCGATAATGCTTTAGACTCTATTTAGGTTGAAGGATTTAGAGTTAAGACAGATTGTGAAGCAATATGTTAGATATTATAATAGCTTAATAGTAAGAAGAGTTTACAGGAGGTGGATCTTATTTGAAGATATTATTGCCGGAAATGGATAACAAAGTTATATTTGAGCATATTTAAAGAAAGGATAACTATTTACCTGATTTGCTCTCTGGTTTACCTATTTTGCGGAATGAAGAAATCAATGAACTTAATGGAGTTGATTCTTCCACTTTAGAGATACAACAAGCTTAAAATATTTCACGAATTCCTATAAATTGAAACAAAACCATATAATCAAGACGAAGTGCAGGAATGCATCTTGGACATTTCTGGTACATATAAAAAAGAGAAGAAAGGCTATTGCTATCAATAAATAGCTTTGCTGAATATTTCATCTGCTGAAATGAATTAATACCAGAAACAGAAACCATGATATAATAAACAAAACATATATATGGTTATTTGACGGAAAGCTCCCAGGGGTCTACTATCTCTTTGAAGAATAATAGCCAAAAAATAGATGCAAAGTTAATGGAGGTAAATGTGGAAGAAATATAAAGATATTGACGAGCATTAAGCCAAGTAAGAAAAATATTAGGAATAATACTATTTGGAGCCAGCAGCAAAAGAATTATATTCAAAAATGCAAGAAACCAAGAACAGAAGGCTCTAAGTCTACATATTAGCAAATATAAGGAAGAAGGGTCATCTAAAAAACTACATATAAAGAATGCTTAACCAAAGTAGTGGACCTCCTTAGATGGGAATATATTGATTGGAAGATATAGAAAATTTGAAGAGTTTTCTCAATTGAGAAGGAGCTAAAAGAAAATATTTAAAGAATTAAAACAAAAAAGAATACGAAAAATTTGAAGAAATAAGAAAAGCATTTTGATAAATTTGACATTTCTTTTTTAGATGGATACTATGGTTTGGCGGTCATGGGCAGTAACATGGAAGAATAAATTAAAATATATATGAGAAGTTAATTGATAAGGGTATTATCAATCTTTCGGGCATGGTAAACATATACCCTTTAATTATCAAGCTAAATGTACCCTCAATTTTATTGGACTAACAAAGGTAAAGTAAAATAAGTCAGAAGGACACTCTACAAGAGAGAGTAATATGGATGGAATCACCTACAAGCATAGAGTGATAATACATGATAGCCTAGCTGAATAAATCCAAAAGCACTTTGGCGGTGGAAGGACATATCCTGCTAATATACTGTGAAGAATATAACTTTCGGGCGAGAAGAAAAGGCTGTGTGTCTCGACTTTAGCCGAATAAGGACCCCTGTGTGCTCATGAACGCACGCTTGGTGATGAAGATAAGAAGAAGGCGGACGAGTCTCCTCTTGCCTCTATAAAAGGAGGAGTTGGCAAGCAAAGGATTACATCAAAGCAAGAATCCTCTAGGCAGAGTCACAACACTTTCTAGCCTTAGTAGTAGTAGTTTGCTAAAAAGATGATCACGATTGCGTATATTTGAAGCAAGGAGTGTAATATACATAGTGTGGTAAGTAAGTTTAGCTTGTTTGTATAATCCTTAGGGTTCTGATGAGGATATCTAGCTCGGAATGAATGTTAGCTTTATGTACTCATAACCAAGGTGCATGCTTTCTACGTAAGATTTACGTGTTATATTTGAACAGGCGTACTGGACCATGAATTTGGTGTGTTCTCGTGCAGAGATACTTGCTTGGTGAAGGAAAGAAACCGAGCGCAAGAATGCATGGATGATCAAAGAAGTTGATTAGGGACAAACAAGACTTACCCAAGTCTACTCCTACATCATCAATATTTTGGTCCATAGAAGGCAAGAGATGAAGTTCTGCACGTTTTGGATTCGGATTCGGCTTCCTGAACAGCATCACTTCAACGACTAGCTGTTGCAGAAGGACTCTCGGGCATGATACTTGTTGGAAAAGCTTATGGGTTTAATTTTAGATGGTTTTTAGACATCAAAATTCATCTAACTGTCTAGAATCATTGATAACAGATACATAACTCTTTCTGTCCATTCTTTTTGGGCCTTGGGCTTGTAATGTGTCTGGGCTAAGCTCAAGGGTGTGAGCCCTAGGGGTTAATCCTAACCGTCAACTCATATATATACAGTGCCGTCATCGTTTAGGGTCGGGGTTTGCTTAGATTATTTGCCATTGGCGTTTCGCGTTAGATGGTTGTAGAACTCCAACTTCGTGCTAACATTCATCTACAATTCAAATTTCATTCTTAATTCCTTATTTCTATGAGTTTCTTCGATTGTTGCGGAGATAAAACTTCATGGTGAGGTCGACTATGTGAGAGCGTGTGTTGATAAATAGACGTGTGGTGTGTAGCAATTGCGAGGTGACGATCGTAATCGAAGCTCACTAAACGTAAGTCTTCACGTGGCCAATCGAACCTATCGGAAGATCGGCACCCCGCATCAAGTGTATCAAGCAAGGTTCCCGATAGTATTGTCTATTCCCTCTATCCACTTTGTTTCTTACTAGAGTCAGAAAACTAAAAATTTATTACACCGGTTCTTCGTAGTGTTAGGTTTATCCTCTGTCCAAACCTTTGGTGGCTTTGTTACGCCGAAACACGCCGGGGCCTTCCGGGGTCTGGGAGACACGCGAAGCTGGGAGATTTGCTTCACTCCAGTGAGGTCCTAAAATCTTGAGGTTCGTGGGGGCGTGCAGTCAATTTGACCTGAATGACAAAGAAGAAAAAGGATGTCAAATTCGTGAGCCAATCGGCTGGAAGCGGCTTGGACTGATCTCATCGCCGATTGTGCGATACGCACTTAGACTTATAACCATCGGCTAAAAGCCGATGGAAGGAGCATAACATAATAATAAACGAAGTATTGAGCTAGCCGATCATCGAAGGATCTCAAAACCGGCTATAAACTGGTAAAAATAAACAAGAGAATGCATGAAGTAATAAACTAAAGGAACTCCAGTGATCATAGTTAAAGTATGTAGCTGCGAAGAATATGCCTCTGGCCGCACCCGTCCCGGCCTTGCTCACATTGGCGCCGGGATCTCATCCGTCTGTCCGTATCCGTGCCCGAGTTCTTATATGTCGCTCGTGCCGGTCCTCACCTGAGGTGTGCCCGGAACGATTGGCTGAGGTCGTGCCCGGGAACCTGCTTGTGCTCGCACTCGATCGGTAGAATAAAACATCGGCTAGCCTTAGATCGTAACAGTAAGCAGGCAAGAATGTATAACATAGCAAGCCCAGCATAATCGGCTATATTAATAAGGATTAACTTATCGCAGCACTCGATAACAACATCGCATAAAACCATCGGCTTATTAAGAATAACGTTATTATTCATCTAGTAGATCGACCCAACCGTTGCAGCACAGACTGATAATGATAACGAAATCTCGATAGGCATAATCTGATGCGATCTGATGCTAAAAATGATAACTTACGGTATGCACCCCGATAAACGCTTGCACATAAAAGTATCGAACTAGCAGGCGATTTATCGCTAGCAATTTAGTAGGTCAGACCTAACCGATGCAGCACAAACTGATGATAAACCGCTTCCAGTAAGCCGATACGATATATGCACGCATGATGTGATACCTAATCAATCTATGAGATCAAACTAAACTAATGCAGCCATAGATAAAATAAATATATCGTGTAACCGACTACCATAAACCGACTAGAATATCGGACCTAACCGAGGAATCCTAGCCGGATAGGGTAGCCGGGTGATGAGACTTACTCTCGCAGGAGTTCGGACTAACGATGCAGCCCGGCTCGAAAGCAAGATCCCGTCGGAAGGGTGCGATGCGCCAATTGTATTGATCGAGTGATAATTTACAAGGTCCCCGCGTACGTATTTATACCCGAGTTACACGAATCCTTTTGGACACGTACATGATTTCTAATTATAACAGAAAACTTTAACAAGGCTGACCGGACACGAGGCTAGTTTCCTAAAGATAAATACTGCCTAATTAATGGTACAGTAAATAACTGCCAAACAGCGGTCTTCACGGCTCCCTCCAGAATCGGTCTCTTCTGGATCAATTTCCGCAGTTGACTGCAATTTCCCTTTGACCGAATCTGACATAGGGCCTTACCAAAATTTGCGTTAACAGCCTTTGCAAAATTTATTTCAATTTCGCTTTGTTGAGTCTTGTCCTAGTCAAGTAGTGGTCGCTGGTTTAGAGGTCGTGTTGTGTTCTAGTTCTAGCTGTTGCGTTGCGCGAGAGCCTGCCTTGAGAGATCGGAGTTCTACTCGGTTTCGGATTACAACCGCCTTGAGCTTTTAACCCGCTTTTGCAAGCCTTTTTAGATAGGTGTAAGCCACCTTTGGTCCAAATCGCCCTGCATCGCAGCTCCTTGTCAGCCCGCTTGACCTATTGCACTTATACTCTGCTGGAGCAACAGGTTGAGCCGCAAACCTAGTTCCGCTACTATCTTAAACAAGCCATAACTTTTGCATACGGATTCGGAATTGGGCAAACTTTATATCTATGACATCTACAGAAAATTTACATCTGCCCCTCCCACACTTTGTCGGTTCGCTGATCTAAAATCATGAAATTTGGCCTGCAAGACTGAGTTTTCAGCCCCGGAGTTCCTGCACGCTTTCTGAGCGCCTCTGCGTGTTTTTCCAGGGTCTCGTGCATTATATCGAGCTACCAATTTTTGTGGTTGCTTCTTGTGTACTAGTGTACTCCTAGAAGAGAAAAAAAAGAAAAAAAGAGAAGAGAAAAAAGAGAAAAAAAGAAAAAAAGAAAAAAAAAAGAAAAAAAGAAAAAGAAAAGAATAGAGAGCTGTTTTCAGTGAGCAATCTTGCTAAGCTGATCTTTCAAGATTTTCGACAGACTTGGTGAGAGAGAGTTGTCCTAAGTCCTTTGTTCTCACTCTCCGCTTGTTACGTTGGTTCTAGAACGTGTCTCGCCAGCGACTGTACAAGTACTTAGAAACTTATTCATTTTGCTATATGTTATTATTTTTGCTAATCCTTGCAACCATACTTAACCTCCGAGATCCACAAACTTCTTATCAGTACAGATTTGATTCGAGTAATCGAACACTCACTCGCTGCAACGTCCACCTCTCTCGTCGTACCCTGCTTCAATCGGTAAGAATATCATAAAGAGTTGCAAACCTTTTGGTTGCTTGAGAGTGTGTATTCCACTGTCCACCTAGTAGGTTGATAGGATAAATCTTTTGTGTTGTTTTCTATTTTCTACTAACAGTGGCAGATTGTGATGACATAGCATGGACTCTATAAACAAGACCTTCAGGCGATAGCTGAGAGCACGAAAGGTCTCTTAGTAAATATGCACAATGAGACGACATCAGCAGCCAGCTACTGTTTCTTCTTGTTTCCACTAACTATGATAGTTCACACCAAGACGAAAAGGAGACGAAGAATTTAGATGAGAGCTCTACCATAGTCCACATCATCTCGACAAGTGAAGGTAAGACTGGTTATCTCCCCTTCGTATAATGGATTGTGTTGAAGCATAACATGAGTTAGGAAGTTGCGATTGATAATTTTTTCTGATCATCATATGTGTGATAAACGAAAGATAAGAATGCTGCTAGTGTCTGACTTCTCATGCTTTAATATGCGGTAAAATTTAATAACATCTTCACATGATAATGCCTCAAACTTGAACGATATGAAATGCTTACGCGAGAGAATTTTTCTCCATTTCAGAATTTTGCTTACAAAAATAAAGTGTGTCATTTAGAGAAGAAACCCCTTATTGTCCCTTCTTCCGTGACTAACCTTTACAGATAATGAGAGTACTTGTATAACGAGTGCTAATTCTCAAATGGAGAAAGGAGTAAAATCAATGCCACAATTGTTCCAATCAAGGTTTTTGCAGGTATCCGAGAAGAGCCAAGGTAATGAGGAAAAGAAGAGAGACATAGAGAAATAAGATCTACCTGTTGTTCCATGCATATTTCAAGATGATTTAATTAAGAATGCACATATAGTTTTTGAAAATGAGAACAAAAGTAACAAAAATAGTGCTATATTCACTCAAGGTATGGACAATTCTGATGTGCTATATATGTCCACTAATCATGTTAGTTTAGAGCAATCACCAGCGAAATCGTGTGTTAAATTACCTTTGTCACATGATGATTTGGTTCCTATTTCTTGTGATAAAGAAGAGTTGTGCAAAGCTTCACTTATATCCATGCCACAACTAGTGAATAAACATGTTAGTAATGTTGTTGAACTACCATGTGCTGATTTTAGACGTGTTGTTTATATTGCTAGCGAGAATGAAGAGTTTAGATTGCTATCTTCTTTAAATACTTGGGGCTATATTTAATTTGATGATCTTTGTTCACTCAATTGTTTAGAGAAGAAATTATTTGCTAGATCTGATTTGCCATGTCCTTTTCATGTGATTTTTCATATTATTGGCAATTATGATAATAAAGGAGAATATAATGTACATAGAGTATACATTTGTTTGAATTTTAATATATCTCCTTTTCAAAATGGCATGTCTTATCTAGAGGACCACACGTGTATAAATAATTCTCTTATCTAGTTCTCCAGTTGTTTAATTGAGTTGTAGGTTGGTTTGCAAGAAGGGGAGTGTTGTGAGCTGCACGACACTATAAAGTGTTTTCCGTGTTTAAAAATTTCAGAATCCAACCATATGCACAGCACTACCTCACCCTATGTTATGAAAGATAAAAATATGTTCATCAGGCTTAATGACAAGATAAAACCGCGGATGATTTCCAATCAAGAAAGAGAAAACCATATGTAAGTTTGTTTGTTTATTATAAAGAAGTTTCTTTTAAGTCTTTCTGTCTTTTTGTTCTAAACGAGTGTTTATGCTTGAAACCCTATAGAAGAAACCTCTTTGGTAGTTCTCGTTCATAGTCTGCATCTCGCATAGGCATTAGGAGAATCTGTGTCCATAGAGAAGTATTCCCTTCGGATGGAACTGCCTAGGGAGAAGATAAACCCTCAACTAGAATAAGCATGACTAGAGATATTTAAAGAAGGCTCTTCTAAAAACAACAAGCGAGAAATATGGTGAGTACCGAGTAGGACGTAAAATTTTCTGAAACAAACACCGGCCGTCTCAATAGGTTTCGCTAACCTATTAAGATCCTGTAGAATCGAGTGAATAGTAGTAAACAGTAACTCTGAATAGTTCCAGCACTAGTGCAAGGTAAAAATAAGCCTATTAAAGATAATTTAAATAATAGTACACTAGTAGTTTTAATTTGGTATCAGTAAGTATATATATATAATTTTTTACATATCATTAAAAATTGAGGGAAAGTAGAGAACGGTATACCGTTCCAACGATATAGATCAATTACCTAGGTATCGGACTTGATACCCATGTATATCAGACCTGATAATCAGATATCACCATTCTAACGGTATACCGTTTTCTAATATTTCTGCTAATAATTTGCAACATATTATTGGAAAAATCTACATGGATCTCTTGCTGTTCCTAACGACATATCCACGAAGCAGGAGCTCCTTCACCACCCATGACCCAATGAAGCCTCCTGCTCCGGTGACACAGACCACTTTGTTGCCTTCAGCTTTGCCCATCGTCAAGAGGTTATGCAAAGCACCCATGTATATGTGTTCTTTGTTCTATCCCAGATGCTTTTGCAAGTGGTTCTCGGGCTTGAACATATTTATAGCGGCAGGAAGGAGAAGCAGTCACACTTTTCTTCCAAATGACACGGAAAATTAAGAAAATACGATGTTGGTCCTTTTGTACATGATCTAGAAAAATCACACCAACATATGCCTTTCTTTAACGTATTTGGTTTTACATGCAGTTTTACGAAACCATCTAGAAAATTGTATTTTCAGAGACAATATTTTATATCTTCACAGGAATGCTTACCATAGACAATTTTTCTACAAAACCATGTTCAATAAGTTCAATAGAACTTTGAGGTTTTTTTTTTGTTAGTATTCATTGCCCAACGATTACTTTGTCCAGATGAACAAAATACAATTATAAATTTTTTTATAGTATTGAGAGGAATGTTCGCCGTCTTCTGGAAGTTATTTACTATGTTTAAGGGAATATTGTTTTTGACTTATTAGAAGGAGCTACTTATTCGTTTACCATGAACACTTTTTTAAAATGTTGAAAAATTAAACAAATTCATTTTTCAAATTAGCAATAGCTAATACTTTATTAATTATACGTTAATGACTTTTCTCGTTTTTCAGGCGGCTTATAAACTTAAGCTAACCACTGTAAAGGCACCGTTAGAATGAGCTAGTGGCTTGAGATTTTCAGTTGCACACAAATGACACAAGTCATTAACGCATAACTAAATAAGTATTAACTATTACAAACTTATAAAAATAGATTTTTTTTATTTTTAACAAATTTCTACATAGAAAATTTTTATAAAAAACACATCCTTTAACGGTTTGGGAAACACGCTTAAAAAACGAGGAGTAGCTTAAGCCCTATAGCGAGATTCGAATGGTGCCTAATCTATTTAAAGCTGGTCAATTTAGGTACCCATCGTTTTCAAGTCACATGATATGTTCTAACTAGCTAGAGCACACTCGGATAGCTTTTACAATTTCTTTTTTTTTTACAAGGAAGATTCCCGGTCTCTGCATTTAGGATGCATCCAGCCATAAATGGATAAAAGCTTTTACTCACTCCGTCCCAAAATGTACCTATTTCTAGGTTATTTTTGTAGAGATTAAGGAATAGATATAAAAAGACTATATTGTCCTTTATTAATACAAGAAAGACTTGAGGGAAATACGGTGGTTGATAGGGATATAATAGGCACAATAGTATAAAAAGAGATAGAAATAGCTATATTTTAGGATAAAGTTATAGCGCTAAAAATAACTATATTTTAAGATGAATGGTCCTGTCATAATCTTAAAGCACACATATGTGTAGGAGCGCACATGTTTGGATACCTTAAAATGTATGAAATCACAATGCCATCTTTTAATTTCATTGGTACACAAATATTTGGAGGCTACCTTAGGCGCAATCAATTGGGACGTCTATGGTCAAACGTTTAGAAAAATAAATCCATCAATCGATTTTTTCTGTATCCAAAGGCTAAGATACGATGCGTTAGATGCAATTGCACATATTTCTAATTGAGTTGCATAAATTTATAACTAAATTTGTACAAATCGATAATAGCAACTACAATAAGTTAAAAGTGCAACTATAACAAGTTAAAAGTAAAACATGGAACTCGCTTCCCCCTTTCCGAATCTTAAAGTTCCATCCAACAACCAACATTGTTGTTTAACAGAATTCAAAAAAATCAAACATTTGATCAATAACAAATCATCAATCAATATAATTGTCACACCCTGAAAATCGCCATAATTAAAAAATATTATGGGTAAATGAAAATACAAGAAATCACTAAAAGAATTTGTGAAAGTGTTTGAATAAAATTCTGAAATTTTCAATATTGAAAATTTCCAAGATAAAACCTAATTAATGCTTGACGTGCTTTTATATTCCCTAGGGTTTTGGTCACAATATTTTAAGCATCAAAGTATTTATAATAATAAATTTTCCTTTGGGTTATGGTGGTTTGCTTCTGGTAAATTTCCATGATTTAATAACTCTCTGAAATTTCTCGATTTTTTGGAGCTCCCAAAATTAATTTTAATATTATAAAGATCATTCCAGTAATTAATAAATAGAAAATATCCTTTTTTTTCTCATCTCGGGTCATTTCTGGTCAAATCTTTGACTCAAACCCTGGTTCCCCTCCTCTTTTATGTTTCACTCGTTCCCAGACTCTGAATTCCCTGAGAAGTCCAATTCCGAAAATCCTTGATTTTCCCAATCCAAAATTCTCATATCCAAAATTCCTCAAATATCCTTTTTTTTCTTTTTGAAATAAATCCTTGAAAATTCCTCTTTGTTGAAATAAATCTAAATCCCCAGATATTCTAAGTTTTGCCCTATTTCTAATTCCAATAAAATATCGCAAAATCCCCGACTCTTGAAAATATTCTCAATATTCTGAGTAACTCTAATATCTCGATTTTCCAACTTCCACGAAATATTCTCCATTCCCGAATCCCCAAAATATTCTTATATTTTAGATGTCTAATTATCCCTCAATATTTCAATCTCCTCCAATTTCGACAAAAATAATCTCAGATTTTTGGTTCCCAAAACTATTCTAGTATTGAAAATCTTTGAATATTCGACATGCCTCGATATACCTTTGATTTTTTTTATTTCCAATACTTTAACTATCTCTTATATTCCCCAAATTTCCTAAATCCCCAAATTTTCCAACTTCGGGAAATTTCCGGAAAACCTCCTCTCGTTTTCTTTTCCTTTCCACTTTTTTCTTTTTCCCCTTTTTCTTTTCCTCCTTATTTTTCCTTTCTTCTTCCATTTCTTCTCTTCCTCCTTCTCTTCCCTTTGGCCAACCCGAGCCTAAGCTCGACCCGGACCACCCCGGCGCCGTCCTCGGCCCACGGCTGCCGCCCCCGGCCCAGTCCGCCGCTGCGCTGCCCCGCCCCCTCGCGAAACTGCCGCCGCCAAATCCGGGTGCCATCGTCGCCGCCCTATCCCCTCTATAAAATATCACATCCGCCTCCATCTCCTCTCTGTCCTCCTCCTTGCGCCCTAGCAGCCGCCGCGCTTGCCCTCTGCGCCCTAGTCGCCGCCGGCGCCATCCCGCCACCACCACCTTGCGCCGTCATGGGAGCAAAGCCGCCACCGCGCTCGGAGCCACCGTGGTCGGATCTGTCACCGTCGCATGGGCTTCCGCCGCCGGTGAGCACCTGACCAATCCCGTTCATCGTCTTCATCTCCTTTCTTGCCGACGCCATCTTCTCTGCTCCGCCGGCCGCTGTCTGCCCCGCCGTTCCATTCCTGTGCGGGCTGCCATTCGCCGCTATCAGTTTTCGTCGCCGTGCCGTCGCCGACGTCATCATCTTTGCTCCGGCGCCATGCCATCCCCTCCGCAGCCTGTTGCCCTCGCCACCGATCCTGCTTCGGCCTCGCCGCCGAACCGATCTCAATCGTTGGATCTTCATAAAGTCCAAATTGATCCAGAGCCATCCATCTACCGAGATCAGATCCTGACTGTCGGATCTCCATAATAAATCCCATGGCTATGTCAGCCCTAATAGCCATGTCATCCGAACACCTCAACCATCACGTCCCATGACACTGGGCCCCACCTCCTCTCCATAATTAAAAGTATTCTTTTAATCTGAAAATCTAGGAATATTCACGAGAATATTCTTTTCCTTTTATTTTCGAATTTTTTTTAAATTCGAACTTCCGAAGCCATAATTTTTCCGTCGAACTCTGATTTAACCCGTTCTTCTTCTTAAATTCATTTAAAATCATGATTTACATGTTGGTGTACTTTTTATATACTATTTATTTGGAGTTTCTTATTTTTTTGGAGGATCTCGAAGTTCGAGGAAGAGTTTGAAAGAACAATCGAAGACTTTTCTATTGCAAGGCAAGTCACACGATAGTTCCCTTGCATGTTAATCCCAATTGTGAAAACTATTTTGTTTTATCATTATTGCATGCAAAGTTTTAAAATGTCATTATTATGGGTATTTATTTTATTATCCAATATTTTTTTACTATGGCCGTGAATTGATATTGATACCTTTACCTTGATACCCTGGGTAATTAATATGTACTAGCTGGATATTTGATTAATGATCTAGTTAGATTATTTAGGTTTTGCTTAGCCCTACCTAAAAACTTTAGTGTCAATTTATGTGGGGAACTATTCATTTACCAACGATTAATTAATGATTAATGACTATATTTTCATGACAGTTGGTCGTGGTTGGTTAAATAAAATTTGCCAACTAAAACTTGACTAATGGTGAGTTGTGAGCATATGGAATGATAATGATGCTAGTGGTGCTCATGACAATTAAGGACTGGGTCGCGAGCTACTTGTTGCGAAGCAATACCTATACTGACCATAAGCTAGAATAGGTAATGGCTTGACTAGACATGTAGCGAGTTTAACAGGAGGCACTAGGGTGTGTTGTGACAGTCGTCAATAAGCCCACGCAGGGTAGTCGTCAATAAGTCCATGTTTTTGGGCGTTGAACCATCTGCCTGCCTAGGAACCTGATCAACCCTACTGGAGACAGGTGGTTTAGCAGGTGACTCTTCTGTTGGGCAAGTTGCCTGAAAGATTTTGTCACAGTTTCCCCCTTTATAGTGCCATGGTGGTATTTCGGGGCATGGTGACATGTGTGGAACTGTGTCTTGTGGGTAAATTAGTACAACTCTGGCCAGAGTAAAACTATTCGAATAGCCGTTCCCGCGATTAATGGACGGTCTAGCAATGGTTTTTATGATTAGTCCCACACTACTCATTAATGGTAATAATTAATGAAAACTTGATAGCTCCAATTTAGAGAGTCTAGGTTTGGACTGAACTGCATTGGAGTATTGTTCGGTGATTGGTACAAAGTTGATAATGATTAAACTATATTGTTTTTAATATTTTTAAATGTAAATGTTTTAAATGTTGTTTATGCAAATAAGTCATATTATGTCTTTCCTTTAGAATCCTGTTGCATTATTTTGCATTTGCTTGTATGGCTTGTTGAATACAGTGGGTGGCACTTAGTCTTGCAATATTACCATCATCAGAGTGAAGATTTGCTTGAAAGGAGAAGATTTTGTTGTTTGGCTTATACCCTAGTTGAGCTGCCTGTGGGCTTGGTGCTGAAGCTTCCCTAAGTTGCTCTTCCGTTGCTATTTTCTTCTGTGTTAGGACGAAGTGTCTCTTTTATAAGTATTTATCGTTTTTCGTTTTGGTTATATTTATTAAATTATTGATTTATGTACCTCGCCCGATTCTTAGACGAGAATTTAATGTATAAATTAGTTTTAGAAGTTTTGGTGAATTTTCGGATGTGACAGATATTCACATCTCTCTTGTAGAGTAACTATTGTACACACTCCACCCCATTACATCCTCCCTGTCTGCCACGCGCATGCACGATGAGCCCAAGCCTGATGCCTCCTCCCGCACAAACAGATCGTGTGCGGCGCCTCCCTCCGATTTCCATCTCCCTTTCGAGAAAAACCGATCTGTGTTGAGAAAAACCAGACTTCCTTCCCTGGAAAATGAACCTCTGAAAAATCGGCCCCTCCCAACATGCCAAAAAACAACGCCGCGCCTCTCTTCTTGCCTCTCCCGTAGGAAATAAAAGGAATAATAAACAAAGGAAAAAATTAGTTGCCTCTCTAGTAGGAAATAAAAGGAATAATAAACAAAGAAAAAATATAGTTGAATTGGAGTTTGAGCTCATGACCTCAATGTCCATAGAGAACTAAACTAACCAAATATACTATGAAACTTTGTGATTTCTCCTTTAAAATAAAGGAAAAAAAGAAAAACCAATTGATACTATGAAACTTTGTGACTTTGTTATTGATGTAAAAAGGAAAAAAAGCATACATTCAGTGTGATTTGAACCCTGCACCATCGGTTAAAATTGTATAAAGTTAACCACCGTACTATTCTTTGTTATTGACGTAGAAATCTAATAATCAACTTATTGTACATATGCTAAGATGCACCATCGCGCTAGTTCCTACATACTCTACATATTGTTACTGCGTCCATATGTAGTAACATCATGAAATAACTATAGTAACAATATGCCTTATAAGCAGTAACATATTGGGCATCAGACATGTTACTGCATATTATACAAGTCATTACTGCAAAAGCACAAATATGTTAATGCTCGCTAGCGTCGAACCCTACCTCGCCACCAACGATCGTCCTTGGTGTGAACACACTCCCATACACGGCCAAATGGGCCGTGCTGGAGCAGGCCGGCCCAGGCATGACTGTATAGTAACCGGCCCGGTATGGCCTGGGCACGGTTAGAGGTGGGCCGTGCTAGCATAACCCATTAGGGCTTGTCGTGCTTGGGCTGCCAATGTGGCACGCCGAGCTGGCACGGCACGGCCCGGCTACTATAGCAGGCCAGCCTGGCATGGCATGAGCACGACATGGCCCGCTATGGCACGTGGGCCAGGCATGGCACAGCTTGGCGGGCAGCGAATCCGGTGTTGACACGTGTCGCATAACAGCTAGTTCAGTGGTTATTTTTCAAATTTAGTTGTTGGAGCGCGAAAAAATCCAAAAAAATATGAAATTGTTTTCAATAAATAGGGCAGCCACCGCCAACATCCTGGCTCAGCCAAACCTTATCTTGTGCTAGTTTGTGAATTGTGAGTTTGTGTTCTAGTTTCAATTTTTGATTTAGATAAATTTTGACTAAAAATCAAAAATATTTTGGGGAAGCCCTTCACTTCTTCACATCTCCACTACTCATGCAAGGTAATAAATTTTCTGCATTTCGTTGTTTGTCTGTACTATTTATTCGTTATATGAATTAATTTTCTGTATTTATATTTTAGGATGGATCCAAACTACCCACCGTTCCAATTAAGCAACTTTGACCCGAACTACGTGCCAATGTCATACCCAAACATCGAGCAAGATGACTCAGGGTCGCTCCTACACCGCAAGGATAGCCTGAAGAAGTACATGTGGCTTCTAAAGGATCATGAACTATGAGCGGGAGTGCGTCGATAGCCCCCGGCTCAAAAAGATCAATAACTTCCACCGCCTAGCAACATTTTGATAAGATCAAGGAGATCGGCGCCGATGGAAGGGAGGTAACGTGGGTGAAATGTAGAATTTGCAAAACTAAACTATCTGAAAAATCTTCTGGTGAAACAGGGTATTTGAAGCGGCATGCTGAGGCCTGTGCAAAGAAGCAAGGATACTAACTACAACAGCAGCAACTGCTACTAAATTCTGATGGTACGGTACGTACATAGGAGTACGATCCTCAGGTAGCGTGAGAATCTGTTACTTGTTTAATTGCTAGACAGGATTTACCCTTAAACTTTGGTAAGTCAACTAGATTTGAGAGTTACATTAAAACTACTCATTATCATAGATTTCAATCTGTTAGTAGACAGACCACAACCTGTGACTTGGCAAATGTTTATAACCAAGGCTAGGACACAATTAAATAATTATTTGCTACATGCACATTTTCTGCTAGTATCACTCTGATATCTGGAGTGGTAGGGCTAAAGAGGACTATATAAATATAGTCGCTTATTTTGTTGATGATAATTGGGAACTACAAAAAAGAGTAGTAGCCTTAAGATTAATTGATGTTGCGCATATTGCTGATAATATTGCTAACAGAATATCTATAGTTTGTGAAGAATTTGGCCTCACAAATAAAATCTTTGCAGTAACATTAGATAATGCAGCTACAAAGTCCAAAGCCATGGAAATTCTGCAGTCTTTATTCTCTGTTTATACTAAATTATTTGTTTTACATCAACGTTGTGCATATCATATTATTAATCTTATAGTTAAATCTGAGTTTAAGAGAGTAAGTGTAAATGTTGATTCCATCCGTGAAGCCATAACATGGTTAAATCATTCTAATTCTCGACTTGTGACTCTTTTAAACGATTCTGCATCGCTTTGGATAAGCGTCCACATAAGTTCCAAATGAATACGGACCATCGATGGAATTTGACTTCTTTAATGTTAAAGCATGTGTTACCTTGCAAGGATTTACTTAGTGTTTTTTTTGCAATCAAAGAATGTTGTAACCAGTGATGGGCAACCGTTAATGACAGAACAAACTTGGCATGTTGTTGAAAGGTTCTATTACTTTCTTGAAACATTTTATGATGCAACTATTACTTTATTTGGTATTTATTAGCCATTTGCTAATTTAATTTTGCATAAAATTTTTGAGATTGCCATTTTATTGCGAGAATATGAACATGAGCATCTACTAGGACTTGCAATATTTCATATGAAACATAAATATCTTAAATACTACAAGAAAAACCCTTACTTGTATGCTTTTGCATTTATTGTTAATCTTAGGGGTAAAATGCGGGGATTCCTCAATATGTTGAATCTTATTGGAGACGCAATAAATATTGATTATACTAACTATTATTCAGATGCTAAGGCTAAATTGTATGAAGTATTTCGAAAGTATGAAAATAAGTTTCAAGTAGTTCGCGTGCAAAGACCCCACCTGTCCCTATAATAGGTAAAAAGAAATTACAGTGGTGCCCAATTTAGGGTGGTGGTTCCTCTTCTAGCACTAGTGGTGGAAGTTCGGCCACCTCAAGTATTGCCGATGCTTCACATGATGTCCATGAGCTGTACTCCTACTTGGACAACGACTCAATATCCCGTGCTCTAAAATTAGCACAACATTGTGGAAGAATTATTCAGGAGAAGAGAAAAATTTTGCACAGCAAGGTGGTGAAATGCCACTTGCCGTCAAAGACTAGGAGCTAGCTAAGGAACGTGCTCAACACACCATGGAGAACTAGTATTTGGTTGCTCAGTTCGATAATCTTTACCTAGATAATGAGGAACTAGATTAGCACATTTTTATTTTTGAGTTTTGACCTTTAGCGGTACTCTTTTCTTTCTCATGGTTTTCTCAAATATAAGTTTTTACATGACAGTTTTTAATGAGGCAGTAATGTAATATCAATTTCAAGAAATGTCATTGCTCCTTTTTTCCCCCCATATTTATGTAGAATTTATATATGTGTATTGGTCTTTTTCTTGTTTAAAAAATATGAAATTTTCTCCTCTCATATCTTTAAAAAAGTTTATGAATTTTTTCTTCTTTTGTAGCAATGGTTTTGTTCCTTTTTTCCCCATGTTTTAGCACAATTTTAATTTTTATATATTTTTCCTATTTTTTCCTATTTTTTTCTTTTTTTTCTTTTTTCCATTTTTCCATGCAAAAAAAGGGCGGCCAGCCGGCCAGTACCCCACACGTCGCTCGAGGACACCTGGGCACAGGCGGCTCCTGCTGCCTCAGCCTCCCAGCCCTGGCGCCACTGACTCCTGCTGGGCCGGCTCCCTACTCCCGCCCGCTGACCGCCGCGTGCTCGCCCGTTCTCTAGTTCAAATTTCGACCGAGCGCGGCATGCGGGCGCGGACACGTGGCCGGCTGGGTGCAGTCGCGGGTCGCCTCTTGGACCGGCCTCCACATGGCCTGCTGGGCCACTAGCCACCCGGCCGCGTGCGCTTTGCCTTGCTGGGCCACCGCGCCTACTAGGCCAGCTCCAGCCCACGTGCCTTGCCCGAGCCCGTGTCGGCAAAGCAGTGCCCGACGCCTCCATGGGCCATGCCTGGGCCGAGGCATCGGTCCATGGACCGGCACAGCACAGCCCGCTACAGGTTTCTTGCCTTAACGGGCCATGCCGAAGCGGACCTTGGGCCGTGCTAGCCTAGCCGGCCCGCTTGGCCATCTATACACTCCCGAAGCCGACCGCCGCCACTTCACAAGAAAACCAAGCTTGTTGGAGACAGGCTGCAGCCCCTTTGAAACATCTCCCCTTTGGAATGCTCAAGACTGAAGCTATCGGCCAAAGCCTCTGCAATCAACCCAAGACCGAAGACATGAGGGCAAAGGACACAATGTGTCGGGCGAAGACAATGGGTGCGAAGGCGAAGGGCGATGCGTGCGAGGTGAAGCCATCATGGAGTGGGTAGAGCCCCGACCAGGAGACGGGGAGACCGAAGCACCAGGCAAAAGGCCTGGGCAACCGAAGACATCCCCCAGCAGGCGAGACCCCGGGGCGCCTCTGTCCCAGCTAGGGGCATGATAGCCAAGAGGGCCGAAGGGCCCATTAAGAACACGGCCCACATAGCGGCCCGGTGGCCCGCGTAGCGACCCAACAGCCCGCTAGGAACCTGTGAACAGGAAAAGATGGAAATGCCCCTGTAATTGTCCCCATCAAGGGGCCATAATATAATACCACCTATAAGTGAAACCCTAGAGCCTGTAACTGTACCTCTAGGCGTATAAATAAGCACTTAGGTCACTGTAATGGTAGGGTTTTTGAGATTAATATAAAATAGTTACCACTCTAGTCTACACTCAGAATCCACTGTTGTTCTTTGACAACAAAGCTAGTTCCCCTCCCTAAAAACCAAGATGACTTCCACCCTTCCCTAAGAAAACCGGCTGCCTCTAAGCCGACTACCTTGTTCCACGAGAAAACTAAGCCGGTTCCATATTTTGGGGAAAATCTTCGCGAGAAAAGAAAATGGAAGAATAAAAATGGAACTAGGCTTAGAATCCATGATCTCCATATATTAAGAAAATTATTCTAATCAATTGAGCATAGGAAACTTTGTATACAATGCTTATCACTTATTGTTTAGTAGATTGTTCAAACTAAGAACATAGTAGATTAATTCTAACCTTCTTACAATTAATCTTCTTGGAACATCATGTTGTTCTCAATTAACCTTATTTGGAACATCATGTTGACACATATAAGTTTTAGCAGTTACTGCAAAACTGTCGATGTTTTGTATCAGCAATAATAAACATGGGGTTATGCGTCGGAGCTAGAGCTTGATGGTGACACAAGACAAGGAGTTTATACAGGTTCAGGCTCTCGATGAGAGGTAATACCCTACTCTTGTTTGGTGGATTGGGATCCGCCAGATTGTATTGTTGTGTTGACTTGCACAATTTGGCAATGTATAGTGTATGAGGCTTCTAGTGTGATTGCTTCTCCCTCTATCTGGGGACCCCTGCTTCCCTTATATACCATGGGGGCAGGGTAACATATTAAGTATCCAAGTTGAGTACGATGTGGTTTTCTATTCTATTTACAGTAAGTTACATGAGGGTTTCCGTATAAGACTCTATCCCGTACTTTGGGATGCACGTCTTTATGTCTTTGAGTTCTATTCAATCTCTAACTCTATGGCTCGGTCTACCTCTTCTCCATATAGTCGGATAGGCCTCCAATGTGGGTACTCGGGGCCATGTCTTCCACAAAAACTTATATGTTGTTACTATGCTCTCATAGTAACATCATTACATAACGACACCAACAAATGATATTTTGTAGTAACATGTGCCATGCATAGTAATGAACATGATTTTTTTATGTTGTATTATTATATCGTTACTTCATATAAAGAAGTGGGAAGCTAGGTCATTTCTGCCTATAGACCTTTCTTCTGTTACATTAGCTTACAACTTACGTGCTTCTTACCATCAAGAAATATGTAGTAACACCTCTAGATGTAGTAACTACTGTAATTTTCTACCATCATATTCGAAAAAACAGAATAAAAAAGTAGATCCACTGTCGGTGATATAGGAACCATGGTTCCCCGTGTTGCGGGCACGGGACAACTGGGTGCCACGTTGTCATGCCCGAAAATTCACCAGAATTTCCAAAGCTAATTTGAGAATTAAATCCTCGTCCAGGAATCAGCCGAGGTATACAAATCGATAATTTGATAAACATAACCAAAACGATATAACGATAAATACTTACGAAAGAGACACTTAGTCCTCACACATTAGAAATCAGTAGCGGAATAACAATCCTAGCGAAGCTTCAGCACTAAGCCCACAGGCAGCTCAACTGGGGTATAAGCCAAACACCAAACTTCTCCTCCTCGCAAGTCTTCACTCTGATGATGGTATACATTTGCATGTAAAAGCATTAAAAACAGTATAGTGTAATTACTAATCAATATTAAACCAATCTCTGAACAACATTTCAATGCAGTTTAGGCCCAAACTATAACCCTCCAAACTGGAGCTATCAAGTTTCTATCAATTATCAGCTAGGCCGCCCATTAACCACGGGCATAACTATTCGAACAGTTTTACTCTGCCCAACGGTGTACCAATTTACCAACAAGACATGGTTCAACACATGTCACCATGCCCTGAAAGACCACCATGGTACTCCAAAGGGGGAAACCGTGATAAGACCTTTCATGCAACTCGCTTAGTAGAAGAGCCACCTGCTAAACCACCTGTCTCCGGTAGGAACTGATCAGGTGCCTAACAGGGAGACGGTCTAACGCCCAAAAACATGGACTTATTGACATATCCATGGTGGTCTTATTGACATAGCCACAACACACCGTGAGGCCTCCTGTTGAACTCGCTACACGTCCAGTCAAGCCATTACCCATTCTAGCTTGTGGTTAGTACGGTATTGCTTTGCAACAAGTAGTCCATGAACCGGTTCTTAAGTGTCATGAGCACCACTAGCATCAACCTCTTTCCATGTGCTCACAACCCACTATCAGTCAAGTTTTAGTTGGCATGTTTAATTAACCAGCCACGACCAACTGTCGTGAAGCAATAACCATTAATCATTAATTAATCAGGGTGAATGAATAGTTTCTCCACATAAAATGACGCTAAAGTTTCTAGGCATTGGCTAAGCAAATCCTAAATAATCTAGTAAGAACATTAAATAGTCATACAACTAGTCAACATTAATTACCTAGGGTATCAAGGTACATGTAACAATAACAAAATGGCCATAATAATCAAGGAATATTGAATAATAAATAAATACCCGTAATAGTGTCATTCAAAAGCTTTGCATGCAATAACGTTGAAACAAAATAAGTTTTCATGAATGGGATCAACATGCTCAAGGGAATTGTCGTGTGACTTGCCTCCAATAGAAAAAGTCTTCAATTGATCTTCTGAACTCTTCCGCAAACTTCGCACTCCTCCGAAACAGCAGAAACGACTCGACTACATGCAAAACAAGAAAAAACCCTAAGAAAATCTAAATAAATAGTACATAAAAAGTACATAAACCGGTACATCATGATTTTAGATGAATTTAGGAAGAAGAACGGGTCGAATTGAAGTTCGAACGGAAAAGATACGGCCTTCAGAAGTTTGAATACAGAGAAAATCAGAAAAGAAATTGCAAAAGAATATTCTCAGGAATATTCCTTCAGAAAATAATTAAAAGAATTATTTTTGGATGGGAAAAGAAGTGGGGCCCACTATCATAGAATGGGTCCATATGGACTAGGTCCATGGACCGAGGAGAGGGTTGAGTGGTGGATTGGCTGAGTTGGCGGGGTGAGGTGGAAGGTCACGTGCACAGAAAGGGGTTACGTGGCAGCCAAGGTGGACTGGGCTAGGGCTGACGTGGCCTCATCCGAGTTATGGAGATCTGATGGTTTGGATTAGATCAGAGGCAATCGGATGGTGGAGATTTGCTAGGGATTTAATTGAAATCCAACGGCTTCGGATGGATCGAGTGCGATGGACGGCTGAGGTGGCCCAGGGATCTGTGCATGGGGCCCATCGTCATACACAGGGAGGCAATTCCAGTGGGGTCGGCTTTCAGGGACCAGGGCAGGGCGCGGCGAGACTGGGAGGGCGTCGGCGGAGCCTGGCGGCAGGGATGGTGACGATGGTCCCACGGCGCAACGGCAACACCGGGACAGGGATGACAACGCCGGCGGCGAGGAGATAGGGATGCCGAGACGGGCAAGGACTCTAGAGCGGGTGGAGAGGACGAGGGCATCGGTGGCTGGAGTCCAGGTGCCCACCGGCGTGGACAGAGACAACGATGGCGACGGCCAAACGGTGGCATCGGCATGAGGGCGGCGGCGGCGGCAACACCTCCAGAGGGCGACAATGATGGTGACCTTCGGCAGTGGCAGCATCTTGGCTTGGGGTAGTAGAGGCTGGGAAAGGCAGAGCAGGCGGCGGTGCTACGTGGCGGCGGCGGATCTAGGGCACAGGAGGCAAGGGGCAGCAACTATTTATGGCGGCACGGGCCAGGTTGGGCAGTGTGCAGGCCATGCGATGGTGGCGGGCCAGGGCATGGGCGGAGTGGTGACGGCGTGGGCTAAGGCCGGGGAGAGCAGGTGCAGGCCGGGCTAATCGAGGCCGAGGGGAGTTCGGGCCCGGGGTGGCTCGGCCTCCAACCGAAGAAAGAGAGGAGGAAAGGAGGAAGAAGATGAGAGGAAGAAGGAGGCCGGGAGAAAAAAGAAAGGAAAGAAAAAGAAAGGGAAAAAAGAAAAAGAGGGAAAAGAAAAGGAAAATGGAAAAAAGAAAGGGAAGGGATTTTTTGGAGATTTTTGGGTTTCGGAAATGGACACGGGTCCGAATCAAAGAGAAAAAGATTGGACCAAAAACGACCGGAGATTGAGGAAAGAAAAGGAATTTATTTTCTATTTATTTAATTATTGAAATGATCTGTATTACATTAAAATTAATTCTAGAGCTCCGAAAAATCCGAGAAAATTTCAGAGAGTTTATTAAATCATGGGGAATTTACTAGAGCAAAAAACACCATGAAACAAAATATAGATTAATTATTATAAATACTTAAATGCTTAAAATATTCTGACCAAACCCTAGGAAATATAAAAGCATCCAAGCATTAATTATAATTTTACTTGGGATTTTTAATATTAGGAATTTTAAAATTTTATTCAAACACTTTCACTAACAGATTTTCTAGTCTATTCTTGTATTTTCATTTACCTAAATTAATTTTTTAATTAGGCCGATTTTTAGAGTATGACATCACCTATACCCCGAGCACGGGGGACGGTGTGAATCCATCTAGGAAGCCATGCTCCCATGTGCTCAGGAAGAAGCTGGAGAATGAGAAAAGCATGGGGCCGCAATGATGCCCGAGCAGCCATTGATCAGAGAAGCCAATGACATTTGAGCTGGTGGCACGATACTTCTACATGCCAATCAAGCGGGTGGCGCAGGAGGTGAACATTGGGCCCACGCTGCTGAAGAGGTAAGGCAGGGTGCTCGTCATCCCACGGCACAAGCGGCACCATGTTGCCTTTTCCCCGAGCACAGGACACCTCCCGGGGCTTGGGAAGAACCGGAACTCAAGGTTGGGAGCTCAGGATCCCTAGAGTTTGGGGCCCCGAGCAGGCTGCTCCCTAGCACTAGCCAAGGCTTTGTCCGGATCGGCTCCGGATGGGCCACCCGAGGACGGCTCCCTCGAGCGCCCGTGGCCCACACAGGTCTGCAGGGAAGTGCTCAGGGTCCGGATGGCTACCGTGCTCAGGGATTGAATGGCTACTAGCACATTTAATGCGCCGAGGCGAGGCGTGCAACCATGCCTTGTCCTTCGCGCGCCTCTCCAAGGAGGGGCATGTGACAGATATCTACCCGCCAGGGCGTGCGGCAAGGTAGATAGGTCAGGCCATATTGCCTGTCGGCTGTCGCCTGTCAATCGAAGTCCTGTGCAGGCTAACAGGGGGCGTGGGCTGTCAGACGGCCCGTTGGACCCCAGACGGCCTGCTAGCTTTCCCCAATTTTTGCCTACCCCGTGTAGGCACCAACAAGTGGGATCATGGAATAGCAATGATGACCAAGGTTTTCTCCATCAGAGCTCCCCCATGTGAGAGTGGGTGGTGTCCGGGGCACGAGTCAGGCGTCCATAGCATCCCCCTGGATCTGCTCCGAGGAGGGCAGCTTGGAAGAGCACAAGGCCCGATGAAGGGAGACGACCGGCACTATGTGGCATGCCCAGTAGGGCATGCCTACCTTGTAGCCCAGTGGTGACCTAACTGTAATTGTGTGGCGTATGTTCTGGCGCCCATCCCTCCAGTTCGGTCATGTGGTACCACCCGTGATATATAAGGGTAGGTCTAAAGCCATGAGGAGGGGGACTAGACTCTGAAGCATTCTCAACCAAGAGACCAAGCATAACATAACTCATACAGGAGTAGAGTATTATGGCTCCAATTGGCCCAAACCTGTCTAAACTCTCTATGTCTATCTTTTTCCACCTTCTAGGCAGTCTCAAGAACTGCAACCCCCCGGCCGAACCTCAAAGGGGGTCTATCCAGATCTCTGCTTTTGGTTTCCATCCACCGACATCCACCTTTACTAAGTTTTAGTGTTGTTCCTGCATCTAACCAATAGTAGTGTTACTACATTGTTTGATATGCATTACAGTAAAACTATGTAAGTGCATGATTGAGATTTAAAATTCCACATTTTGAACAACCATATCTTTCACATCATAAATTATTCTTTTTGACCCGATTGCACTATGGTGTTTGAAAAAAGAGCTTTACAAAAGTAGATCCGTCATGACTGTACTCTAGCATTGTTACTGCACGCAAGCTGTAGTGTTATTGCACAGTGGTCAGAGTGTTACTGCACCGATCCTGTGTGACGAGGGGTGGAAATAGGCAAGTGGTGGGGAAAGCCAACAGGCGGGGTTGACCAAGATCTAACCGACGTGGGAGAGCTTTGACCAAAGTGGGAGGCCCTTGGAAGAGACTGTAAGATGGGTTGGACCATGGGAGGGAAGGAGGGTGTAAAATAGATATTCTATAGGGGGTAGAGAATATATATATATATATACTTCATCATTTTTTCTTGTTTGTTACCCGTCTTCCATTTGTCAAATGGGAGCACAACGATGAATGTTGCTGAGACATATAATTAACAAACAGACAATTTGAACCTTGTTCTACGTGAATTTTTCTTCATCCTGTTATGGATGGTAAAAAATCCACATGTTAACAGTGGCAGAGCCCGCCCGATGACCCTGGCTGGCGAGTGGGTTAACGCGCACTAGAAATTTGATTTTATTGTTTGAATTGAAAATGAAACTTTCATATTAAATATTTAACATTGTTAGATTTGTTCGGGCACTAAAATTTTTTGCTCCGCCACTATATATTACTGTTGTATGTGTGGTGGTGGGTAGAAAAATTAAAACATTAAAGAACGGAAATGAGAAAAGGTTCAGTAAAAAAACCGAAATGAGAAAAGGTAGTTCAAAATTCATGCAGAGAACAAAAATAAAAAAGGATAAAATATGAAAATTGAATATAACCGGGAAGAGTGTTTATACACAATAAAAAACTCTGAGAAAAATATGAATTATTAGAATAATGTGAAAGTCCAAAAAGAAAAGAACATGAAAAATTGAATTCTGGATATGAAAAACTTAAAATAGATAGAATTATGCGCTCAACATGGGTTTTTGGTGCTTGTAGTTAAGTGTATTTTTCGAATATACGGAGGTCTCAGATATTTTCATTCACTTAATGAAAATTTCATTTCTAAAGAAAAATATAGGTCACGGTGCTTCCTTAGGAACCAACGCTCAAAAAGAAAAAGAATAACTCGGAGCTGTAACCGATGCGCACCGCTCCTGTCCTCCTGCCTCCGGAAGTGTCCACAGCCATTTTTCTTTCTTTTTGGAGTAAGGAATAGTTTAAAGATGAGGAAAAAAAGAAAAGAAAGAATATCATGCAAAACGAGCTAAGTTATTAGCTCATAATTAATTAAGTATTATTATTTTAAGTTTAAAAAATAGATTAATATGATTTTTTAAAGCAACTTTTTATAGAAAATTTTTAAAAAACACATCATTTCGCAGTTCGGGAAGCATGCTCATAGAAAACGAGGAGTTTTTTCTCCTAATCAGTAGTCTTGAACGCTGCCTAAGAGTACATCGCCTTTTGTTATCCCCATAGGATCAAAATTTAGTTGTTCTCATCGCACCTAAAATAAATATTTAATCACTTCAATTTATAAAATTATATGTAAAAGTACTCAAAATTACATATAAAAATATAGTAAAACCATATATAATAAGAAAAATACAATTAAAATGAACTAAAATTATTTATTATATATAGCGCTATAACTTTAGGCTGGAAACATGTAATATTAGGAAACTGAAAAATTGCAACCTTTTAGGTGCCCAAATCTAGTAAATACCATCCGTTGGCGCACACTGGCTGTGTCCACGAGCCCACACAATAGCCCGCCGCGTGCTACGGTGCTACTTCATTTTTATCCACTTCAACAAAATAGATTCGAAAGAGTAATTAGCTAGAGTATCGCTAGAAATACTTGCCTTAAAGTTGTTCCATGTTTTCTTTAATTATACCTAAATTTACATGAAATACTTTATCACTATCAGCTCCAAGATGTTCCAGTCTATTTTTAAGCATAATGAGATAAAAGCAAACATGTGGGCTATTGCTCTCTGTTTATACGTAAGAAAACTTGAGCTCATATGTTGGAATGCTAAACTACTCTCAAGTAGGAAGCAGGTATGCACCTTGGTGATTGATGGCCAGAAACAAGAGTTAGCTGTTGCTGGTGTTTCCGTTACATCATTCAAAATATTCTAGCCCGATTGTAACATAGAAAAGACAAAATTTTAAGATCTTGATGTTTCTTTTCAACAACATTTTAAGGGTGAGCTTCTAGATCTTGAGCCATGTGTCCAGTAACTGCAAGGTTCAAGAGAATGGAGGAAGGATGATCAAATTGAAGAGGAGGAAAATCCATTAAAATCCTCGCTCTTGTCATCATCAGTAATGATGTGACACTTAGGTTAAGATCATTAGTAATGTTAGCACTTGGGTCATAAGTAGTAGTGATGTCCATGTCATAATAAGAAAATTTCATTGAGGTGATCGCTCATATTATCATTAGAAATGATGTAATCGCTTAGATTATAACCAATGGAGGTGTAAGCACTTAGGTCATAACACAATTAACAAAAATACTACCAGACGATATCTCATCCAGGGATGGAAAGACCCTGCCATACGCTCATGCCCCGTGCAAAAGGGCGCGCTCCTCTGACGTGCGACCGGTCGCACGCGATAGAATGCACTAGCAGTTTGGACCATACATGCATGGTTGCAACATGCAGTTGTGCTGCATGCTGAGCCACGTGCTTCTGTTACATGCAAGGAAGCCCTGGCCTATCTTGCGATGCATGGCCATAATGACCATATCTTTGTACTGGTAACTAGATTACTATGAAGTACTCCTACAATGTAGTACAACGTTTTGGATTAAAAAATCAGATTGATGTTATCCCGAAAATGGGTAACTGCAGGATGATAGCTAGGTGGATCTGATACATATAGGTATCAGATATGTTAGCTATATATATCATATGACACTGGTAGGTATTAGACTGGTACCTGTATATCGGACATGGTACCTGATACCTAGATGGGTCTGATATATATAGATATTAGATCTGATACCTACATATATATATTATGTATGGTACTCGTAGGTATTAGATTAGTACTTGAAAGAGTACACGCAGGCTACGATAACAGAAAACAAAACTTTTCTACTACGCACACCAGGATATCATGCGAGAGAACGATCATGTATCGTTACTACTAGACGCGCAGTATAGCGGAAGAAGGGTTGGAGAAGCTGGTCCAACCACGCGCGCGTCGAGGTAGTAGTGGAAGTAGTCGATCTTCGTAGATCTAATCAGCGTTGATGCCGATCAACACCGCAATGAGCAGTGCCTCCACCGATATCCACACGTCCAGCGCTGAAATGCCGATTGTGAGTGTACTAGCACTCATGAGTGGCTAGGGTTTGGCTCGGGAGGAGGCGGCTAGGGTTTAGGTCGAGGTCAACAGAAAAACGTGTATCTCTTCGGCCCCTCGCCTCCCTATATATAGCCCTCCTCACTCAGGCCTCGTGGACCGAGGCCCAGTCACGTACTCATTGATCAATAATGATAATGTCTATTTTAAGGAACAAATCAATACATTATAAACATAGCATGTGATATATATAACATCTCCATGTTGTCTCTAGAGCATATCACTAACAGTCTCCCACTTGCACTAGAATCAACCATGTAGGTATCTAATACCCATTGGCCTAATGTGAGCCTTATGCTTTGGCTGGGGAAGCGGCCTTGTCAATGGATCTGCAATGTTAAAATCCGTTTGTATTTAGCATATCTTTGCATCGTCTCTCTCCACTATCTCGCGGATGAGATGAAAACGCCGTAAAATGTGTTTGGATTTCTGGTGAGATCTACGCTCCTTGGCTTGCGCAATGGCCCTACTATTATCACAGTAGAGGTCTATTGGACTGAAGACATTAGTCATCACACCAAGCTCGGAAACAAATTTCTTGATCCAAACAGCTTCTTTAGCAGCTTCAGAAGCTGCAATGTACTCGGCTTCCGTTGTAGAATCAGCAACCGTTTCCTACTTGAAACTCTTCTAGCTCACCGCACCGCCATTTAGGTAGAACACAAATCCAGATTGTGATCTGAAATTGTCTTTGTCAGTTTGGAAGCTAGCATCAGCGTAACCATTTACAACGAGCTCTTTTTCACCTCCATAGACAACGAACACATCTTTAGTTCTTCTCAAGTACTTCAACATATTCTTACAGCAATCCAGTGACCTTCACCTAGATCTGATTGGTATCTACTCGTAGCACTTAAAACATACGAGACATCTGGACGTATACAAAGTATGGCATACATAATGGACCCAATGGCCGAAGCATATGGGATCACATTCATCTTATCCCGCTCATCAGGTGTACTAGGACACTGACTCTTGCTAAGATTTATACCATGTGACATAAGTAGGAAACATTTCTTAGAGTCATGCATGTTGAACCTTTTCAACATCTTGTCAATGTATGTATCTTGACATAATCCAATTAGCTTTCTTGATCTATCTCTATAGATCTTGATGCCCAGAATGTATGCCGCCTCTCCTAAGTCTTTTATAGAGAAACTATTTTTCAATGAAGACTTAATAGATTCGAGTATAGGAATGTCATTTCCGATCAGTAATATGTTGTCCATATATAAGATCAGAAATACAAGTGCGCTCCCACTAGCCTTTTTATAAACACAAGGTTTTTCTTCGTTCTTGATGAAACCAAACCCTTTGATCACTTCATCAAAACGAATATTCCAACTCCGAGATACCTGCTTTAATCCATAAATGGATCTTTGTAGCTTGCATATCTTTCCAGTTGATTATGGATCGACAAAACCCGTGGGCTGTGTCATGTACACATCCTCACTCAGATTTCCATTAAAGAAAGCTGTTTTGACATCCATTTGCCAAATTTTATAGTCAAAATATGCAGCAATCGCTAGAATGATCCGAATAGACTTTAGCATTGCGATGGGCGAAAAAGTTTCATCATAATCAACACCTTGAATTTGTTTGAAACCTTTGGCCACCAATCGTGCCTTATAGATGTGAACATTTCCATCCATGTCTATCTTTTTCTTGAAATCCCATTTGCATTCAATGGTTTTAACACCATCAAGTGGATCAACCAAGTTCCAAACTTGATTACTATACATAGATTCAATTTCGGATCTCATGGCTTCAAGCCATTTCTTAGAGTCTGGTCCCACCATCGCTTCTTTATAGGTCTTAGGCTCATCGTTGTCTAACAACAATATGTCCCTTTGTTGAGTAGTCAAGAACATGTACCTCTCAGGTGCACGACGTGACCTCTCTGACCTACGTGGTGCCGTTATGTCTACAACAGGTACTTCAACACTTTGTTTATCCTGCTGTGGTTCTGTAGGAGCTGAAACGTTTTTAGGTGTTTCTCGAATTTCTTCGAGTTGCACCGTTCTCCCACTATCCCTTCTTGAGAGAAACTCTTTCTCTAAGAAGACACCATGTCGGGCGACAAACACTTTGCCTTCATGTTGATTATAGAAGTAATATCCTTTTGTTTTCTTAGGATACCCGACAAAGAAGCATTTGTCAGACTTAGGAGTGAGCTTATTAGATTGCAAACATTTTACATAAGCCTCACATCCCCAAATCTTAAGGAAAGATAAGCTAAGACGTTGTCCTGTCCACATCTCATATGGTGTCTTTTTTACTGACTTTGATGGAACTCTGTTTAGTGTGAACGCGGCTGTTTCAAGAGCGTATCCTCAAAAGGATAATGGAAGATCACTTTGGCTCATCATGGATCGCACCATATCTAATAAGGTGCAATTTCTCCGTTCAGATACCCCATTCCACTGAGGTGTTCCTGGTGGAGTCAACTATGGAACAATTCCATAATTTTTTAGATGATTGCCAAACTCGTGGCTCAAATACTCGCCTCCACGATCAGATCATAGAAACTTGATTGTTTTACCTAAATGATTTTGTACTTCATTTTAGAATTTCTTGAACTTTTCAAAGGATTCAGACTTATGTTTCATTAGGTACACATACCCATATCTACTAAAATCATCAGTAAAAGTTATGAAGTACTGAAAACCACCTTTGGCTGTTGAGCTCATTGGTCCACATATATCAGTATGTATGAGTGCCAATAAGTCATTTGCCCTTTCACCTTGACCGGTAAAAGGTGCCCTTGTCATCTTGCCAAGTAAACAAGATTCATATGTTTTAAATGATTCAAAATCAAATGAGTGTAGAAGACCATCTCTATGGAACCTCTCCGTGCGTTTCTCATTTATGTGACCCAAGCGACAATGTCAAATAAACGTGGGATTTAAATCATTAGGACGTTGCCTCTTTGTATTAATGTTATAGACCGATGCCCCTTCAAGATTTAGAACGTATAACCCATTCACAATAGGAGTATGACAATAGAACATATCTTTAAAATAAAGAGAACAACCATTGTCTACATATCTAAAGTCATAACCTTCTACTTGCAAATATAAAGCAGAAATAATGTTCTTGGAAATAGATGGAACACAATAACAATTATTCAATTCCAAAACTAATCCTGCAGGTAAAGACAATGGCATGGTGCCAATAGCTACCGCAGCAACTCTTGCTCCATTGCCAACGCGAAGATCCACTTCGCTCCTTCTCAAACTTCTACTTTTTGTTAGCCCCTGCAACGATTTGCATATGTGAGCAACTAATCCGGTATCAAATACCCAAAAATCAGTAGATCAAGTAGCAAGATTGATCTCTATAACATTTATACCTGAAGTGGAAGTCGCACTTCCCTTCTTCTTGAGATCCTCCAAATACTTTGGGCAGTTCCTCTTCCAATGTCTTGATTCCTTTCAGTAAAAGCAAACTGCATCAGGAGCAGCGCCCTTCTTGTCTTGCTTGGCCTTGGATCTGCTCACGATCTCATCGGGAGTTAACTTTCTCTTGATCGCGCATTTTTTGACATTAGGCTTGCCCTTGCCTTTCTGCATCATCATCACATGACTGGTGCTTTTTTTAATGGTTTCCTCGGCAGTTTTAAGCATCCCATGCAACTCAGCCAAGGTCTTGTCCATGTTGTTCATGTGATAGTTCAATATGAATGGCTCAAAACTCGGAGGAAGTGACTGGAGAATCACATCAGTAGCCAACTCTTGGCTAAGGAGAAAACCAAGCTTTTTCAGACTCTCAATATAGCCAATCATCTTAATCACATGAGAGCTGACGGGATTCCCTCCCTCAAGCCTGCACGCAAACAAGGACTTTGAAGTGTTGAACCTCTCAGCTCTTGTTTGGTTCTCAAACATACCACGCAACCCCACAATGATATTGTAAGCGTTTGTGTTCTCATATTGCTTCTGAAGCTTAGAGTACATTGTGGCAAGCATGAGACAGCTCACATCAAGGGAATCTTTTGTGTGCTTCTTATAAGCTCTCCGTGCAGCCACAGAAGCATTTGTAGGCAAGTTCTCGGAAAAAGGAGTCTCAAGGACATACTCCTTGCGCTCTTGCTTGAGAACAATTCTCAAGTTGCGATATCAATCCATAAAGTTCGTTCCATTGAGTTTTTCTTTCTCAAGAACAGATCACAAATTAAAAGAACTAGATGCTGCGTTAGCTGACATGATCTACAACATAAGAATATGCAAAGTTTAGCACTATGTTTATATTCATCTTTTATTAAACTATTTAACAAAAGACTCCCACTATGTGTTTTGCAACAAAACTCCCTCTAAGTTATATAGTGGGTCAAGATCCTCATTTCATTAATTCCTAGTGAGCTTTGGCATCACGGCTAAAAAACTAGTGACATAGGTAAACAACACCTTGCTAATCACATCTCTATGTGACTCTTGTTTGTTGGGTGGTATCACTATGCCCCGGCCATAATCTGTGCCCCAAGATCCAAAACTATTCTGATGATCTTGTTAAGTAAACCAAATGCTTCCGCATTAGATGTCCGACATCTACCCCAAATAATAATGATAACCAACTGCATCCTACTTTGGTAGACCTACAATATGGTGATCATTATCTTTTAGTGCAACATATGGAAGGGCATAAACACCTAATTTTTATCATGAGGGACTCTATCCTACCATAGCAACATATCACATATATAATGGCATAAGAGTAAGATAGAATTAGTATGGCCCAAAAGGATGGTGATCCCCATCTCCATGTATGTGTAGATGATCTTCATCCTCCACAACTCTGCTTTGGGTCATCATGCTTGAAAACTTGTAACCTCAAGTCTAGGCTACTACCTATAATAGCTAGCAATTGAATATTACAAGGATGGATTCAAGCACTAAGGTCGACACGTAGGTTGTTAAATACAATTAAGACAGCTAACAAAAGCTGAAAAATCATGACACGCAGGTCATGAACGAATGTTACATGCATCATATACATCTCATACATTCCAAATAAGCTATAGAGCCATACTAATTCACATCATTCTCTGCAAAAATAAGTTAGACGTAGAATCACATTCTACCTAACGATGTGAACCTATGACGCTATACAAGGGGGGTTCGCAGGGTTCACAGATCCAATCTATGAAATCGCTGTGAAAAACTATTCGGCGTAACCACCTTATGCCGATCCGAGACAATCTCCAGGACTCTAGTTTTTCCACTGGCCCAGGGCTATCACTAGCATTCGGCATAACCACCTTATACCGATCCGAGACAATCTCCAGGGCGCTAGGTTTTCCACTGGCCCAAGGCTATCAGATCCATAACCTACTAGCATTCGGCATAACCACCTTATGCCGATCCGAGACAATCTCCAAGGTGCTAATAGTGTTATGATCTGTGCCTCATCTAACCCCTATTCACGAATTGATCTATAACCTACTAGCATTCGGCATAACTACCTTATGCCGATCCGAGACAATCTCTAGGACGCTAATAGTGTTATGATCCATGCCTTCATCGATCCATCACATGAACCGACTAACCTAGACTATAATAGATCTAATCTACTACTCCCGCATATCAATATATGCGATTATCCAGATCGCAAACTACACAAGATGGCTCTGATACCACTGAAGGAGTACGCCCAGGCTACGATAGCAAAAAACAAAACTTTTCTACCGCGCACACCAAGACATCATGCGAGAGAGGGATCATGGATCGTTACCACTAGACGCGCAGTGCAGTGGAAGAAGGGTTGGAGAAGCTGGTCCAACCACGCGCGCGTCGAGGTAGTAGTGGAAGTAGTCGATCTCCGCAGATCTAATCAGCGTCGATGCCGATCAACACCGCAACGAGCAGCGCCTCCATCGGTATCCACACGTCCGGGGCTGGAACGCCGATTGCGAGTGTACTTGCACTCGTGAGCGGCTAGGGTTTGGCTTGGGAGATAGCGGCTAGGGTTTAGCTCGAGGTCAACAGAAAAACGTGTATCTCCTCGGCCCCTCGCCTCCCTATATATAGACCTCCTCACTCGGGCCTCGTGGACCGAGGCTCAGTAAGAGTTTACTCGGATCTCTATCCGAATCGAGCCCATATTCGAATCACATTCGAATAAGTGTTCCAACCCGTTAAGCATGCGACCCTGTAGGTTCACGTATATTTTGTCGTGACCCAGAAACGCCTTTCTGGTCACCCTGTTAATAGCAGCCTCTAGCAAGGCATATTAACCCCAAAATATACGTAAAAATCATATCGGCTGAACTTGTAATGTCCTCATGTACAAATCTCTTTGCCTCACGATATCGATTGAACTCAAGGTGAGACTTGTGTCATCCTCTTAATAGCTCAATCACTCTCTCGATCCTGTGATAGATTACAAACTTGTGATTGACACCTCAATCACCGTAGCATAGCCATGCACTTCCATAATCCATTACATCGAGGGGTCTAGAGATATCTCTCCCATAAGGAGGGGCAAATTCTATCTTGATCATTCATATCCCACTACATGTTTCATAGCAAATCCAAAGACTACTTTTATGACTACCTAGTTACGGAGTAGTGTTTAGTAGTCCCAAAATAAGCTACTACGTATGTTGGGAACCATGATGATCTCAAGTCTAAGGACTCTACATAAACACTACTTGAGACTAACTGATGACACATGAAATCTCTGCAGTATCTCATGGCAGGTCTATCCAACATATGTTCACTAACATATGTCCATATTATCGATTTGGTATCTCTATACCATGATCCATGAGACATGATCATCAATCAATACATATGCTGATGTTAGAATCATATTTGTTCCTCATATGATATATGATCAGGAATCATTTAGAAATAGCAGCATTTGACATTAAGAGTCTCATGAATAAGTCACGTACTCATTGATCAATAATGATAATATCTATTTTAAGAAACCTAATCAATATATTATAAACATAGCATGTGATATATATAACATCTCCATGTTGCCTCTAGGGCATATCACTAAAAGTACCTATATATTGGACATGGTACCGACTACAAGGTATCGCACCCGATACCAATATGGACTAGGTACCTATAGGCTATAGGTATTGGACATGGTACCTACATGTACTATATATGATACCTGTGTATTATGTCTGGTACCTATAGATATCAAACCTGTTACCTGCACATCAGCCTAATAAGTACAAAATCAGGCAAGATATATAGGCCAAGATAAAAGTTATAATCTAAGAGCATCTCCAATAACTAACCCATTTTTGACTACTCAAATCTCTATTTGGGTAGCTAGCCAAAAAAATGGGTAGTCAAAATCTCTGTTCACTCCAATGGAATGGCCATTTAACAATCTCTAAATCCCAACGGCTGGAGGCGACGGGTCTCGTCCAAGCCGCTGCCGTCAGGGTCGGCGCGGGTGGGGTGCGAAGCCGAGGAGGCCACGCGCCAGAGGGCTAGCGGCAGGACGAATTGGCGGCAGTGACAAACACCTCGGGCGGCTAGCAAAGCAGCGACCTCGTCGAGCTCCTTGGGCGGCTGGCAGCGCGACGGGCTCCTCGTTGATGGCTGGAGGTGGCGGGTCTCGTCCAGACCGCTGCCGTCGGGGTCGGCGCGGGTAGGGCGCGGAACCGGGGTGGCCGCGCGCCGGAGGGCTGGCGGTGGGACAAATACACGGAGGTGGCGGTGACTGGCGGCGGCGACCGAGGAACGCGGGGGAGCCAAACGAGATCGGGGGAGGAGGGGTTGCACAGGAGAGGGTTTCTCAATTGCAAAAAATTAATTTTTTAGGTGGGTCTTACCATTTGGCCACTGAGTTTGGATGGCCATATTTTACTATCCTAGGGGATGGTTTGGCCATCCAAATAGCTTGAGTAGTCTATCAAAGAGAGTTTTTTGGTTAAAATGGCTAAATTTTGACTTAGCCATCCGTATGAGATATCTATTAGAGATGCTCTAAGTGTCTAACCAAGCCCACGTGATAGTGCAATGATCTAGCCAAGCCTGCATGCAGTCCACGTAAGTTACTTGGGCCTATGGACACACCCATTATAACACCACATCCAACCAAAAAGAGCATATCTGAAATATTGGTCTACACATACCCAGCTACATGATGGTAGAAGGCCTCAGCCACGTAGCCAGACCGCGAGGAGGCACCCTCCACGAAAATGTGCTCGGCTAGCAAGTGAGACGAAGTTCGCATCGCTCGGGCGGGTGCAGGCGTATCAAGGGAGCGAAGGGCATCCCATCCCACGACGTGAAACAGGATCCTGTGTTCTAGTCGCTCTCTACAATTAAGGTCTAACAGCTCTATATTATGACCTATTACAGATAACCATCGCCACATCTCTAATGGTTAAATTTTAGAGCCGTTATTGATAACATGGCCACGGTACTAGTATTGCACCCATCCCTACCCCAACCGCATGCACTCTCTCTCTCCCTTATCTCTTTTTTTTTATCTTCACCGATGCGAGCTCATCCACCCTCTCTCTCTCTTCCTATTTGCAGTGCGGCGTAGGACCACACGGATCCGCAAGGGCACGCTGGTTCAGGCGGCCTCGTCGGGACCATCGCTACCACAGCCGCTGATGACGCCGCTTCGGCTGGCCTCGATGCGCTGGACACAGTCCACGTCGTACAGTGGATGGCTGTGCTCGATGACACCGACGATGGATGGCGTTGTCACACCATAAGATTTCCCCTTTTTAGAACCCAAAATTCAATAAAGAAATTGCTAAAAGAATTCATTTTATAGGGCTAGAGAAAAGTTATAAATCAAAATATTAAATAATAACTTGTCATGGCTAGGAATATTTTTCTTATATTCCCCTTACCCTAATACATTAACTGAATTTTTATGGGAATTTTCAGAGCACAGGAAGTATTTTTAATAAATGAAAAATGTTTATCAGAATTAATTCTCAACTAAAAATTCGGGAGAAATCACCTTTTCTGTTTTTCCTTTTTCTTTCTAGTGGCCGCCTCGGCCGATTTCCCTTCCCTCCACACCTGCGTCGGCTTGCGCCCACGCCACGCCTTGGCCTGCATCCCTTCAAGTCGCTCGCTCGGCCCACACCGGCCCAGCTCGTTGAGCTCCGCCCGTTTTCTCCTCGCCTGCTGACATGTGGGGCCAGGGCCCACATGTTGGCCCCGTCTTCATCCTCCGGCCAAATCGGCTAGAGGAGACCCAGCTCCACGGTCGATTCTCTCCTCTCGTTGCCGCACAATCCCCATCCGCCCTCCATTCAAAATGGACACAAATTGAACCCCTACTCCTCCGTGCCTTTTTCCTCCACATGCCGCGGAAAATGCGCGTGGACTCACCCCACGTCACCGCCCTGCCAATCTTGCTCCCTCACGGTGAAATTGGACTGCCTTGGCATCGGTTCCTCCCTGCAGAGCCCACATAAACGCATCCCGAGGTCCCCTCTCACTCTCCCCTCATTTGCTTGCACTCGCCAAGCTCTCTAGCACACCCTACGCCCAAAAGCCATAGTGCCACCGCCGTTTGCCGTCTTTAGCCACTTTCCATCGCTGCTCCTAGCTACGCCAGCCGTGCGCGTCTGCTCCGCCGTTGTCGCTGCACCCAGGAGCACCCCATCCACCCGTTCGATGCCCCTTTCCACCGCCGAAACGCCAGATCCCTGGGCAAGGTGAGCTCTGCCGCCGCTGAAGCCCTTCAGCTGCTTTTTTTCCGCCACGGCATTTGTCCATTCTTAGCACTTCCCCAGTTCGCATTTAGCCCCCTCCCCTCCTCCTTCTCTATTGTTTGCCACCATCAAATCCTCTCCGCCGCATTGCTCGTCGTGTTTCCGCCGGCTGCTGCTCGGCGCGTGCACCACTGCCTGGCCCGCCTTCCCGGCAGGCTTGCTCGCCGCCGCTCTCGGCCGTCCGATCTGCTCTGGTGGATCGGGGCCATCCGTGTGCGCCTATTTGGGCACCCGCATTTCCTGCCACATCGGCGCCGCATCGGCATCCTTGTCCACCGTGGTTGCCATGTCGGCAGCCACGTGGTATGCTCGCGTGGGTAGCGTGTGGACCCAGTCCACTGTGCACCCACTGCCTTGAGTCACTGACCTGTGGAGCCCCCTGTCGGCGCCAGCCCTGTCTCTCTCAACTAAGGCCAAAAAGCTTGTTTAATACGCAATAAATGAATAAGGACTTTTCTGGTCATTGTAAAAACACAGTGGAACTTCAAAAATTCATAACTAATTCATACAAGCACCGATTAATTGCATTCAATTTGCATTAAATCCAAGAAAATGCCAAGAATCCATTAAAAGTAGTTTTAGCCTCTATTTCAGTATTCTTATATACAGTTTTATTTATTTATGAATTGATTATCAAGAGAGACCAGCGTTTTTGACCCTCCAGTGTACTACGAGGTTGTTGTGGAAGTCACAAATGCTGAGCAAGGCAAGTTGCATCTCTGTATTGAACATATTGTACCCAATTTATTCAAATTATTTGTTTTGCTTAAATAAAATTGCATGTTTTATTGTTTCATGTGGATCGGGAATGACAAATGTTTTATGTTATTAGCCCTAGTTTGTCAATTCTGTTTCTTTGATAACCTAGGTAATAATTTGACTAGATTATGGTTTAGGAATTGCTTAGCCATGCTTCGACTAAACTAGCTCCCTTTGGGGATAATTATTCATTATGACATTTATACTCGACTTCGTGTCGTGGTGATGGATACTTTGGTAATGGTTAATTACATAAATAAAATATCACTTAATGGTGGGTTGTGGGTGCATGATTTGGCTGGTCACACCCATGACAATTAAGGACCGATTCATGGGAAACCCTTGAAAAGAATTCCATACTTACCATAAGCCAGCATAGGCAACGGCTAGGCTTGTAGTATAGCTCTTCCCTCTCCTAGGCACTGATATTGAGGATGGGCATGCTGGAGTTGGGTCGACGCAGGTTACGGTTGTTGATCAGCTTTCGGATCCATCATGGCACAAGAGGGTAGCCTGTCTGACACGGTGTGCCCTATTGGCAGGTGCAACCTCAGCGTTGTGTGGATGGTTATGGAGGAGTTGCATGAAAAGTCCTGTCACAGCCTCTTCGCGAGGTTCTGTGGTAGCATGCCGGCTCACGGGAATGTGCGTGGGGTTATGTCTTGTGGGTACAGGCTAGAGTAAATCTATTCGAATAGCCATGCCCGCGGTAATGGGCGACCGATCGAGATTCACCGTGATTAGTCTCACCTTAATAATTTTGACCTAAAATACTATTTAGACTAGGATTGATGGCTTGGGCCTGTTCAACGTGGTGTAGCGTTGTTCAGTGATGGTTAAATACTGCTTAATATAAACAACTATTTTACCTGCTTTGCAACCACAACCGTTTGCAACTGTTTTATGCAAATAAGCCAAAAGCCTTCTTTGTCACCCGTGCATTATTGCATTTTTGCTGGTGTAACTTGCTGAGTACTATGGGTGGTACTTCGTATTGCTCTCTTTTCCCCATCCCTTCAGAGCAGGAGTTCTACTCGGATGAAGACTGTCAGGAGGTGTAGGCTTGTACCGCCGTCAAGCTACCTGTGGTTTGGAGCCTCTGCGTGGCTTAGTTTCTTTCATCTTTATCGATTTTCGCTACATATGTAAGGCAATTTATTATATTTGCAAGACACACTCTGTATGACAACTTTGTCTTTGTGTAGCCAGGCTTTTCCTGTAGAGGGGTTTAATACACATATTATTCAGAATTCTAGTTGTAAATTTCTAGGCATGACAATACCGCCATGGCGAAGACGGTGGGCGCTGGATCTGGCCTCAATGGTGCGTGCCGACTCCGCCCACTCACCTACACCAACGGCCTCAGTCCTTCGCACCGAGCAGCCGATGGCCTTGCTCCTCGGCTACGATGGTGTTGCCACTCTTCTTCCTGGAAGCCTTTTCATTCTGTCATTGCCGCCGCCAGGGAGAAGGGAAACCGCTGCCGCAGCCACCACCTCAGCGCCAACGAGCACCCTGATGGCAGCACGATGAGCACTGTGATGCAGAGCACACTCACATCGCCATTTCTATATTTTTTGGCTGATTATGAACATCACTAACGACTAGCAATATGGAGCCGTTACAGATATACGATCATCTGTAACAGCTCGGGATTACCATCCATTATAGATAAGCCTATCTATAATGGCCAGTAATCCTGAGCCGTTACAGATAACTAACATCTGTAACGGGTGCTCAGTCGTTACAGATAACACTCCTCATCACTGACAAAAATCACTAATGGTTGGGTCGCTCGATACAGATGATGCTTTGGAGCCGTTAGTGATGAGGGGTTTTGTGGTAGTGGTATCTACTAGGGGAGGTGCCTGCCAAACGAGGGAGACTTTTATACAAGTTCGAACCCTTCTCAAAATAATAGCCCTGCTCTTATTGGTCGTTTGGTATGTTTGTATCGATATGGTAAAAGAGTATGGCTACAAGGGTTTACGGAGACCTAGTCTTGTCGGTGATTGCGACGAGATGGATGGTCAAAAGTCGTCGGGCTTTGAATCGGCGTATCAACCTGTGGAGATCTGGGATTGCTGTGGCATGGACTGGCAGACTGCATTGTTGTCTTTGCCTTTCCCATCTGCATGGTTATAAGAGCATAGGTGCACCGTGTGCGTGCATTGTTGCCTTTAGTCCTTTACCTTTCCCATTACTTAGTTAGGCTGCTTACAAAGACAACATGCTGAATATTTGTCACATTTGTTCACATTTGTTGAATTTACAGCTTAGCCAATTGTCCATCAAATTCGACAATCTTCCAAATTTCATAAACTAAAGTACATTGTGTACATCGAAGAATACTTCATTTAGAAGAAAGACCATAGTGACTAGCTAGTGGGAATAATCAAGGAGGTAGCCAGGCTACAGCATTGTGGCAAGGCGTGGAAAGCGTTCGAGGATCCAAGTGACAGCCCTGATGATGATCAGCGCCAGCTCCCCAGGCTTGGCAGCCGGCTCCACGCAGTCCCGCCCATACACGATCTGCAGCTGCTTCTGCTGCTCCTCGACCTGGAGGCGATAGAAGCTGCATCCCCTGCTGAATGGGAAAGGCTTTCCCTTCCACTCTGCATGCATGCATGCAGGCTCCATCGATCAGCTTCTAGCTAGCTAGAGCCTAGAATCAATGGCTAAATTTTTATATATGTATATGCATACACACACACATTTAAATGTACATGTAAACCTACCGAGGTGCCAGGTGACGCCGACGGCGCGGGAGTCCTCACCGGAGATGTCGTCGATGACGAAGCGGAGGTCGGGGCTGATGGACCCCATGAACCCGGCGAAGAAGTTGAGTATCTCGTCGCGGCCGACGAAGGGTTGCGGGAACACCAGATCCTCGTAGACGCATCCCTCCGCGATGAGCGGCTCCACCGCCGCCAGGTCCCGCCGGTTCACGCCGTCGTAGAACCCCCTCACCACGTCCGTCGCCGTGCGCGGCGCCACCGCGGCCTCCGCCCCCCTCGAAGCTGTCCTACGGCTCTGTGGCCGGACGGCGGCGGCCAGGAAGGCCGGAGGCCGAGGCTGACCAGGAGCAGGGGCGGGAGCCAGTCGGACACCAAGCTGCTGGATTAGCGCCATGCGTGCCCATTGTCTTCGATTCTCACCGCAAGCACTAGCCTTATCCCTTCGCCACTGACCAGTGCTGATTTTGTGTTTGATTGGAGGAAGAAACTTCACCAAGATAGAGTAAAGCCAGCCCAAATTAGGCTGAGCAAGCAGGCCAGCCCGCTGCATCAGGCCCATGACCAAAGGATCGATTTTATTGATTCAGTGATAGCACATCTACGTAATCATAGTACTTTTTTATTTTTATATTTAAAAAAAATATATTTCCAAAAGTATATTTTAGTTTTGAAAATTTTCAAATCTATATGTCGATGTTTTGTATCGGCAATAAGAATATGGAGCTACTCAAGAGACCTAAACTTGCTGGTTCAGACCTTCGAGATGAGGTAATACCCTACGTCCAGTTATAGTATATTGCTTTTGAGATTTCTTTGGTAAGATTTCAATATGCCCTCAGGGGGTGTCCTGCCTCTCCTTATATACCGAAGGATAGGGTTACAGAATAGGAATCCCAGTCGGACTCTGACCAAGGAATTTCCTTCTAGGAATACAACGTTTCCGACTAAGACTGTATCCTTTCCTTGTCGTACAAGATTATGTATGCCGAGTCCTATTGTATCCCTAATTACAAGGCTATGCTCATTCTCTGTCCGAGTGGACCAATAGCTTCTCATGAGAAACCCGGGGGCTCATAGCCTCCACACTATACTCCCAACGCCCTCTCCCAGAGGACATTTTAGATAACTTGGCAGACGGCCGTCAGCCACCACCGTCGAGCGGCCGTCGGGCCATCTACCATTTTGCAGGCGGCACCCTTGCTGCCCTTTAGGAGGGCGGCAAGGATGACGTCTGCAAATAAGTCAGCGCTCGGTGGCCGTCATTTTGCAGGCAGCCCCCTTGCCTCCCTTATAGAGGGCGGTTTTCCCAGTCAGGGGGCCGCATGCAAAAGCGGCTGTCCCGCGGGTTGGCTATTCTACAGGCGGTCCCCTTGCAGCCCTTTGGGAGGGTGATTTTTGCCCGGCCAGGGGGCCGCCTGTATAAATGGTGACCGCTCGGCCGCTAGGGCAGGGTGTCGTATGCAAAAGTGTTAAGAATCGCTCTGGTAGAGGGTGATTTTTTGTGGCTTAGTATAAAACCCCCTCCCAGGCTCTGAAAAATTCATAAAATTCTCAAAAATAACAGAAAAAAAGAAGAGAGAGTTGAGAGGGACATCGAAGGAAAGTGACGAAGCCCTACCGGTTTGCGGATTCGTTTGCAGGTAAAATCTTTTGTCCCTTTGCAATTTCCATTTGTATTCATGAAGTGATGTAGTATTGTACTAGTTACATGTATCGTACGATATGAAAATAAGTTGTTACTCGTAGATCTGTAGTTTTGTAGGTCAACCTATTAGGCGATGTAATTTTTGTAGAGATGGTAGTTATAAAATGTTGATTACACGGTATTAGATCTGATGAACATGTTGGTACTTAGTTTAACTTTATTTTTTCGTCAACAGAAATATCAAATAAGGTGGTATTTCAGTCATTTCATGGGTAAGGGAATGTTAGGTATGGTTTACGTAGTGTAGATCTATTGGAGTTTAGTTCAACAGCTAAGGGCATTGATAGGCCAGCTGAAAGAAGTTTCGGGTCAGTGTACAACTGGTTGATGCGAGGCTTCCGAGTCGACCCCTAGATCAACACAATAACATTGTATGTTGTAGTGAGTCGTGCAATTGAAGCTTTTTGGAAACTTATGCTGGTGGATTGCATTGCCACTTGGAGGGAGAATGCATTCCAACGTGGTTATCCACTTGGCATACTTGTGTTGGTATATGAGAAGGATAACACTGTTGCAATGGCCGTGCAAGATGATGAGGGTCTAACTATGACAGGAGATGATACTGAAACAACGGAGGAAAATAAAGGAGAAAATGAAGAAGATAGGTAGCCAATAGATGCGGCAGACGAGAGAGAGCTAATTGACACTATCGTTGTGGAAATGGATAGGGAAGTTGCTGATAACGAGCATGCAGAGGATGATGAATCATTCGATGAGGACAATGTAATACCTGCAGAATGGACTAATGAGGACTTCGTCGGGCTTGTTATCTCCGAGCGACATCATAGAAGTATAAGGAGAACGAGGTCATCTAGGGGGCTAAGTATGCATACATAGAGAATTTAAAGGAGACAGTGAAACAATGTGCGGTGTCACTTCAGAAGGAGTTCTAGGTCGTGAAATCAAGAAAGTTGGTGTATGAAGTAAAGTGCGTGAAGGATGGGTGTCCATGGCGAGTGCACGTGTTCAAGGGTAAATGGAAGGATTATTGGCAAGTGTCGATCGTGACCAAGCATTCTTGTCACTTAAAAGGGGTCGATAAATATCATAAAAACATGACATCTGTATTTATTGCAACAAAGTTGTACTCCCACATTGTGAACAACCTAGGATACGAACCAAGGTTAATTGTTCGGCATATTGAGGAGAAATTCAAGTATACAATTAGCTATGTGAAGGCATGGAGGGCAAAATAGAAGGTTGTGGAGATGAGGTTTGGCACATTTGAAGCATCGTATGATAATTTGCCTCGTCTTTTAGCCTACATTCTTCAGAGGAATCTGGAGACCTACTACAACCTAAAAGCTTTCCCATCAATTGACCATCGTAACCAAAATATGTTGCAACAGGCATTCTTTGTATTAGATGCTTGCATTCAGGCATTTGTGTATTGTCGTCCCATCCTCTGCATTAATGGACATTCTTGATTGAAAAATACAGAGGACAGATATTGACAGCAATTGGAGTTGACGGGAACAACCAAGTTCTACCCGTGGTTTTTGTTTTTGTTGAGAGCGAGAACATTGATAGCTAGTACTAGTTCCTAAAACGGGTTAAGTCTGCAGTTATACGGATGAGACCAGATGTATGCCTAATACATGACCGTCACGCCGGCTTGCTGCGGGAATTGAGAAATTGAGGGATGGCTGCGTAGATAAGGGGAACCCACCAAGGTACTCCGATATTCGAAATAGATGGTGCATGCGTCATATGGGTGGTAATTTCTACAGGCAGTTTGCACCTTATGAATCTTTTCAAGAGGCTATGCGCCCAAAATCAAGAGAAGAAATTTAATGAGCTTTGAAGGAGGTTGGATGAGCTGACATGTAAACAAACAGAGGAGCAGTCCAGAAGAGCTATCCTTGTCGAGGATGAGGCTCCACAAGCTCTTGGATCTCTTCCAAGTAATGGACCTCATATGAGAAGAAGGTCGGCATCGTTGATTAGAAAATTTTCGGAGTGGATTGAGAATGAGCTAAAAAAGAAATGGGCCTTGTTGTTTGATAAAGATGGTTCTTGATTTGACATAATGACCATAGATTTAGCAAAAGTTTACAACTGGGTGATGCATGGTATTCGAGGGCTCCCACTTGTTGGTATAGTTGAATTTATTTTGCATGGCACATGCACGTACTTCAGAGATCTGTTCAAATTAGCTGACCCCTCCATGTCAGACAATAATCTTTTCTTTGGCACATTACTGACTAAGTATATGTTAGATAAAAGTAATAAGGCCCACAGACATTGAGTTATACATCAAGGTACACAAAAGCACATGTTTGACATATTGTGTATTGACAAGGGCATGAGTGGAATCTACCGTAAAAGAGTTGTGCAGCAGTGTGTGCTAAAGCAAGACGGGACCTGCAAGTGTTTGTGCTAAAAGCCTATTCTGCTCCACAAGCCATGTTCTCACGTTATTTCCGCGAGCTCTGAGTACAGGATAGAAGCACGCCATTTTATCTCATCTTATTTTAGGAAAGAAGTAATCTTGAGAACCAGGAGTGGCGAGATATATTGCTTCGGTATTGTGGGGACATTTACTACCGAGCATCCCCAAGTTATCTATATTTCTGACCCAACAAAATTGAGGGACAAAGCAGGTCACCGCAAGACAAGACGCATTCGTAATAACATGGATGAATCCGAAGCGGGTGGAAGGTGTAAACGTTGTTCAAAGTGCAACCAGAAATGCCATACTTACAAGAAATGTCCGAAAGATGCAACGGGCCCGAGTGCGGCGGAAGCTGGACCATCGGGTTCAGGCACTGATGGAAGTCTTCTCCCCGGTGAAGGCACCACTTCAAATCGACCCTGTTCTAGACGTTCTCGTGCATTTGGTGGTGCTGTGGTATAGTGTTAGTTCATGTATCAATGTAATAGAGATTCTATAACTTAACTTCTCATGTTGCGTCCTTGATCATTGTTATAGAACGACATGTACCCTATTGTCATCATTTATTATCATGTAATAATGCTATGAATCTTTACAATAATTTTTAATGTGGTTGTTCAATTAACTTTGAGAACTGATTCTTACTTGTTGCTTTCACGATAAAAATTACACTAACTTTCTATTTGCATGCAGCTATGGCGTACCAGATATCGGAGCTGCTAGACCAGGGGCTCGACCGGCCCCACCGGTCTTACCTGTCAGCCGTTGAGGGTGCTGAGCTGATCACCTTCCGTCCACGGCCTTCACGTCACCTCTTGCGTATAGACCCCTGGTTTCGTGGGAGGTAAGAGCTGTACCAATATTTTTTTCCCACATTTTTACATATCTATGTTTCATAATATTGACTACGGTGCTATATTCTGCAAGTTGCGTGAGGCTGGACTTCTTCCGCTGTGCAGGCTAGTCAAGGCCGCACTGGACGAGAGGGACCCTGCGAGGCGGTGGGACGCTGACCAGTCACTTCTGACAGCACTGGTGGATCGCAGGAGACTGGAGACGCACACGTTCCACTTTCCGTGCGGCGAGATGGCTCCCACACTTCAGGACGTCTCATACCTGCTGGACCTTCCCCTCGCAAGGGACACTGTGGGACCGGTTGACGGGACGCATGGATGGGCAGAGGACATCACTGTTCGGTTCGCTCACATGCAGCGCCTACTTGGACTTGGTGCGCCGGGTTCACTAGCTCCTTACACTATGAGCGGCCCCTCGAAAGCGTGGCTGCTACAATTCACTAAGTCGATATTTGTTAGATTTATAATCGCCCGATATATAAAGCATCAGTGGAACTAACAATAATCTTGCTTTGCAACCTGATCAGCTCCACCCTGATGCCGATGACTACTTGATGCAACGGAGCTTGGAGGCATACCTGCTCTGGCTGTTCGGCTGGATGATGTTCACCAGCACGATGGGGCATGCGGTGGACAAGGGACTGATCCACTGCGCCCGTGCGATCGCTGATGGCGAGGATGGCAGCGTACCGCAGTGGAGCTGGGGATCTATTGTGCTAGCAGCGACATGCCGTGGTCTTTATGACGCGTGCACAAAGACCGATCCAGGAGCGATTATCGCCGGTTGCCCTCTCCTTCTGCAGCTATGGGCAGCCAAGCGGTTTGCGATAGGTCGCCCTCTGATTGAGCACTCTCCCTACGAGGGTGGCCTAGGAGGCTTGTAGGGCAGTCGACCGGGGACCGTCCGACTATGGGGACAGTCTAGTGTCGCCGTGAGGCACGTAACGTGAAATTCTAGGTTTATCACTTACGGCAAACACTGACGTGTTCTCCCTGTCCTATTTTGCAGCGTCGTTACGCCCACGAGCAGGTTAGGAGGGCATATTCCGACTTCATGATGGAGTTCGATCACCTGCAACCTAGCGACATTGTCAGGGAGCCGTACAGTGCGCAGGCCATCACGGCCCGTGCACAGCTCGGACTCTCGGCTCTATGCACGCGTGACCAGGTCTACTAGATGACGACAGCGCCAATGGTATTTGATATCTTCGTCGAGCCCCACTGTCCGCAGCGCGTGATGCGACAGTTTGGCCTACGTCAGTACTTCCCTGTGCCCGTGGAGCAGGTTGTCCCACACGACATTCACTGGTTAGTACAACTGTGAACTTCGTTCAGTATTACAACTCTTTTATGATGTCTAATACAATTTTTGCAACTAGCTATACTCGTAGGAGACAGGCAGCCGGCACTCTGTGGGTTCTCTGATTGCAAAGGTACGTGGACGATTGGTTGGTGACGGAGGAGATCATCGACGAAGTCCAGCTACACACTGAGGCCTCCTACCTAGTATACCTCAGGTGTACCAGCCTCGCACCCGCACATGCATCACGTTCACTCTAGACGATCCACAACCACACGTAGCCGCTGTGACAGACGCGTACACTACACACCATGACTAGGACTACTTCTGCGCGGTGAGTCATGTTCTCTTTGTACTTTGCTATTTCCTTTGTACGTGTCCATGGTTCTAACACATATTTAATAACATTTGAAAAAGGCCAACGCTACGCGCCAGGTTCAGGCTGATGTGAACATGGCGTTTGGACGGTTGGACGTTGGGATCGTGCTGAGTGCGGAGGAGCAGAGGATGACTTTCGGGAGGATCCATAGGTCGATGCACACAGTGATTCGTGTGCTCACTTGTTGTGTGGTCAATGCGGTACCTCCTGTCATAGTTATTGGAACCGGACCGGACCGGCGGTCGGACCGGTAAAAGACCGAACCAGAGCCTAAACCGGTCCGGTTCAGTTAAAAAACCGTCTGTGCAATCGAACCGCTATAAACCGGTTGAACCGGCCGGTTTTTTGTCGAACCGGTGAACCGGCCGGTTCCTTGCGAACCGGTGAGTTTTTGATTTTTTCCAAATTTGCCCCTCGGTGCATCTGAGGACGACCTTATCTACTTAAGGGTATGGATGTAAATTGGTGAAAATGGGTCCTTTAGGTTGGCTGCTACTGGCACTGGCGACCTTATCTACTGCTGGGGCCGCGGAGGGGCGAACCAGGCGGCGGACGGCGGGCAAGGCGCGGCCACGGCGAGCAAGGGGCGGCCGCAGCGGGCAAGGCGCGGCCACGGCGAGCAAGGGGCGGCCGCAGCGGGCGGTGGACAAGGGCAAGGGGCGGCCGCGGCGGGCAAGGGGCGGCCTCGGCGGGCGGCGAGCGGATCCTGCAGCGGCCGTGGCGAGCGGCGGGCAAGGAGCGGCCTCGGCGGGCAGATCTTGCTTCCTGCATCGGCGAGCGGCGGACTTGGGCCAGGAGTAGCAGGCGGATCCAGCTTCCAGACGGCTGCAGGCTAGTTCTGCTGCTCTGCTTCATCTTCGTCAAGCTGCAGACCACCTCCACTCCACGTCCACAGCTCCACGAGACCACGACATGGCCGCTAATGGTGAGCACTGAGCAGTGAGCTTGTGTTAAACTGTATGTGTTGACCAGATCCATTGTAGTATGAGAAATTGAGAAGTTCCAATGTTTTTTGCTGATTGCATTAGTGTTAATTTCAGTATGAGAAGTTTAAAAGACACACCTTTTTAATTGCATCGCTTTGGTATTTATCCAGTAAGATTTTTGGGTGTCAATGCACTGATATATTCAGCTCCCTGATTATTGTGATAGAAATAAAGTGATAGAAATTAGAAACATGGCTCTGATTCTTGATTAAAGCTGCACCTGAAGATGAATGGGATCCCCTGAATTTTTATTGAGTACCATCTACCATGTGTTTTGTTGTGTGTTTGTAACTTTGTATCTTTTTAGCACGAACTTGTTTGGAGCTTTTAGCATGTCAATATGTTATCACGCACTTGATATTTTGTATTAAAGAACCTGCGAGGTTGCGTTGCTGACTCGCTGTGAGCCTGTGATTCTAATTTCTATGATGTATGAACTATGAAGATGAACCTTATGTCATTGTTATCACGCACTTGATGTTTTGAATTTAAGAACATGTCATTTTATATATACATATGTATGAACCTTATGGTTGTACAATTAAATTGTGTTGTTTACCGTCTGTCAATTATTAATTATGGCATATATATATACCGGTTCAAAGTATTTGTGACCGGTTCAATTCGTCCGGTCCAAAACAATTGAACCGGCGGTTTAACCGGTTCTAAACGGTTGGACCAGTGAACCAGTGAACCGACGGCCTTGCCGGTTCGATTACCGGTTCGGTCCTAATAACTTGGCCTCCTGTAGCTGTTCATACGATATTTCCTTCTACTGACATGCACTATTTTATATCAATATGCTTCCGTGCAGCTTTCGCTACACCCTACCTCGATCCCTTGGGAGCTGGCACGTCCACGCAGGGAGCACACTACACATGTCCACACGCGCAGCAGGGCATGAGCACTGCCCCTGGGGCTACTACAGGAGGTCCTTCAGGTTAGATGCACGATGCAAAGTTTCCTTTTGCCTTGCAAAATTCCAGTTTGCAATTATCAACAATTTTTTCACAGGGTTCCACTCTACATCGCCAGGGATATTTGCTGGCGCTGGCTCCTCTGCGCAGGGTGCACATGGCAGTGGTTGGGCACTAGATCCTTTCGAGGGCAACAACTTGGAGGACGCGGAGATTCAGAAGGTACTAGGTTCCTCACAGCTCGGAGGAGCTCCACCACCGCAGACACAGGAGCCGCCAGCTGCCACACCCGTGCACGTGAGCCGCGCTGGCCGTGCCATACCACCAGACCGGCTTACCTACTCCTAGGGCCACGTGCGAGGGCAGGGTAGGAAGATGAAGAGGGGTAGAGGTTACGTCCAGGGCTTGTAGTACGTTGTACCAGTAGTAGTTAGCATGTTGTACATATATTCTATCTTTTGTACGGCATGTTTTATTCATCCTACGCTTACTGCGGAAACTTCTTTCCTTTGTTTACGCTCATCAGTGCAACGATGTACTCCTAGGGTTTACGTTTTCGACGAAATTGATCAAAAATCATGAATTTTCGAGTTTCGACTTCATGACAAAAGTAGATTCTAAGCGATGAAAACCGATCAAAAAAATTGCTATTAAAATCACGACCGTTCATGATTTATTTTATTAATTCAACTGCAAAATGCCTGTTAAATTTTTTGTCAGATTTGTCCAAAATTTCACAAAAAATACTCGTCAACTGTTGCACCGGATGAGGGCAGCCCTATGGGTGGTGGCTATTTGAAGGCGGCCCCCTCATTGGCTAGAAACCACCCTCCCAGAGGGCGGCAGAGGCCATCTGCAAAACGGCTGGCTTGCGGAGCCGCCTCTATTGTGGGTGGCCCCTTGGCCAGGTAAAAATCACCCTCTGGGAGGGTGGCAAGGGGTCCTCCTGCAAAATCGCAGCTCCACGGCGCCACCTCTTTTGCAGGGGGGACCCTAACCGCCCTCTGGAAGGGCGGCAAGAGGGCCATCTGCTTGACAGCGAGGGCCAACGGGCGTTTACCACATCAAAATGCCCTCCCAGAGGGCGTTGGGGGTATAGATTTGTAAATTTTCAAAACTAAAATATACTTTTGTAAATATTTTTTAAAAAAATATAAAAATAAAAAAATTCCGTAATAATATCATGTCTACTAATCTAAGGCCTTATTCGTTTACGCATGGATCGGGCAGGATTGAGGCCCAATCCACGGGTAACATCCCGGCCAAGGCCAAATTTTTCTTACGGGCCCGTTCATGCGTTCGGCCTCATCCCCACGCAGGTTCTCCTTCTGCAGTCCTCTTTTCTTCTCTTTATTATCCTCATCCTCCCTAGGGTTTAACCTGACGTTCTTCTCAGATCTCATGGACAAGGGAGGGAGAGGAAGAGAGAGGAGAAGAAGAGGGAGACTAGGAGAGGGAGGAAAATTTTGGACCGCATAAACCTTACTTCGGTGGAATGTCATCGCTCAGTTTGGCTTCGATAAAATATCATTCTCAACTTAAGACTATTCGCTACAGTATCATTTTGACCCTTTCTTGCATTTTGAAATCATTTTGCCTTCTTTCCTAATGTTTTCTGACGGATTTGCCCCTTGCTCAAGCTGATTAAACCAGATCACGTTGCTCCCAGACCATAACCCTGTTCTTCCAGCTAGCACGGCACCGAGCACGAGCAAGCTCGCCGGCAACGCCCACCACTCGGTGCTCCGCCAGCAACTAGCAATTCGCTTCAGGTTATTAGCTGTAGAACAGTATATGCAATGCAACGAATTCACAGGTCAAGTGTAGATTGCTATAGTGCATCACTGAGCACACTACTACCTTCGCATCGGGGTCCGATCCCTGAGGTTGGCGTGCAACCACTCAGCCGACGCCACGGGCTCCGTCCGCGGGAGGGCGTTGGCGGCCTCCGACATGGCTGACCACGTGGTGGCGTTGCAGCATGCCGCGATCCCGAACGGCGCCACGCCCCCCAGCAGTGACGACATCGACGCCCTGCACCTGAACCCCGCACCCTCGGCGGCGGCGCGCGCCCATCCGACCCTACCGCCCGACACGCACAAAAACAAAAACCACCGTGAGGCCGGAGAGATCGAGGCGGGGGCGGAGCGGCGTTGAAGTACGACCGCGAGGTTCCCCCCGGCATTGCGGCTGTGGGGATGCGGCGAGGATGGGGGTACGGCGGTTGCTCCTTCGACTCCAACGGCGCGGCTGGGAAGAACGACGACTGCAAGGCGGCTCGGCCAAGGAGACGATTTAACAGAGAGCCGATGATGTGAAGCAATCGCCAATCACTGGCTCCTCTTGCCGTGTACAGTAGCTGCCATGTATACACTTGTCGTGTACAGTAGCTTTGCCATGTATAGAACTTGCTATGTATACACTTTCCTAGCTTAGCTGCTCCTGCCTTGTATATAGATGAATGTATTGCTATATACTCAATGAAAGCCAGCGCCCCCGAGTGTGGCGTCTTGTCCAATCTCTCTTCTTCTCCTCTCAAATTTCATGCTATCAGAGCAGGTTCGGCTTCACCGGCTGTAGCTCGTTTCCTCGCCACCAGTCGCCATGAGCACCTCATCTTCCTCCACCACTGGCTCTTCACCGGCCGGCACTTCCTCTGCATCTGTGATCAACGTCATAACCCTGAGTTCCCCGCTCAAATTTGAATGCTTCTAGATGTAGTGTTGAGCTCGGCTTGGATGATCTTATCCTCCCGAGCGCGTCATTTGTAACGTGGCCACGGCGTGCGTTTGGTTCGCGTCATGGCGAGTGCTGCCCGCTGTTTCCGCGGCATGGCCTGGTGTGTGGGATGGCGCATGCTTTCAGGGTCATGGAGCGCATGGCGCGCATGCCGGAGGGCGCGAGACTAGCTCGGCCGCTCCTTCTTTTTCGCTTTGATTTCCAGTTTGTAGTTTGTGTATAAATAGAAGGTTACTACAAGGAAAACGCTGTCACGGTTGTGCAGCACCAAAAATCCCAGTGTCCAATTCTCTGTTCTTGAGAGTTCATGGTGGTCGGTTCATCCTCGCCGGAGTTCCGATCATCGCCGGAGAGAAGTTCCAGCTGACATCTGGTATCAGAGTTGTACGAGCCGGGATGGATCACCACTCCGCTCCGCCGGGCGGTGGCCGTGGAGGGCGACGGGGTCGCCGCGTTTTGCCCTCGCCAGCGCCACGCAGAGGGCGCCGCGAGGACGTGATCCACCGCGCCGTTGTGGAGACATCCGCCGCCGGCACTCAGTTCCCCATGCTCACACGCACCAACTACCAGGAGTGGGCGATGTTGATGCAGGTGAATTTGGAGGCAGCAGGGTGGTGGTACGCCGTCGAGCCGGAGGAGGGCGAGGAGATCGTCTACCGCCATGATCACCTGGCGCTCGCCGCGATCCTGCGATCCGTGCCGCCTGACATGCTTGCGGGTCTTCACGAGAGAAGGACGGTAGCAACAGCGTGGGCGTCGATCAAGCGGATCCGTGTCGGGGTCCAGCGGGTGCGTGAGGCCAACGCGCAACAGCTCCGACGCGAGTTCAGCACCCTGGTGTGGAAGGAGGCGGAGAACGCGGAAGATTTGGCGAACCACATCACCGGGCTCGCCGCTGATCTGCGTCTCCTCGGCGACTACGTCACCGACGCCGAGGTAGTGAGGAAGATGCTGCAGGTCGTGCCAGAGCACCTCGCTCAGGTGGCGATCTCCATCGAGACCCTGCTCGACATCAACAACATTTCCGTCGAGGAGGTGACCGGCAGGTTGCGCGCCGTCGAGCAGCGGCGCAAGCCGGCGCCCGTCCTCAACAACTAGGGCCGGCTGCTTCTCTGCGAAGAGGAGTGGCTCACCAGGCTCAAGCTCCGCGAGTCCGAGGAGAAGGGCAGTTGGAGCAGCTCCAGCGGCGCTGGCGGCAAGAAGCGCGGCGGCCGCGGGCGTGGCCGTGGGCGCGGCAAAGGCGAGAGCTTTGGCTTCGCGTAGCGCGACGGCAACAAGGGCCAGTCCGGCGGTGGACAGGCCCCCAACCGTGATCAGTGCAAGCGCTGTGGCAAATACGGCCATTGGGCCAAGGATTGCCGTAGCAAGCCCAAGGGCGAGGCCCATGTCACGCAAGCTGAAGAAGACTCGGAGCCCACGCTGCTGATGGCCCGAGCCGCTGTCTTCCCCAACGCGCCGTCGTCACCACGCGCCGCCACGGTTCCATCTCTGTTCGAGCGCCGGCCCCTACGCGTAGTCGAGGGGAAGGTCTTTGCGTAGCTCGATGACGAGACGAAGCACGACGACAGGCTCTGGTACCTCGACAGCGGGGCGACCAACCACATGTCGGGCTACCGGGACGCCTTCATCAACATCAACACGGTGATCCGCGGCACCGTCAAGTTCGGCGATGGCTCAGAGGTCGCGATCGAGGGATCCGGCACCGTGCTGTTCGAAGGCAAGACTGGCCGAGCACCTCCCGCTCACAGGGGTGTACTTCATCCCAAGGCTGACCATCAACATCATCAGCCTTGGCCAGCTCGACGAGGGCGGTTGTGACGTCCACACCAAGCACGGGGTCCTTCGGATCCGTGACGACAAGGGCCGGCTGATCGCACGAGTCCAGCGCTCGGCAAACCGGCTATACCTGCTGCGCATGAAGATTGGGCGGCCGCTCTGCCTGGCTGCGCGCGCCAGCGACAGCGCGTGGCTGTGGCACGAGCGCTATGGCCACCTCCACTTCGACGCTCTGCGCAAACTCGAGCAACGGGGCATGGTGCACGGGCTGCCCCACGTCGAGCGCGTCCACCAGCTCTGCGCCGACTGCGTCACCACCAAGCTGAAAGAGGAGTCCGTTCCCGTCGCAGGTGAAGCGGCGAGCGGAGGGGCTGCTGGACCTGGTCCATGGCGACCTGTGCGGCCCCATCACGCCGGCGACACCTGGCGGTAAGCAGTACTTCCTTCTGCTGGTTGATGACCGGAGCAGGTACATGTGGGTGGCGTTGCTCGTCGCCAAGAGCAATACACTCTCCGTTGTCAAGAAATTCCAGGCGAAGGTGGAGGTGGAGACAAGCCAGCGCCTGCGCGTTCTGCGCACTGACAACGGGGGTGAATTCACTTATGTTGAATTCGAGGAGTACTGCACCGAGCACGACGTCGAGCGGCAGCACACTACGTCGTACACGCCGCAGCAAAACGGTGTCGTCGAGCGGCAGAACCAGACGGTTGTGACCATGGCACGCAATCTGCTGAAGAGCCGAAACATGTCGGCATTCTTCTGGGGCAAGGCAGTCGCCACTGCCGTCTTCCTGCTGAATCGGGCGCCCACCAAGGCCGTCGACGGCATGACGCCATATGAGACCTGGCATGGACGCAGCCCCAATGTCCACTTCCTGCGCACGTTTGGGTGCGTCGTGTACATCAAGGCGACGAAGCCGCATTTGAACAAGCTCGACGATCGCGGGACTCCGGCAGTCTTCCTCGGCTATGAGCCAGGCGCCAAGGCGTGGCGCTTCTACGACCCGGCGTCGTAGCGCGCCGTGGTGTCCAGGGACGCAGTCTTCAACGAGCCGGCATCCTAGAGCTGGAAGGACAAGAACGAGGACATGGGTGCCGGTGCAGACTTCGTTGTGGAGTACCACACGATGGAGCTGGGGTCCAGGCACTTCGGCGCTGACACCCCTACGGGATCACCAGAACCCCTGCCGACGCCAGCCTCTATGGCGGGCACACCCGCGGTGTCGCCTGCTGCAGCTTCACCTCCTCCTGCGACTCCATCACCGGCGCCTACACCCCTGCCCCAGCCGGAGTTCGTCCCGCCGCCTCCAAACGCGGAGGAGTACTGGGACGCCGACAACGACGACATTGAGCCGAGGTACCGCACCATCGACAACGTCCTCGGAGTGGCGTCACCGCCTGGACTCACTGCGCGCCAGGTGGCTGCTGAGCTTCATCTGCAGATCGAGGAGGAGCCAGCCACCTTCGCTGAGGCCGAAAAGCACCAGTCGTGGCGTCGCGCCATGATCGAGGAGATGGACTCCATCGAGAGCAACCGGACCTGGCGTCTGGTGCCCCTTCCGCCTGGTCATCGGCCGATCGGACTGAAGTGGGTATACAAGGTGAAGAAGAATGCCATTGGCGAGGTGATCAAGCACAAGGCGCGGCTGGTGGCAAAGGGCTACGTCCAGCAGCTGGGCGTGGACTTCGACAAGGTCTTCGCGCTCGTGGCTTGCATCGAATTGGTGCAGCTGCTGCTGGAGGGGTGGCGAGTGCACCACATGGATGTCAAGTCCGCGTTTCTCAACAGCGAGCTGATTGAGGAGGTCTACATTCGCCAGCCGCTCGGGTTCACCGCCGTCGGCCACGAGGACATGGTGCTGCGCTTGGACAAGGCGCTCTACGGTCTTCGTCAGGCCCCGCGCGCGTGGAACGCCAAGTTCGACGAGACGCTGGTGGCACTCGGCTTCAACCACAGCGTGTCAGAGCACGCCGTCTACGCCCGCGGCGAGGGCGCTTCTCGGCTGCTGGTGGGGGTCTACATCGACAACCTCGTCATCACCGGGAATGACGCCACTGAGATCGCCAAGTTTAAACAGCAGATGAGCTCCAGGTTCAAAAAGAGTGACCTCGGTTTACTCTTTTTTACCTGGGCATTGAGGTGCAGCAGGGGAGTGACGGCATCAGACTGTCCCAGGCGGCGTACGCGTGCAAGATTCTGGAGCGTGCGGGCATGGCGAGCTGCAATCCGAGCCACACTCCCATGGAGCCCCGCCTGAAGCTGTCGAAGGCGAGTACAGCGGTGCCGGTGGACACCACGGAGTACCGGGGCCTCATCGGCTGCCTCCAGTGCTTGGTGCATACCAGGCCGGACATCGCCTTCGCCGTTGGCTATGTCAGCCGATTCATGGAGAGCCCCACCACCGGGCACCTCAACGCGGTGAAGCGCATCCTACGCTACATCGCAAGCACGATCGACTACGGCTGCTACTACAAGCGTGGCGGCAAGGAGCTAAAGTTGCTCGGGTACAGCAACGCCGACATAGGCGGCGATATTGATACAAGGAAGAGCACCACTGGCGTGCTGTTCTTCCTCGGCTCTTGCCCCGTGACTTGCCAGTCTCAAAAACAGAAGGTCATCGCGTTATCGTCCTGCAAAGCGGAGTACATTGCAGGGACGACGGCGGCCTGTCAAGGTGTTTGGCTGGCGCAGCTGCTTGCCGAGCTGAAGAGCGAGCGGTGCACAACTTTTCTTCTCAAGATGGATAGCCAATCGGCTATTGCACTCAGTAAGAATCTCATCTTTCATGACCGAAGCAAGCATATAGATGTAAGATTTCATTTCATTCGGGAGTGTGTTGGAGATGGGAAGCTGGACATTGAGCACATCCGCACTGAGGAGCAGGTTGCTGACATTCTGACGAAGCCGCTCCCGCGTGATCGCTTCTGTGAATTGCGAGTGAAGCTAGGCATTGTGAAGATCAGCAAGGAACTTCAGGCTTAGGGGGTGAAATGTGATCAACGTCATAACCCTGAGTTCCCCGCTCAAATTTGAATGCTTCTAGATGTAGTGTTGAGCCCAGCTTGGATGATCTTATCCTCTCGAGCGCGTCATTTGTAACGTGGCCACGGCGTGCGTTTGGTTCGCGTCGTGGCGAGTGCTGCCCGCTGTTTGCGCGGCATGGCCTGGTGTGTGGGATGGCGCATGCTTTCAGGGTCATGGAGCGTATGGCGCGCATGCCGGAGGGCGCGAGACTAGCTTGGCCGCTCCTTCTTTTTCGTTTTGATTTCCAGTTTGTAGTTTGTGTATAAATAGAAGGTTAATACAAGGAAAACGCTGTCACGGTTGTGCAGCACCAAAAATCCCAGTGTCCAATTCTCTGTTCTTGAGAGTTCATGGTGGTCGGTTCATACTCGCCGGAGTTCCGATCATCGCCGGAGAGAAGTTCCGGCTGACAGCATCCACCACCATCACGTCCGATGCCATGTCTTCCGTCATCAACGTGGCAAGCGTGAAAACACACGTTCCAATCACGCTCGGCGTCAACGGCTCCAACTTCTCCCAATGGAGTAATCTCTTCACCGTCTTCATCGGCAAGTATGGATTGATGGGGTTCATCGACGGCACGGCTGACCCTGATCTCGACGAGCTCCACTGACACCAAGACTTTGCTGTTCGCTCGTGGATCTACGGGTCCATCTGCGAAGACATCTTCGAAATCATCGTTGACAAGGACCAAACCGCACGGGAGGCCTGGGTCGCCATCGATGATCTCTTCCGTGACAACAAGGAGAGCCGGGCTGTTTTCCTCGAGGCGGAGTTCCGGTCCATCGTTCAAGGAGACATGACCGTGCACTACTACTGCCGCAAACTGAAGAAGGCAGCCGACGCCCTCCGCGAAGTTGGCCAACCCGTCTCTAACAAAGCGCTTGTCCTCAATACTCTTCGAGGTCTGAACTCACGTTTTGAATCCACCACTCAATTGATTCCGCTGTTGGATCCCTTTCCCAGTATTTTGCGCACACGGTCGATTTTGGCCATGGCTGAGACGAAAGCCACCAACCAGGCGGCTGTCACGGCGGCCACGGCGCTCCTGTCTTCCAGCACCGGGAGTCTTCAGAGCTCCTAGGCGAGTACCGGTGGTGGCAGCAACAGTGGCAAGTCGTCCTCAGGTGGGGGGAAGAAGAAGTGGAACAACAACAAGAAGAACAGCAGTGGCAGCAGCGGCGGAAACGGCGGCAGCAACAACTTCAACAACAGCGGCGGCTCTTCTGGCGCTAACTGGCGCACACCTGCGCCTGCAGGAGGCCCATGGTTCTGCTTCGCTCCGTGGGCTGGACCGTCTCCGACGTGGGCGCCAAGCTGGGGCCTCCTTGGTGGAATTTTTTTTATTTTTATATTTATTTAATAAAATATTTACAAAACTACATTTTCATTTCAAAAATTTACAAAAATATACTCCCGCCGCCCTCTGGGAGGGCGATATGTCTGAAACCGCCCTCCCAGAGGGCGATATGATGACGTGGCTGACGGCCGTTGGCCGGCGGCCCACGGCCGTCAACCATTTTGCAGGCGGCCCCCGGGCCACACAAAAACTGCCCTTTAAAAGGGCGGCAAGGGGGCCGCCTGTAAAAATCCGGCCGGGGGGCCGGCCATTTTGCAGGCGGCCCCCTTGCCGCCCTCTCAGAGGGCGGTTTTTGTGTGGCCCGGGGGGCCGCCTGCAAAATGGCCGACCCCCCGGCCGGCCATTTTGCAGGCGGCCCCCTTGCCGCCCTCTCAGAGGGCGGTTTTTTTGTGGCCGGGGGGCCGCCTGCAAATGGCCGATCCACGGGCCGGCCATTTTGCAGGCGGCCCTCTTGCCGCCCTCTGAGAGGGCGGTTTTTGGGTCACCGAGGGGCCGCCTGCAAAGTCGGTCCGGACGGTCTGCACTGTATACGGACGGTCCGGACTGGCTACTTTGCAGGCGGCCCCAGAGTGCTGTCCGGACGGTCCGAACTGTACAAATTACCGTTTCACAGTATATAGTCTAGACCATCGTCACCCTGTTCGGACGGTCCGTACTGTACAAATTGTTGTTTTGCATTATATAGTCCGGACCATCGTCATCCTGTCCGGACAGGCATATCTGTGGCGGGAAGAAAGAGGAAGTATCCACACTGCACACAGTAGTTACATCTCTACTTGGTTATCTGTTGAAAATTCCCTAAGGCATGTAATAACGATAACTAGAAACGTTTGATGTGTCGTTTGTACTCTTTGTATGGATAATTTCATTATGTTCGTATGTAATTAACGTGTGTTCGGTTGTCACCGCTCAGAATGTACTTTCGCCGTAAAATTGAAACTGAAAAATTTATGTTTTTGATCAGTTTCGTCACAAACATAGATCGTAAACGATCGACGAGCGTAAATAAAGTAAAGGGGTTTCTTCAGTATACGTAGAATTAATAAAACATGATATACAACAGACAAACTATCACTGATGCAACGTACTACGGGCCCTGACCGTAACCTCTAGCCCTCTTTGTCTTCCTACCCTGCACTCGCACCTGCCCCTGGGAGTACGTCAGCCGGTCTGGTGGTACGGCACGGCCAGCGCGGGTCGTCTGCACGGGCGTGGCAGCTGGTGGGTCCTGTGTCTGTGGTGGCGGAGCTCCTTCGAGCTGCGAGGCTGGTAGTATCTCCTGGATCTCCTCGCCCGAGTCCTCCAAGTCGTCCCCCTCGAAAGGATCCGGTGCCCAACCGCTGCCGCGTGCGGCCTGCGTGGAGGAGCCAGCGCCAGCAAACATCCCCGGCGCTGTAGAGTGGAACCATGTACACCAAAATATTGATAATTGCAAATCAAAATTTGGTAAGGCAAAAATAAAGTTTGATATAACCTGAAGGACCTCCTGTGGTGGCCCGAAGGGCAGTTGTCACACCCACGCCCTGCGTGGAGGAGCCAGCGCCAGCAAACATCCCCGGCGCTGTAGAGTAGAACCATGTAGACCAAAATATTGATAATTGCAAACCAAAATTTTGCAAGGCAAAAATAAACTTTGATATAACCTGAAGGACCTCCTGTGGTGGCCCGAGGGGCAGTTGTCATACCCAGCTGCGCGTGTGGTCGTCTGTGATACACTCCATGTGTCGATGTGCTAGCTCCAGAGGGATGTAGGTACGGTGTAGCGAAAGCTGCAGGGAAGCATATTGATATACAACAGTACATGTCATAGAAGGAAACATGTTATGAACCGATGGTTAGTCCAATTTACCTCTGGAGGGGCCAGATGGCTGACTGGAACCCTGCAGTCGCACTCCTGCTCCTGCTCCTGTTCCTGCTGGCCGTGGCTGTTGCTGCTGTACAACTACGGGAGGTACCGCATCGACCGCACGACAAGTGAGCGCACGAATCACTGTGAGCATCGCCTGATGAATCTTCCCGAAGGTCGTCCTCTGCTCATCGGCATTCAGCACAATCCCACTGTCCAATCATCCGAACGCCGCGTTTACATCAGCCTGAACCTGTCGCGCTGCGTCGGCCTATTTCAGATGTGATATGAACATGTGTTAGAACTGTGGACACCTACAAAGGAATTCGGGGTGCAAAGATAATGTGACGTACCGCACGGAAGTAGTCCTGGTCACGGTGTCTAGGATACGTGTCCGTCGTAGCGGCGACGTGTGGCTATGGATCATCTGGGGTGAACGTTACGCGTGTGCGAGTACGGGCCTGGTACCACGTGAGGTATGCTAGGTAGGCCTCCTCAGTGTGTGCATGTATCTCGTCGACCACCTCCTCCGTCGCCAACAACCAGTCGTCCACGTACTTCTGCAGTCGAGGATACCACTGAACACCGGCTGCATGTCCCCTACGATTATATATATTTGCAGAGAGTGCATTAGACTACATTAAATAGTTATAGTAGTAAACAAAGATCGCAGTTGTACTAACCGGTGCACATCGCGCGGCACATCGATCTGCACGAGCACAGGGGAGTACTGACGTAGTCCGAACTGTCGCAGCACGCGCTGCAGAGAGTGGGGCTCGACGAAGATGTCGAACACCAACGGCACTGTCGTCATCCAGTACGCCTGGTCACGCATGCAAAGAGTAGAGAGTCCGAGCGGTACACAGGCCGCGATGGCCTGCGGACTGTACGGCTCCCAGACGACGTCGCTGGGCAGCAGGCGGTCGAACTCCAAAACGAATTCGGGGTAGGCCCTCCTAACCTGCGTGTGGGCGTAACGACGCTGCAAAATAGGAAAAGGTTAAACGTCAGTGTTTGCGCATAACTGCTAAACATAGAATTTCACATTTTGTACCTCACGTCGACACCATACGGTCCCCATAGTCGGACGGTCCTCGGGCCACTGGCCGTACAAGCCTCCAGGGCCACCCTCGTAGGAAGAGTGCTGAATCAGAGGACGACCTATCGCGAACCGCTCGGCCGCCCATAGCTGCAGAAGGAGAGGGCAACCGGCGATAATCGCACCTGGATCGGTCTTTGTGCACGCGTCACAAAGAGCACGGTACGTCGCCGCTAGCACAGCAGATCCCCAACTCCACTGCGGTACGCGGCCGTCCTTGTTGTCGGCGATCGCACGAGCGTAGTGAATCAGTCCCTTGTCCACCGCGTGCCCGTGAGTGTTGGTGAACATCACCCACCCGAACAGCCACAACAGGTACGCCTCCATGCTCCGCTGCACCGAGTAATCGTCGGCCATTTTGCAGGCGGCCCCCCGGGCAACACAAAAACCGCCCTCTGAGAGGGCGGCAAGGGGGCCGCCTGTAAAAATCCGGCCGGGGGGGGGCGGATTTTTACAGGCGGCCCCCTTGCCGCCCTTTTAAAGGGCGGTTTTTGTGTGGCCCGGGGGGCCGCCTACAAAATGGCTGACGGCCCACGGCCGTCAGCCACGTCATCATATCGCCCTCTGGGAGGGCGGTTTCAGACATATCGCCCTCCCAGAGGGCGGCGGGAGTATATTTTTGTAAATTTTTGAAATGAAAATGTAGTTTTGTAAATATTTTATTAAATAAATATAAAAATAAAAAAAATTCTCCTTGGCGCAGGGGCTCTCCTGGCATCCTTGGGCCGCCGCCCACGACGCCACCACAGCAGGCCTACACGGCTTTCGCCCCTGCGCTGCCGGCTCCTCCTGTGACACAACCTAGCGCATGGGACTCCGCCGGCCTCATCGCGGCCCTCAACGCCATGATGGTGCAGCAGTCGAGCGGTTCTGAAGGTGACTAGATAATGGACTCCGGAGCCTCTTCCCATATGTCTTCCAATGCCGGTATACTTGTCTCCCCGAAACCCTTTCGTCATCCCTTCTCTGTTACTGTTGGAAACGGTTCACTCTCCCTATCACTCACACTGGACACACCACTCTTTCAACACCTAACCAAAAATTTTCTCTTAGTGATGTCCTAATTGTTTCCAACATTATAAAAAACTTTCTTTCTGTCTGCAAATTTACTCATGATAATTTTTGTTCCGTCGCCTTTGACCCATTTGGTTTCTCCATAAAGGATCTTCTTATCAGGATTGAGATTCTTCGTTGCAATAGTGAGGGGGATCTCTACACCTTCCGGCCTTCCGCACCTTCTGCACCAACCACCCTCCTTGCATCGACCGAACTCTGTCATCGTCGTCTCGGCCATCCCGGGCTTAGCAATGCCCCTTTTCTATCACAATTTTCTAAGTGTAATAAGTCCCAACCCCCTTGCCATGCTTGTTAGTTGGGAAAACATGTTAGGTTGCCTTTTGAGCGCAGTACTTCCTCTTCCTCCAAACCTTTTGCTTTATTACATTATGATTTATGGACATCACCTGTGCTGAGTTGTTCCGGCTTTCAATATTGTCTCGTTATTCTCGATGATTACTCTCATTTCATTTGGACTTTTCCCCTCCGGCACAAGAGTGATATTTTTGCAATCTTTCAATCTTTCTTTCCCTACGCCCACACTCAATTAGCCAACGCATCCTTGCTATCCATGCCGACAACGGTGGTGAATTCACTAGCTCTCGCATGACTGACCTCCTTGCCTCGCATGGGACTCTTCTCCGTCCTTCTTGCCCCCATACCTCCCCACAAAATGGTAAGGCTGAACGTGTCCTCCGCACTATAAACAATGTCATCCGTACATTTCTTATTCAAGCTAGTATGCCACTATCCTTTTGGGCCGAGGCTCTCGCTACCGCCACATATCTACTAAATCATCAACCGACTTCTACTCTTCTCACTTCTACACAGTTCGAAAACCTCTACAAGATAGCCCCTACCTACAGCCATCTTAGTGTTTTCGGTTGCCTTTGCTATCCCAACACAACTTCCACAGCCCCACATAAGCTCGCCCCTCAGTCAGTCGCTTGTGTCTTTCTTGGATATCCTAGTAACCAAAAGGGGTTCCAGTGTTACGATCCAGTCACCTGACGAATTCTCATTTCTCGTCATGTTGTTTTTTATGAAGATACTTTTCCTTTTGTTCGTCTATCACCACGGCCAACTGCTGCCTTTTTGATTTTCTATAGGAGACTACTACACGGTCACCAGTGCATGGCACTATCATGCCTGCCTCCATCAGCACCGAGCGGCCTAGCGGGCCAGCCACTCCTTCCACCGCGCGCCCAAGCAGCGGCGAGCCTGCTTCCAGCGCCTGTGTGGAGCCCTCGGCCTCCATGGCCTAGAAATTCACAATCCAAATTCTAAACATTGCTGTGTATTAAATCGCTGTTTAGAAAAGTCAGGGTACACAATACCAAGTTGCCATACAGAGTACGTCTTATAAACAGAATAAAATTGTCTTACATAAATGCAGCGGAAAAAGATAAAGAAACCTATAAACAACTAGCCATGTGGAGGCTTCCATTCCCCAGGCAGTTTGAAGGCGGATCTAGCCTACTCCTCCTGACAACCCTCGTCGAAGAGGAACTCCATCTCTGAGAGAGGGAAAGGGAGCAAGGCTAGGTACCACCCAAAGTACTCAATAAGCCACACCCGCAAGTATGCACAATGCACAGGAGACAAAGATAGGCTCTGGGTTCATTTGCGTAAAAGCAGTTACAAACAATAGTAGTCCGCAAACAGGTAAAAGATTATTCAATTAAGAAATATTAATCCATCATTGATCAATGCTACACCACATTGACCAGGCCCAACCAACCATCCTATCCCTACAGTACATTTTAAGTTAATTTATTAAAGTGAGACTAATCGCGGTAAGTCTTGACCAAACGCCTATAACCACGGGCACGGCTATTCGAATAGATTGTAACTCTAGGCAGAGGTGTACAACTGTACCCACAAGACATGGCCCCACACACGTTCTCGTGTGCCGACGTGTCACCTCGACACCCCGTGAGAGGCTGTGACAGGACCGTTCACGCAACTCCTCCCTGACCATCCATACCACGCTGAGGTTGCACCTGCCGATAAGGCACACCATATCGGCCAGGCTACCCCCCTTGCGCCACAATAGATCCGAAAGCCGATCAACCCGACCCTGAGCCGACCTAACTTTATCACGCCCATCCTCACCGACAGTGCCTAAAAGAGGGAGAAGCTATGCTACAAGCCCAGCCGTTGCCCACGTTGGCTTGTGGTATGCACGAATAACTGCTTGAGAGGTTCCCGCGAACCATTCCTTAATTGCCATGAGTGCGACCAGTAAAACCATGCACCCACAGTCCACCATTAAAGTTATATTTCAATTAAACCATCATCCATACCATAAGTTCCATTATTTCAACCCAAAGTCAAATCATAAAGATTATCACAGGTAATTAAACCATAGGATGAGCTAGTTTATTCTAAGCATGGCTAAACATCCTAGAAATATTCCATAATCAAATTTTTACCCAGGCTACAATGGTATAAAGGGCTGTCAACTATGGTCGTCAAATAGTATATATAGGTTAAGCACCATCCCACATGAAATAATAAAAACATGCATCTTTATTTAAATAAAACAAGACATTTGGCATAAATTAGGAGCAAAATGATCAAGAACATCGTGTAACTTGCCTTGCTCTGGCTCTGCAAACTATACAACCACTTCGCAGTACACGGGAGGTTCGGAAACTGGGCTGCCTTTCGCTTGCGGTCCATCTTATTGCACTAGCCATGGCGTATCGCCTTGTCCACCAACTTCTTGAAGCCGAGGTAGTCACTGGCGAGGAGCTGGTTGGTCAACTCGTCATCTAGCCCCTCCAGGAATTTCTCCTGCCTCTCTGCGTCAATGTGGATATCTTCTAGCGCATAACGTGCTAGGCGGTTGAAGTCATGGAGGTATTCCATGATTGTCTTGTTCCCCTGCACCAGCCCTCGGAATTCCCTCTTCTTTTGTGCCATAATGCCTACCGGAAGTTGTGGCAAAATTCTGTCCATGTGACCTCGGTTCTGGTAGTGCGGATCACGAGGAAATTGTCCCACCAAGCAGAGTTGGGCCCAGGAGCTGATGCGTGGCGAAGGCGACCTTCTCTTGGTCGTTGCACTAGAGGAGGTTGAGTTTCTTCTCGATCGCCAATAGCCAGTTGTTGGCATCCATGGGGTTGGTGGTGCTCGAGAACGTGGTCGGCCTGACCCTTAAGAACTCAAGCAGCTTGGACTAGGGAGCGGCGGCTGGGATGTGAGCCTGATGTTGCTGCTGTTGCAGGTTGTTCTGCTACATCGTGGCCATCATCTAATTCTGATTGGCTAGGACTTGTGCCAGTGTCGGGTTCTCTGGCAACAGGGGTGGCCAGCGGTTTGGGACCCCGTTGTTCTGCGGTGCCCCATCTTGTTGGTTGGTGGCGCTAGTGTCACTGATAGCACGGGCTTCGGTCCTGGTGTTCACCATCTGGAGAGGGATGGAAATGGAAGGGAAGGAGGAAAATAGGCGGCTCAGAACAAGGAGTGATTATTAAGTGGCTAAATTAAATTATCTGAAGTGCATACTTGGAAACATAACAAAAGCAGTTCAACTCCTACCAAGGGCGGTCATACCACAAGATAGACGGTATGAACCACCGACTAACCCCAAAGCAAACATTCTAACATTACAACTAACATGAAAGCAAACTAGAAAAATGACGAAAGCTAGGGACGACGCCTCTAGTGCTCTGAGCGGCTCTTGCGGTTGTCCGAGTCATACTCCAGCTCCTGCTCGTCGCCCAACTCGTCGTCGGAGCAGCTCCTAAAACCACTCACGTAGCCCTCGCTACTGCATGACGACGTGCTGGCCTCGCTGTGAGTATGGGATCCATTGAAAGAGCTGCTGTCGTCATTGGAGGTGAAGCCACCGTGAATGCTGGTGCCGCCTTGGGAGCTGCTGCCACTCAACAACACATTGACTGTACCACCGACTGGTGCTAGCGCTAGTGCTGGGACTGGAGCTGGAGCTAGAGCTGGTGCTGGTGTTGGTGCTGGCGGTGCGGGTGGCCCGTTCCTAGGGGCTAACAGGATATGCACCGGAGGAAGGGTCCTCTTTCTTGGGGTCAGGTGGATCCTGGCCCCACCTGGCGGCTGCTGGCCCTTCAGCTTGGCGACCTCCTTCTTCAGGCAGTCAACCTAGTTTTGGAGACCAATAATGGTCATCATGTTGGTGTCCTCCCTGTCGTGGGCCGCACACACCCAGTTGGTGTGCATGTAGTCCATGGCCCACAAGGCTCACCTCATGTGGACGATGGTGGTGTCGTTCTCCATGTCAGCCAGCTGGAAAGTGCTGTAGGTCTGGTAGTGAGCTCGGCTAGGGAGGTGACGGTAGGCCGTAATGCGGAGGGTGGAGTGGTGCCTCCGCCGTAGCTCTCTAGTCAAGCGGAAAGTTGCCTCCTGGTAGGCGTGGTCAAAGGTACACACGCCGACCTCTATCTCCATAGCAGGTAGGAGATACTGCTTGCCTGAGAGCTCTAAGCGGACGAGGTGAGAGAGCTCGCCCTCCAGTGGCTCCACAGCAGTGTACTCGGGGGCATGACTGTACCCTAAAGTGAAGCTCATCATGCGGAGCTCCTCTACAAATCCTCCCATCTCGGCTCCACGCTGGTTAGGAAGGCTGTCCATCTATAGAAGACAAGGAGAGGGAATCAATGTATGCTCAGATCCAAATAAATAAACGATAAATAGTTTGGGAATAAGCAACAATTTTATGCATGGAAAAATTTTTGCATGATCAATATTAAGAAATCGACAGAATGATATGACCGAATAAAATAATACCAAAATAATTTAAATAATAATTGCAAGGCGATTAGGAAAATTTTGTACACGTATTAAATCAAGCACTAGCCCCGATGGACCAATATTTTCCCAAAATTTGGACATACATGACACGACCATCAAATAAAATCCCCATCCTAGACTTGACCTGACTCAAAAATTTCTGTCAAATGTAGGCCAAGATTTAATCCCAAACTGAGAATCAATTCCCAATTTTCCGAAATAACTCTAAATGCAAAAAGGCATATGCAAATGAGAAGTTTTAGAGGGCTCTTTGAATTTTCATTTGGCTGGTCCTACGGTCAGTCTAGCTCTGATACCAACTTGTAATGTCTAGAAATTCACAACCAGAATTCTCAACATTGTTTTGTATTAAATCCCTGTCCAGGAAAGCCAGGGTACACGATACCAAGTTGCCATACAGAGTACGTCTTACAAATAGAATAAAATTGTCTTACATAAATGCGGCGAAAAAAAGATAAAGAAACCTATAAACAACTAGCCACGCGGAGGCTTCCAATTCACAGGTAGTTTGACGGCGGATCCAGCCTACTCCTCCTGACGATTCTCATCGGAGAGGAACTCTATCTCTAAGAGGAAAAAGGGAGCAAGGCTGAGTACCACCCAAAGTACTCAACAAGCCACACCCACAAGTATGCACAATGCACGGGAGATAAAGATAGGCTCTGGGTTCATTTACGTAAAAACAGTTGCAAACAATAGTAGTTCGCAAATGGGTAAAAGGTTATTCAATTAAGAAATATTAATCCATCACTGATCAACGCTACACCACATTGACCAGGCCCAACCAACCATCCTATCCCTACAGCACATTTTAAGTTAATTTATTAAGGTGAGACTAATCACGGTGAGTCTTGACCAAACGCCCATAACCGCGGGCACGGCTATTCAAATAGATTTTAACTTTGGCAGAGGTGTACAACTATACCCACAAGACACAGCCCCATACACGTTCCCGTGTGCCGGCGTGTCACCTCGACACTCCGCGAGAGGCTGTGACAGGACCGTTTACGCAACTCCTCCCTAACCATCCACACCACGCTGAGGTTGCACCTACCGATATGGCATACCATATCAGCCAGGCTACCCCCCTTCCGCCACGATGGATCCGGAAGCCGATCAACCCGACTCCAAGCCGACCCAACTCCATCACGCCCATCCTCACCGATAGTGCCTAGGAGAGGGAGAAGCTACGCTACAAGCCCAGCCATTGCCCATGCTGACTTGTGGTATGCACGAATAACTACTCAAGGGGTTCTCGTGAACAGGTCCTTAATTGCCATGGGTGTGACCAGCAAAACCATGCACCCACAGCCCACCATTAAAGTCATATTTGAATTAAACAATCATCCCTACCATAAGTTCCATTATTTTGACCCAAAGTCGAACCATAAAGATTACCACAGGTAATTAAACTCCAGGATGAGCTAGTTTATTCTAAGCATGGCTAAGCATCCTAGAAATATTCCATAATCAAATTGTTACCCGGGCTACAAAGGTATAAAGAGTTGTCAACTATGGTCATCAAATTGTATATATAGGTTAAGCACCATCCCACATGAAATAATAAAAACATGCATCTTTATTTAAATAAAACAAGACATTTGGCATAAATTAGGAGCAAAATGATCAAGAACATAGTGTAACTTGCCTTGCTCTGGCTCTGCAAACTCTACAACCACTTCGTAGTACACGGGAGGGTCGGAAACGTCAGCTTCTATAACAATCAAAGCACAAACAAATAAAAATAGTACATGAGAGCACTGAAACATGAGCTAACACTATTTTTAATGGATTCTTGACATTTTTTGGATTTAATAAAATTTGAATGGAATTAATCGAAGCTCGTATAAATTAGTTATGAATTTTTAAAGATTCTCTGTGTTTTTACTATACAAAATTAAATCCTAAACAATTTATTACGCATTAATCCAGGATTATGGCATCAGCGGACCGGGAGACCAGTGTCAACAGGCGGGCCTTACCAGTCAATGACGCCCGAGAGGATGGTGCACGGTGGACCGTGTCCACTGCGGCCCGACGGGGACCAGGCCACATGGCTGCCGATGGGGTAGCCACAGCGGACCAAGGAGCTGACGTGACGAGGCATGGGCACCTGCAATGGGTACCACGCAGCCGGCCCCGAGTAGATCGGACGGCGCAGGACGAAAGGGGCTCGGCCCCCGCCAGCGCGGCCACGCCGCGGCGGGGCGAGCAGCCCCATGGTCGCCACCGGCGACCATCCGGCCCCCAGAGAGCGGCGGCGAGTGGTGGAGGAGTAGTGGAAGTGGGTAAGGACCTTACCGAGCGCTTGCAATGGCCGGAGGACGGCGAACGGCGGTGGGAAGGAGGAGTTAGTGGCGGGGTGCTTGGGACAACGGCGCCGACGGGATTCCGACGGCGCAAGGCAGCGACAGAGGCGTGGACAAGGTCCGGGAGACTCTGGCGAAGATGTAGAGTGGGTTAGGAGAGGGAAAGATTGAACGAACGGGCGAAATTCCGTGGCCGAAGGCCGGCGGAGGCACTCACCGAAGGGGATGACGGGGTGAACTGGCCTCCGGCGGCAATGGGGCTCGCGGGGGTGGCAGCCTAGGCACTCCGGAGTGCGACAAAGCTGGCAGTGATGAGAGACAAGCACGACGGTGGCTACAACAGCAGCAGCACTCGGTTGGAGATGGCGGAACGCGGTGGTGGCTTGGGACTACGGCGTTGAGGGCGTTAGAGTGCACGGGGAGCTCAGGAAGTTGAGGGAAAAGAGACAGGAGGTGATGGTGAGGGTTTATAAAGCCCTAGGAGTTCGAGATCGTGGCTGAGGCGGTCGGATTTTGTGAAAAGGGGAAACGGCGGCGATGGTGGGATGTGCGAAATTCCACGGGGACGTACGCGAGAGGGGCAGAGGACATGGGGAAGTGGAGCGGGGACTTAGTCCGTGCAACTCGAACCGAGGGTGGAGGCGGGACGAGGGGGCAGTGGGCGCTGATCCGACGGCCACGGGATTTTTCCCCTCCGGCCGATTCGGCCGGAGGAGGAAGACGACCCTGACATGTGGGTCCCGACCTCACATTTCAGCAGCTAGGAAGAGTGGCGCGGCTGGTGGGCGGGGCCCAGATGGCAGTGAGGGAGACGGGGAGAAGCGGGGGCGCACGGGGCACGGGCCGCGGTGGCTGGTTGGCACAAGAGCGGGCCGCGGCCCAAGAAGAGAAAAGAAAAGAGAAAAAGAAAAAGAAAAAATAAAAAGAGAAAAAGAATTCCCATAAGGTTTTTAATTCTGATAACACATTTGGATTTATTAAAAATACTTCCAGTGCTCTAAAAATTCTAATAAAAATCCTGTTAATATATTTTGGCAAGAGGAATACAAGAAAAATATTCCCAGCCATGATGGATTGTTATTTTGTATTTTCACCATTAATTAATTTCCTTAGCTTTAATTAAATATTTTCTTAGGGTATTTTCTTTGGCATATTTTTGTGCGGCTCTCTTAAGGGGAAAACTCAGGGTGTGATAGGCCATGACCTAGGAATTTGATGCTCTCAACAAGAATCAGACTTGGTCCCTCGTTCCTCGTCCGGCTAGTGCAAACATTGTCATAGGAAAATGGGTGTACAAACACAAGTTCCACTTTGACAGCCATCTTGCTCGCTACAAGGCATGCTGGGTGGTTCGTGGTTATTCTTGGTAGCCTGGCATTGACTTCAATGAGAGTTTCAGTCCTGTGGTGAAACCGGCTACTATTCAGACAGTTCTCAGTCTTGCTATGTCTTGTTCTTGGCCCATCCATCAGTTAGATGTGAAGAATACTTTCCTTCATGGGTCTCTCACCGAGACAGTCTTCTGTGAGCAGCCCTCTAGCTTTGTGGATCCTTCCCGGCCATCTCATGTCTATCACTTGCACCGTTCGTTTTAAGATCTCAAGCAGACCCCTCGTGTCTGGTATCAGCGGTTTGCTCAGTTTGTCAGCTCTCTTGGCTTCACCTCCTCACGGTCAGACTCGTCCCTGTTTGTCCTTCGTCGTGGCGCGGATACAGCTTACTTGCTCCTTTATGTGAATGACATCATTCTCACTACGTCCTCAGCTGCTCTTCTTCGTAGTATTATTTCCTCTCTCAACCGGGAGTTCTCTTTGACAGATCTTGGTGATCTCCATCACTTCTTGGGAATTTTTGTCACTCACATTCCTGATGGGCTGTTCCTCTCCCAACAGAAGTATGCTCGTGAGCTTATTCTTCGGGCCAAGATGATAGATTGCAAACCCTGTGCCACTTCAGTCGATACTCAGGCCAAGTTGTGTGCCACTGATGGTGCTCCTATGTTGGATCCTTCTAAGTTTCAGAGCCTCGCCGGTGCTCTACAGTATCTCACTCTCACTAGGCCCGACATTGCCTATGTTGTTCAGCAGGTTTGCCTATATATGCATGCCCCACGGGACACTCATCTCCAGTTCCTCAAGTGCAGCCTTTGGTACATTCAGGGGACCCAGGACCATGGCCTTACTCTCTATGCTTCACCTTCCACTCAGGTGAGAGCATACTCTGATGCCGACTGGGCCGGTCGCCCAGATAGTTGTCGTTCCACCTCGGGGTTATGTGTATTTTTGGGTGACAACCTGCTCTCCTGGTCTTCCAAACGACAGGCTACCGTCTCCCATTCTAGCGCTGAGGCTGAATACTGCGCTGTTGCACATGCTATCACCGAGTGTTGTTGGTTATGCCAGCTTCTTTCTGAGTTACACTCTCCTCTGTCATCGGCCACCGTCATCTACTGCGACAACATCTTAGCTGTCTACATGTCATCCAACCCTGTACAACACAAGAGGACTAAGCACATTTAGATTGATTTCACTTCGTTCAGGAGAAAGTTTCTCTTGGAGATGTTCGTGTGCTTCATGTCCCATCTTCCCATCAGTTCGCCAACATCATAACTAAGGGCCTTCCCACTTCTCTTTTTAAGGATTTTTGTTCCAGTCTTCATGTCGGTGCGCACCACCATTTGACTGCAGGGGGACGTTAAGCAATCGCCAATCACTGGCTCCTCTTGCCATGTACAGTACCTGCCTTGTAAACACTTGCCATGTACAGTAGCTTTGCCATGTATAGAACTTGCTATGTATACAATTTCCTAGCTTAGCTCCTGCCTTGTATAGATGAATGTATTGCTACATACTCAATGAAAGCTAGCGCCCCCGAGTGTGGCGTCTTCTCCAATCTCTCTTCTTCACCTCTCAAATTTCAGATGAGAGCTTCCAAAATTCCCAAGATTCAAAAAAATGGCAAAATCTCAAACCCCTCTCGAGCTAGATGAGTAGAACATGGTTCCCTCCCTATTCTGCTAGAGCTGCTCCAGATGGGGGTCAAGTTCAAACAGCATATTTATAGAGCACTCATCAGTGCCGGCACTGATGAGGGTGGCATAGATGGGTTTCCTACTCAAACCCCCCCTCCCCTACCCAGCCTCTCCACCGGCACTGAATTAGGGTTCATCAATGCCGATTGGTTGTACAAACCAGCACTGATGGTATGCCCACCAATCAGTACCGGTTTGTGCTTCGAACCGGCACTGATGACTACTCATCAGTGCCGGTTATTGCTAACAGAAGGCACAGACCAAGTGGCTAGATGGGAAACCATATATCAGTGTTGGGTTTTCCATAACCGGCACTGATAAGGCGGCACGATGTGCTGTTCTGTAGTAGTGATCTTGGCTTCGATTCTCAATTTCGTTTACGCCGAGAATTCATCCATTCTTTAGATGGACCCTATGGATTGTGGACGTGTGCCCATTGGCTTATTCATGTCATAATCATTGTAGGGTAGCATATCCAAAGATGGTTGAACTATAGTTTTTATGTCCATTTACAGTTGGGCTAAAACTAGAAGGGTGGAGACTCTGGCTTGGAATAAAGGGGTAGTAGTGCTAGGGACTTTGATTAGGTGGTGCTCTTTAGACTTTGATTAGGTTGTGCTCTTTCAGTACCAGTTTCTCGACCCCGGGGTTAAATTCCTAGGTCTATACTTCCCTGGTTGTATCTAGCAATGGCCTTTCGCTTCCTTGTTCAAGTCATTACTTAGAGTTGAAGTTTTTCTCTATGGTCTCTGATCTTTACTGATTGGATTGTGGCAACGGTGACGCATACGCATGTCGTTTTTTTCTTGGAGGCATTGTTTTGGGATAGGCTTTTCTATAGTCTAAGTGTTGCTTTGATGGAGTTTAAGAATGAAGATAAATTGTGGTTGTAGTTTGCTGCGATATGATGTTTGTTGTTATGTCGTTTTTCTTTTTTCTTAAGCTATGTTGGTTGTATGAATCCTAGTTATATAGAAGCCGAGATTGGTCTTAGAGTTATTGTATCATCTCTAATATCAAAAAAGTTTTCTTTATTAAAAAATAAAAATTTAGAGTGTTATATTTGTATGATCTAGTTGTACCAATAAAACATACGGTTCAACTCAACAGCCAGTAATAAAGCATTCGTGTCTCTTATTAGCATCCTGCACAAGACTTATTCAATATTACATCTATATTATGCCAAGATAATAAAGGAATGTTGCATAAAACCTGATGGAATTTCTCCTGTCTTTAAAGGGATGAGTAAGGGATGTTAGGTAGATGCCCCCTTTCCCTTAGAGATATCACTGTATTGTACAAACTTTCTTTTATGGGAGTGAATCTAAGGCCCAAGTCTCTCAGCTTTTGGTTAGAGAACTTGGAAGGTTGGACCATCGGCTTATCATCTTCACACCTAGTTATGAAAAACAATACAATTAGTACTTCCAAAATTAGTATGGAAATAATTAACTGAAAAAATGACATTTAAAATAAACAACCCAAATTGGATGGTATTGCTTCCATTGTAACTTTGTAAATAGGATAACATATGGACATATACTAGCTTGTAACTGTATGAAATATAAATACCTAAAAGCATATAAAAAATAATACCAGTGCCCATATATACCATATATGCTGATGCATGTTAGCTCAACTGTTCCAACTAAATTGTAGGTACTGTAGCTATGGCATTATATATTCATCAAGAACTTTTAAGGAACTAGTAATTCTTTATTACCTGGTGCAGGTGATTGGATAATGTGGAAAGAGCTCTCTAATATTCTGAATAGCCTCCGAACGGTGAAGCACATCGGCAATGCAGAAATGACGGCCATGCGCTTTTGGGTGTTCATACATACACCAATACGTGTGCACGCGCCACATCACGTACATCAACATACCCAGCGACAGCATTTCGGTAGGTTTCCCGTGTTCCATTCAAGAACTGGGCGATATGTAGGGCGCTAGTGTTCGCAGTACCTTGCAGCATCTGGCCTATTGTAAAGGCAGGAAGCACCACGACTAGCTGTATGCCTCTCTTTGATGCCTGCTCTGCTGCTGTCATCTCAGCAACCGTTTTGGCGTAACAGTACCAGTCCTGTTTCCAAAATTAATTAGGAATTAAATTAGCAATTACGGCCATAGGAGTTGCAATTAATGGTTCAATGTCCAAAACAGAATAATTATGTGTAGATTTTATGATTGCAATTATCGTGCATGTATCCTGCTTAATTATCTTACTTTTTACTAAATAGGTCCACTATACCTCCTATATTTCCAAAAAATATCAGCTACCAGTCAAATTGTTTAATTCAAAATTTTCATTGTGAAGGAACTTAGAACATGTTTAATTTTCCATGGGGTTACTTATCACTTGTTTTACCTGCTCGTTGAAAAGATTAATTGAAAAAAAACTCCAATAGTGCTAGCCCAGCTTTCACTACGTCATATGTAGATGAACGTACTAATTATCTCCGATGTTTGTACACGTACGCGTGAAAAGTTGTTTTCAGAGCTCGAGGATTAATGAAAAAGTCTGGTTCAGTAGGTCAAGCTTGACTTAATTTCGGACATTCATATGATTTAGAGGTTGCAAAATACGATTTTTCTCATATTCAATACTGATGTTTCTCCTAATTAATTTTTGAGATGATACAAGTATTTATACTTCATTGTTGATCTGATATGCATAGACTTGCACATACATAATTAGTCTTGCATTAAGGATATTTACTTTTGTTTGCAGAACTTAAGGTTTGCTACAATATGGATCCTTTTTGGGTCCATGTGTACAGCCCAGAGAAGGTGGATGTAAAGACCAACCGGTTAAAATTTAGAAGCTATAATAATATACACTTTTTCTATGTTTAATACGGATGCTACTAATAATTAATTTGTGTTCTGATACAAATGTGGCTATATGTTAATATATTATGCACAGACATATATAATACACGTGCATTACTGTATATAAAAAGTCATGCATTTTCTTGCATTAGGGAGATTAGATTTACTTTTCTTTGTTTGCAGAAGTCAAGGTTGCTCCAGCAGCTCTCATCCACGACTGTATCAACAGTCCTATTTGGGTTCATGTGTACAGCACCATATGAGGAAGTGAAGACCACCCGCTGTACGCCCACATCTGCTGCGGCGTTGATGACATTCTTGGTTCCCTCAACAGCAACGGGCACAAGTTGCTACACACGCATATGCAATCTTGACTGAGAATCCAAATTGAAATTAAAGTTGGTAATTTTGGTTCTGTTGCACAGGATTTAGATTTCTTGGAATTAAATTCCACTACCATAGGAATGTGTATGCAATTACTATGAATCTAACGGATTTATATCGGGCCTCAGCTTGCACAACGATGATACTAGTATAAAATTAGAGACTCACAGGATTAATAGATATAGGCGAGACAACATAGAAGACAGCATCACATCCAGTAAATACAACACAGAGGCTACCGTAGTCCATCACATCCACATAGTATAGAGAGAGCCTCTCTTTGGCTCCTTCAAGTATTTTCAAATGGGAGTTCTTTGGACCAGCTTCGCATCAAAAAAATGCAACAAATCAATAATAATAATAATAATAATAATAATAATAATAATAATAATAATAATAATAACGACGACGACGACAATAGTAATAATAACAACAATAACAATAGTGGTGGTGACGGTGATGATTTTGAATCAAATAAAAATAACAATTGACTGAATATCACAATTTGAACTTAGTGAACAGAAATTTAAAAGTAAAAATAAAATATTACGAACGACATGTTTGCATGTGTAGTTCATATGGTTCCTCAAACCAAAAGATCACTAATGCTTATATATATATATATATATATATAGGAATCACTTGAAAGAAATCAAAACGGTAATTAAGATGATTGGTCGAGCCTCACATGGATCTCTTGCAGTTCCTCTCACATTATAGCCACGGAGCAGGAGCTCCTTCACGACCCATGACCCAATGAAGCCTCCTGCTCCCGTAACACAAACCATCTTGCCCCCTTCAGCCTTGGCCATCATCAAGAACTAGAGCATGCACTAGCTGCTTTTGTGATCCTTAGGCCGTCGCATACCAGTGTGTGTGCGTGGAACAAACATATTTAAAGCCATATCAGCACGGACATTGTGCTATAATTTTCTTTAGCCTCAATGAATGCAATAGGAAGGGGTCTTGCCAGACCATACTCAACCAGGGCTGCATACTGACCAACTAATCAACATTATTCCAATTTGAAATTGGTTGGCTATAAAGGGGCATATTGTATGAAATGGTGGCCAAGGAGTGGAACATCATGCTTCCTTGCTTCCTATTGGATCTCCTGAGTATACACTTTAATCCCCTGTACTGCTTCCTTGCTTTTTAAAAAAAAAGGTTACTGCCAGGCAATTCATAGTTAAACTATATATGAATTAAATAATTAAAGGAAAAATACAAGGGAAAATTCAATGTCTGCTGTAACCAATCTAACACAATGTGTGTAAGAGGATCATATATCCTTTAAGTATGCTGGGGGAATATCATTCCTAAAAGAAAAGAACTATAGGTCAACACTTGGCATTTTTTTAATGAAAGATGAGTGCCTTCCTTTGATTCCAAATGTGCCAGCAGTTATTAGGAAAATTTCCATGAAACCTTTCAGCCTGAATAAGATTCTTGCAAGTACCACCATCTAGAAGAACTCGAGATTGGTATTGAAAATTGTTAGATGTGTATTATATGCCTGTGTATTTACTCCATTGTATAAGGGGTTTCTTGTATATATGCCACCTATACATGTATATAGATTGGCCCTTTGGCCAGAGCAATTGACATGGCGCTATTCATAACATGGTATCAGAGCTAGGGTTTCGTTATATCTAGGTTTGCCACCGCCGGGCTCGCGCCGGCCCCGCCCACGCCTCTTTCCGCGCGAAGCCGCCGCCGCCCGAGGCCTTCGCCGCTGGCCCCGCCCACGCCTCCTTCCGCGCGAGGCCGCCGCCGTCCAGATCCGGCCGAGTCGTCGCCGGCCCCACCCGCGCCTCTTTCCGCGTGAGGCCGCCCCCGCCCGAGGACTTCGCCGCCGGCCCCGCCCGCGCCTCCTTCCGCTCAAGGCTGCCTTCGCCGCCGTGCTATCGCCGGCCCGTCGCCTTCCCCGCCACCGATTCCCGTCGCTGCCGAGAGCAAGTGGTGGCTGAGGGAGGCTCGGTCGGTTTACAAGCCGACCGAAGAAAAAAAAAGAGAAAAGAAGAAAAGAAAAAAAATGTCTTCTTCTGTAGGCACCGTTTCTGTTCCTCGTTGCCCGATGATCTTTGATGGTCTCAATTATCGAGACTGGTTTCAGCACATGCGCATCCACATGCGTGGTCAGCGCCTTTGGGAGTTTCTTACGGGCGAGTTGCCTTGTCCGTCTCGTCCTACTCCACCTGTTGAGCCTGCCCTCCCGAAGGATGCTTCCGAAGACACTCGTACAAAGGCTTCTGAGCCTTTTGAGGATGCTATGGTGACTTTTCAGACCCAGTATGCTACTTACAAGACATGGATTGATGAAGATGCTCGTGCCTCTGCTATTTTGGTTGCTAGCATGGAGGTGCATCTCCCTGGTGATGTTGTTGGCCTGGCTTCCGCACATGCGATGTGGACGCATCTACACAGCCGCTATGAGCCATCTGGTGATTCCTTATACCTTGTTGTTGTGCGACAGAAGCAGTCGCTGCAGTAGGGAGATGCCACTGTGGATGAGTTCTATGCTCAGTTGTCTGCGATATGGCGTCAGATCGACTCTTTGGGGCCAGATGTTTGCCGCACCTGTTAGTGTTGTCAGCGTCAGCAGTCTCACACGGAGCTTCACCGCATCTATGACTTTTTGACACGCCTCTGGTCTGAGTTTGAGCAGACTCATGCTCAGTTGCTGGCTCGTCATCCTCGTGTGACTTTGTTGGAGGCCCTTACAGCTGTTCGTACTGAGGAGATTTGACTTCGTGGAGCGGGTCTGCTATCATCATCATCATCACTTCCTTCAGTTTTGGTGACTTCTCCAGCTTCTACACCTGTTGTGCCTTTGCCTCCACCAGCTGTGCCCACACCAATGATAGTTGCTATTGGTAAGGGCCTTCACTGCACCTATTGCAACAAGGATAGACATGTGGAACAGTTTTGCTACAAAAAGAAGAAGGATCTTCGTCGTGGTGCTCGTCCTCTGAGGAGCACTGGAGGTTCCTCCTTTCAGCCGAGTTCCGGTACTTCTGACACTCAGCAGCTTCTCACATTGCTAGGCCGCATGGTTGCTTCTGTATCGTCTGGTTCTGCTGGTTCTGTTGCTCAGTCTTCTGATGAGAGACCACCTTCTACTTCTCTTTCCTCAGATACATCACCTTGGATTCTTGATTCTGGAGCTTCTTTTCATATGACATCTGATTCCACCTGCCTTACTTCCATTAATCCTTTAGCTGCTCCTATTACTGTCCACACAGCAAATGGCACCTCTCTTTCTGTCACAGGACGAGGCACTCTTTAAATTCCTGTTTTCATGTTCCTGCTGTCTCTCATGTTCCAAAACTAACCATGCAGCTCATATCTGCTGGCTAACTCACTGATCATGGTTGTCGTGTTATTTTTGATTCTGACTCTTGTTGTGTTCAGGATCGTCGCACGGGGACTCTAGTTGGTACTGGCCCTCACCACCGTGACTCCCAACGGCTTTGGGAGCTTGACTGGCTTCGCCTTCCTTCCGCTGCCTCAGTCAGCCTTCTCGCCTCCACTACTGCCTCTATAGCTGCTGCAGCCTCCACCACATCGTTTGCTCATTGGCATCATCGCTTACGACATCTTTGTGGTTCCCGTATGCCTTCGTTACTTCGTCGAGGTCTTTTAGGGTCTGTGTCTAGTGATACTTCTCTACATTGTCAGGGTTGTAAGCTTGGCAAATAGCTTTAACTCCCTTATCATTCCAATGAGTCAGTGTCTCAGCGTCCTTTTGATCTTGTTCATTCTGATGTATGGGGACCAGCTCCTTTTGTTTCGAAAGGGGGTCATCGATATTATATCATTTTTATTAATGATTTTTCTCGACATACATGGATATACTTTATGTCATCTCGTAGTGAGGTTTTATCTATCTACAAGACCTTTGCCACCATGATTCGCACTCAGTTTGACTCTCCTATTCGTGTTTTTCGTGCTGATTCCATTGGAGAGTACTTGTCAGGAGTCCTTCGTGGTTTTCTTGCTGAGCAGGGCACTCTCTCTCAGTTTTCTTGTCCAAGTGCCCATGCTCAGAATGGTGTGGCTGAGCGTAAGCATCATCATCTTCTTGAGACAGCGCGTGCTCTCACGATTGCTTCTGCTGTTCCACCACATTTCTGAGCTGAGGCTATTTCTACTGCCACTTGCTTGATCAACATTCAGCCCTCCTTTGCTCTGCAGGGTGGGATCCCAATTGAGCGTCTCTATGGCCAGACTCCTGATTATTCTAGACTTTGCCTCTTTGGGTGTGTGTGTGTGCTATGTTCTTCTTGCACCTCGTGAGCGCACCAAACTGACTGCTCAGTCAGTTGAGTGCATTTTTCTGGGGTATAGTGCTGAGCACAAGGGGTATCGTTGTTGGGATCCTGTTGGCCAACGGATGAGGATTTCTCGGGATGTTACGTTTGATGAGTCTCGTCCCTTCTATCCTCGTCCTTCTCCTTCCTCCACTTCAGCATCTATTGTTGAGCCGCTTTCATTTCTAACCTTTCCTTCCAGTCCTATAGTCACCACTCCACCACAGCCTTTGGTCTCTCCGGTGCCTCCTTCTCAGTCAGCCCCCTTTTCACCACTAGCATCCTCTCCCGAGGTTGCTTCTGATCTTGTTCCTTCTTATCCTTTCTACTATACCCGTCGCCCGCGAGTTGAGGATCCTTCTGCTATGCCCTCCCCTTCTGATGGGTCATCCCCTTCGGCCACTCCTTGCTATGATCTTCGTGATCGCCAGTCTATTCGGCCTCCTGAGTGTTTTGGCGTTGCTGCTGTTGCTCTTGCCGAACCAACTTCTTATCGTGATGCTGTTGTTCATCAGGAGTGGCAACATGCGATGGCGGAGGAGATTGCTACCCTTGAGCATACTGGCACGTGGGATCTTGTTCCTCTTCCTGCACGTGTTACTCCTATCACGTGCAAGTGGATCTATAAGGTTAAGACTTGCTCTGATGGTTCTCTTGAGTGTTACAAGGCTCATCTTGCAGTGCGTGGTTTCCAGCAGGAGCATGGCCGTAACTATGATAAGACTTTTGCTCCTGTTGCTCACATAACCACCGTTCGCACTCTTCTTGCTGTGGCCTTTGTTCAACAGTGGTCTATCTCTCAGTTGGATGTCAAGAATGCCTTTCTCAATGGCGAATTGTGTGAGGAGGTCTACATGCAGCCACCCCCTGGGTATTCTGTCCCTAAGGGTATGGTTTGTCGTCTTCGCCGATCTCTCTATGGCCTCAAGCAAGCTTCTCGTGCCTGGTTTGATCGTTTCTCCTCTGTTGTCACTGCAGCTAGTTTTTCAGCGAGTGCTCATGATCCTGCTCTTTTTATCCACACTTCATCTCGTGGTCAAACGCTTCTCCTTTTGTATGTTGATGATATGATCATTACTGGAGATGATCCTCAGCATATCACTTTTGTTAAGGAGCGGCTTCATGAGCAGTTTCTTATGTCTGATCTAAGTCCTGTTCGCTACTTTCTTGGGATTGAGATTATTTCTACTCCTGAGGGTTTCTATTTATCCCAAGAAAAGTATATCCAGGATCTTCTTGATCGTGCCTCTCTTACTGATCAGCGGACAGCTGAGACTCCCATGGAGCTTAATGTTCATCTTCGTCCTACGGATGGTAAGCCTCTTACTGATCCTACTCGCTATCGTCATATTGTTGGGAGCCTTGTTTATCTTGGTGTCACTCGCCCTGACATTTCGTACCCTGTGCATATCTTGAGTTAGTTTGTTTCCGCTCCCACTTAGCTCCACTATAGTCATCTTCTTCGTGTTCTACGATATCTTTGTGGAACTATCTCTCATCGTCTCTTTTTCCCTCGCTCCAGCTCTTTACAGCTCCAGGCATATTCTGATGCCACCTGGGCTAGTGATCCCTCTGATCGCCGGTCTCTCTCTGCTTATTGCGTTTTTCTTGGTGGTTCTCTCATTGCTTGGAAGACCAAGAAGCAGACAGCAGTTTCTCGTTCGAGTGCTGAGGCTGAGTTGCGAGCTATGGCTTTGTTGACTGCGGAGGTTACTTGACTACGGTGATTACTTGAAGACTTTGGTGTTTCTGTTTCTGCACCGACTCCTCTTTTGTCTGACAGTACAGGTGCTATTAGCATTGCTAAAGATCCGGTGAAACATGAGCTTACAAAGCATATTGGTGTTGATGCTTCCTACATGCGGACATAGGTGCAAGACCAGATTGTTGCTCTTCAGTATGTGTCTTCCGAGCTTCAGTTGGCAGATTTCTTCACAAAGGTGCAAACCAGGGCTCAGCACAGTTTTCATCTCTCCAAACTTCATGTTGTTGATCTACCATAAGTTTGAGGGGGGTGTTAGATGTGTATTATATACCTGTGTATTTATCCCATTGTATAAGGGGTTTCTTGTATATATGCCACCTATACATGTATATAGATTGGCCCTTTGGCCAGAGCAATTGACATGGCGCTATTCATAACAAAAATTTCCATGAAACCTTTCTACCTCCATAAGATTCTGGCAAGAACCACCATCTAGAAGAACTCAAGACATATTGGTATACAATGGAAGCAAATTCTTCTCCAGCACAAACATGCTTCCTTGCTTTTAACGCCCAGTGGTTGTCATGTCAAAAAAACTATCAAAAGAGACTCACTCCTACAGCCATTGTTGGTATATGTCAATATCGATGTTTCGTTTTCCCTTTTCTCTCTGAGGTTGGTAAGTGAATATTTGAATTGGAACAATTACCTATGCAGAGTGTTGGAAAGATGAAACTCAACGCGTTGAATCAATTGAGAGATAGAGAGCGAGTACATATAGGCCGGAAACCTTCCTTATCTGTAAATCAACTTATAGAAACAGAATCGGAAGAATTGGAAGGAGAACAGCCGGATATATAGAAGGAAATAACAAACTCTAACACAGAGCCCTGCTTCTCTAGCCTAGTGATCCGACACACAAAGGAGATGCATCAATAGTTCGCACTGAAAAAACAGACAAGGGTACGGGTACACCTATACATGGATATTGCCTATGTTGTTCATAGTGCACAAATGCAAATGGTGGCGCATTTTGCGGGGGTGCGGCCCCCAATGCAGAAGCTAAACAAGAAAAGATAGGGCAACACTGTCTACTGTAAAAAGCCACAAGACAAGGGGATAGTGTGTGACCGCCCATATCACTATACCCATACATGTCTAAAAGCTAGGTGGGTCTTCGACTTATCGGCGGTCCATATTTAATGGGATAACCCCATCTATTTTTTTCTTTTCTCTCTTAACCCCTGTTTTATTTGTTTCTTTTTCATTTTCTTTCCTTTTTGGAGGAGAGCCCTGTGTCTAGCTAGTGTGGGCGCAAAACAAGGGGACTGCCCCTATACAGTGGCGGCAGTGGTGGTGGTAGGTCAGCAAGAACGACATGCTAGCGCACGTGCGGGTGACACACACTAGTCTAGTATGTTAGGCGGTGGCCATCGGAAGGTGACGCGGCACGGGGTCGGGACTCTACCGCCAACGAGGTGGTTGGCAGTGGCGAGGTGCCCCGGTGCGATGGGCGATGACTCACGGGTTCAGATCAACCGCCATCTGGCACCGTCAATGCCTGGGGCAGCTAGTAGCGACGAGTTGGTCGAGCACTTGGCACGAGGCGGCAAACCGGCGGCGGTGGCAATAGTGAGCCAGCAAGTCCACAGTGGCATGGGTGGATCCAACACCGACCAAGGCAACTAGGGATTGGGGCGGCAGATCTGCCACCGCCGAACGCAGTCACTAAACAAACCTTCCATAGAGGCACTTTTATAGAGCTAATTTTTAAATCACCTCTAAAATCAAGGGTTCCCGTAGTCTAAGACACTATGTAGAGGCATTTTAAAAAGAGAAAATCTACTCTATGTCACTAAGTTTATCCCGGTTCAATGATTTTTCATTTCTATGATATGTCACCGAGCTTATCAATTGTTCTATAATATGCCATTGGGCCGTTACTTTTTTCTAAAATGCCCTTATAGACATACAAGGTTAATAATTAATTTATCATATTAGAAGTTTTAAAAAATTATGAAAATTTTTGTGTGGCCTCCTTACACAACATGGAAGATTGTGCATAAGTTTCAAGATTTTTGCATTAATACTTTTTTATAAAATATAATTTATCTGTTATATGCTACATAGAAAAAAATTTTGGTGCTGTTTTCATTGTAAATCATCTTTCATATGCGTTGTAAACTAGAAACTGTCGATGTTTTATATCAGCTGTATTGAATATGGGGCTATTCGTCGAACCTAAACTTGATGGATTCGAAAGGACACACAAGATTTATACTGGTTCAAGCCCTCAAGGTGAGGTAATACCCTACTTCTCTTCCAGTTGTGGTGTACTGGCTTTCGCTGTATTCCTCTGGTGAGATTGTGATATATCCCAAGGGGCTCCTTGCTCTCCTATATACGAGGAGGCAAGGTTATAAGGTAGAAATCCCAGTCGGACTTAACCAAGAGATTTTCCTTATTAGAACATAAAGTAACTGACTAGGACTATATCCCTTCATATAAAGTTACATGAAGCCAAGTTCTACTATATCCCTAATTACATGGGCCAGCCCACCCTCTAACCGAGTGGTTGTATCTGCCTTCCTTGAGGTACTCGGACCTATGTCCTCCACTGTAGCCCTGAGACCTTTATTGTTGAGTCACAGTTGACGCCGAGTGCTCATCCTCCTCGGTGAAGCATTCCCGAGTGCATTGCTTCCAAGTGCACTTTGTCCGAGTACTTCTTCTCCTGAGTCTTGCTCCATGTCGGCTAGCAACGAGGCTATGAAGGGTTTCATAGAAAAATATGAATAGTATGCGCCGAATATGTGAGATGAGCACTAGTGGTAGTGGTGAGGTGAGGTGGTGAACCCTTATGTTTAATATTTATGTACACTGAGGGTAGCACTAGTGGTGAGGTGGTGGAGTCGTGGGTGCTGGTTTTGAACCGGCACAATGCAATTTGCCATAATACTGTTCAGGAACCCCTACTGGTGGGTGTAGTCCAAGGGTTCCACAACCCCGCAAAACACAAGAAACAGACACAGGAATTTGGTTGGGGACAACATTCTCATTTATTCACTCTCTAGTGTACAATGGTGATTATTCTTCCCTTCCTATAAAGGCATAGACACAGGTTCTTTCCATATTTGGTGATGGCCTATTTAGTGGGTAACCTTGGCTAGGCCTTCGTGAACCACCTGGTTTCCTAACCCTCCCCCTTGGGCCTTCACTGCTTGATGCTTATACCTCATTAAAAGTCAAAAAACTAAATCGGAAAAAAATTAAAGAAAGAGTACATAGTATACGCGATGTCGCACGGATTGCCTCATTAAAACCCTTGATAAGAAACTGCAGGAAAAATTTATCGAAGGGAACAAGAGTACAACCCATCCAATTCTTAGTTCAATCTTCTGGATTAATTTTGATTTTGGGTACTTGATCTTTTAGGTCAAGATTTTATGAATGACTTAGCGAAATTTGCCCCCATAATTTGTATTTCTCTAAGCTCATCATTCTAATTTATTACCTACATCTTTTCGAAACAAGATACCAGTAATTATTTAGTGGATAAATCTACAAAAATTTTACATGACTTATTATGCACTCTTTTGATTTTGTTCTTCTATATGCAAACATGAGGACATAAAGAACATTGGTCCATATGCTAAGTGAGATTGCTCTTTACATGGGGTAAACTTATTTGCACTTGTGTGACACACATTGAAAATTATTTTCATAACGGTAAGAGTTGAGACGGTATCCAAACCGCACAATTTTTCGAAGTGGTAACCATCCCTTAGAACCATGCACATTCATGGGAGGCTTTGTGTAACGCAAATGATCTTTGTTTAGTGAAATTAGCCATGTAGGTGAGTGCTGCTACCACACTCATGTGAGGTAATTCCATCGCAAATTTTCTCCCCCTATTTTCTAGGTCTATAGGAACATGGTCTGCATGTAATGACCTCTCAGCCATGGGGTTTTGGCAATAGTTGAACACTTTCTGAGTGTAGTTGGACTAATGTACTATTGTAACGCCCCGGGTATCTACATACCTAGAGTGCTACCACACAACACATAACATTCCATCAATCTTGAAATTCGGTAAGAATTTCAACAGAAACTTCCCTATATTTATGTACATCTAGGACAAATAGTTATAGGAACAATGAATCACATATAACCCATGAACATGACACCATAAACAACTCTAAATATAATTCAAATGAGCTCAACACAAGGTAAATTATTCTATTGTTATGAAACTAAGTTCGATTTAGATGTGTGAAGTGTGAAGGTAAAAGGTGCTATTCCCACCCATACATACCGAGATCATCTTTGGTACCTAAAACCCAAATAAACTTTAGCATGTACAATTTGGAACTAGAAAAGCATACACACAACAATTAGCAAATAAACAACGGATAAAAACATTTTTGTTCTTTCAAACAAAACAATTGTTTTCTTCTTTTTCAAACAAAAGGAAATACATCTATTCATCGAAACAACAAACATGAGTTTATCAAATAATAGTTTCCATCACGGACAATCATGAATTGAAATAGTAGTTTCCATCCCGGACAATCTTGGATACATCCTTAGCATTTGCTGGCAATGCCGAGTAAGCAGGGCCACTACTTACCCACAGGAACATGAATAAAGAACCAAATTTGCACATCCATGACTGGCATGGAACGTGAATTATTTAACCATAATAATCAATTTGCACATCCATGACTGGCATGGAACTTGAATTATTGAACCAAAATAAGAATCAACAAGATTGAACACGGAATAACATCGTCAACTCGAGAATCAAGTTGAAACATGAATGCATGACAATCAACAGTATGAAACTAGAATAAAGACATACGGAATCGTGTGAATAATGATATGATGAAAGTTAAATAAATAAAGCAAACTAGTCCATTCATCACAATCAACAAGTTCGTCATACACTTGCCTTAACCCTGAAGATAACCCAGCGTGACATTCATGACATGGAACTCTCCAAACTTAAATAACAAAACAATACTCAAAAACTATTTCCAAACAATTTCGTAGTAATAGATGAATATCAAAACTATTCCTCGATACATACTACAAAAACCATAACCCGGAATTTTCGATAAACCGGGTAAAAATCTGTCTTCTCACTGTTTTAATTATAAACTTTGAACCGCTTAACCAAATTTAGAAAATAAGTACATCTATAACATCTATAGAAAGTTTGCTATCACTTTAATGCTGAGGGCAAAATCTAATTGTACCTCTATAAATCACATAATTCAATACAAGGAAAGCTATGTTGGTTTTGGATGCAGTCAGTACCACTATTCCCGTCGTATTTCCTAAACCGACCGTTCAAATTGAACAAAACCAGCGCCGTTAGAAAGATAACGACGTTACCTACAACCTTCGTTCAGACCACTTTACTTAATTCTCTATGGATTAATCCCAGATTTTGAAATAATGTTTCTGCCTACCAATCGGTCAAATCAAATTTGAAACGTCTGCAACTAAACTCGTTTTCTAATTGCAATTGACGTGCCTAGGGACTAATTAGAGGTTCCCGATGCAGCACAGGCCCCAATTTTGAACAAATAGAAAGATCCATAAAACACTAAGTTTTCCTCCTTTTCTTGTTCCTTCTCTCCTTTGACCAGCAGCAGCACCAACGCAGGGCAGCAGCAGCAGTAAAGATCAGCACATAGCAGATATCACAGGAGCCAGCGGCACAGATCACAGCAGAAGGGCAGCAGATCGGCAAGGCAGAGGAGCTAGTGGCCAGCAGCAGCAAAGGTGGCGAGCGGCGGTGGTGTGACAGCAGCGAGGGACGGTGGCGCGCGGTGTGGGCGGCGCTAGGGCTCGGCTTCACGCGACGAAGACTTCCGCTGCATGTATAGATCGATCTCTCTCTATCTCTATTTTTCTTTATATTTAAATAGAAAAGAAAAATATAAGGATTAGGGAACTTTAAGTTAAATCCGACGTCCTAAAATAATCTAGGCACCATAAATCTGAGCCGAACTCTACACGACCGTGGTCTCTGATCGTCCATTTGAGCAAAGGTTCGAAAGTCGATTTTTTCTCTCGGGGCGTCTCCTTTAACAAAATTTTGATCGAAACCACATACTCTTTGCTGTTTTGGACATGTTGGTACAAGATTTATGTGCTGCATTTCCACAGGAACAAACTGTGAGCTCGAAGTTATGTACCAGAAGTAAACACAGTATTCACGCACGCCAGAATTGAAGACGGTTTTTGTCCAAAACATCGATTTTTCACCTATGTTTGGTGCACACTACGTAACTGCAAACAAATCGTCAACAAAATTTCGTGATGCTCCATCTTAATATCAGAACATTGGACCATGAATGAGTACAAAAAAATCTTCCCTCTGAAAAGAACAAAGATTTGCTGCAACTTCTGGGTTTGGCCTGTTTGTATTACACCGAAGTACAACAGTACTGACATGTTTCTCGAAGCACCAAATTTACTTTACAGGTAAAAAGGCGGAAAGAAGGGCAATCCCACCAGCTCACTTTAATGAACTCAAATGTCCAAAGTAACTATAACCTCGGAGCAGAAACCCACGCTTTCTTGCAGCAAATATAAAACGAAGGGGAGCAAAGGCCAAAGGGGGGTAAAAAAAAAAAGGAACCTGCGTGGGACCCTCGTCTCTAACTGAATGGTCAGTTCCAGCTAACATATAATACCACAGAAATAAGCGCTAGACCATTTGGGAATCTGCAACATTTCCTTGCAGATCATCCATGCTTGATATATACACTCTTGATCAGGCACCTCTATGCTGAAAGCTCAAAAAACCTTCCTTTGCCAACACTTAGGTATCCAACAAATAACTGTTCTTTTTCATCCTATGATGGCTACCAGAATAATATACTACCTCCATTAATAATTAGGCAGTTCATCTGAGCCCGTTGTGGCTGCTGATAACCATTGGCAGGTGGCCAAACCATTTCAGCCTGCAACGCCAGCAATGGCCTGTGGTGCTGGAGTAGCGGGGATGAACAGCTGCTCCAGCCATTGCCTGTGCCGGGTTATATATCCCTCCAAAAGTACCATGACCAGCTTGAGCAGGGGCAAACGCCAGGTGCTGCCCCTGCAGAGGCAGTCCGTAATAGGAGCTGGGCTGGAGACCAGGAATATCACGTCCAGGGGCAGAAATCCAGATAGCGGAGCCTTCACTCTGATCAAAATATCCAAGCAGTAATAAATAAGACTACCAGATATTTATGTTAATGTAAATAAGTCTTACAATATATTATGTTACTAATAGACTTCCAGTTTTGATTATACTGTTTCTACATTTGACATTTTCATTGACAATGGCTGGAAGTCCAATTAGTATAGAAAAAAGTTAAGCATGGAGTTGATGTGAGAAAAAACATCCTACAACCTGATGTGTCCGAATTTAATCGACTGAGTACTCAGAAGAGAACCCTAGTCGTCCAAATGATCACAAGAACATTTCTGAATTTTGGAAAATTAGAAATGGCGATATTATCATGAAAAAACTGTAAATAGAGCTGCCTTTTACAACATTCTATTCATAGATATGCATATCAACATTTACCTGCTGCCCAGCAATATAGACGCTATTTTCTTTGAATTGGGATCCACTGATATCATCATTCTCTAGAGCAGTTCCACTTGCCACTACAGCATTATTTGTATAGACCGACGGACTAGAATCATATGTTCCATAAGCACCAGGGTTTCCAACATGTGTTTGGGTTCCATTGTTAGCACCAGGCTTGTATGTATTGGTTGGGTATTTGACTGGTGGTACAACAGCTGCACTTAAAGGTGGATACATGCCTCCAGTTGAAGGGGGTTGAGGAAACACTGCATTACCCATGAAATGAGGAAGGGTGTGTGGTGGTGGAACATAGAGTTGATACTGACTGTATGGGATATAACTTGGTGGGTAAGGAGGTAAAACACCTACAGGCTGGCGGAATAATTGAAGTGGCTGTTGTGGAATACCAACAGAACTTGGTACAGCTCCAGGGGTTGGAGTGGCAAGTGGAGTAGACCCAACTGAAGGCAGCACGAAGGAGTTGATTCCCTGTGGCAACTAAAACAGAACAGTTAGGAACTGAAGATTAAAAACTCAAACAGCAGAATGCAAATGCCTCGTAGAAATTATCAACCTATCCAGACAACGAACTACTGCCAGACCTCGAAAATGTAAAATCCATAATTAAAAAAGCAATCTTCCTTCTGCTATGGTACTTGGAGAATAATGAAATTCGAGGTCATTGATTTAGTAAAGGACAACTGGCATGAGAAGACCAGTATGCATCAGATTAAATGAGCATTAAATATTCCCCTTTTAACAAATCAACCATGGCAATGCACTGAACCCTTTTCACTCAGGAGTCAGGACAGACAGCATAAATTCAAGATCCAGCATACCAGACTGACAGGAAGTAGTACATGGCAAAGATATTATACACCCAGGATCATATGCTCCTATTATCACACACAATCATTGGATTCAAGGTATGTACATCAAAATTCCCATTTCTGATACTGTTTATATTTTTCCTATTTCTAAATAGTTACCCAGACATTATCTAGGGACAAGACAGTGCACAGCAACACGTGTGTTGGAATCTGACTCAAATTGAGGAGTCCAATTCAGTGAAATATATATATTGAACACTGAAGTGTTATTCGGACATGGATAGGTTTTAAAAATTCCCCACCACTACCATATATCCCACCCTCCTACCCTTCCCACTCTCGTCTAAATTAAATAGTGTGTAGAGACTGAAGACGAGAAAGCAGAACTTGAAGGAGATTTTTTATAAGAGACAATATGTCATAGAGAATTTCGCATTTGTCATCCAGCGTTTGTGAGTCCCTTATATGCCATAAAAAACTTGCTATTTCTTTAGATGCCATCAAACAAAATGTTGAGTCTCATGTATACCACTAGCAACGACCCTCCGTGAGAAAACAGTCATCGCAGGTAGGTTTGTAAGAATTTCAATGACATGGCAGAAATAACCTTGGACCCACCAGTAAGCCTCCTTCCTTCCTCTTCTTCATACTTGACATAGATCAGCTAGCATGCAATACATGATCCACTGCCGCAGCTGCCCATGTTCTTAGAGACGAATTTTTACGTGGAAAACCCTTTCGTGAAAAAACATGGGCAACCAGCAATGATCACTATTGAGTTGGTTAAAAACGCAGGGGGAATAACAATGCGACATCAAACCCATCCCGTGCAGCTTACAGGAGTGATATAAAGGGGATAAAAGACAAAGTCATAGGAAAAGACTAGAAATTCTACTAGGAAACTAATCCGAATGTATTGCATGCTGAAATTCGGACCAGATATTTAACACTCGGCAGCCACTTTGCCAGGGTAACAGCGCATGGTGTGAAGAGGAAAGCACAGAGCAGGAACCGCCGTGCTATCAATGAGTAGGTGGAAACCAGTGCTGATGGTAGTTAGGGTCCTAGGACCCGCTGGACCAGATCTACGATGAGAGGGGGGAAAGAACTGTAATCACTTATGTGTGGCTTAAACAAAAGGAAGCTAAAAATATGGAAACCATTGTGCCATGGAGGTTCAATTTTGGTGGCCCAGAGGTGAGAAACTAAGAATATCCATTGCCTGTGGCAGACAGGCAGATTTGGTGGCTGCAGCCTGTTCACAGTTGAGCATGACAGAGAGAAGGAAGCACTCCATTGTTTTCCTCCCTCTTTTTGTCTGTTCGTCTCACATGCGTAATAAAGGGCTTCCATTTCTTATATTTCATAAAAGTGTTTCTATATGCTAGCCGGTTTTTATTGATCCAATCAACTTAAGCCTAGGCAAGGTTACAAAAAGCACTAGGCGCTAATTAGGCGGTGACCTTCCGCCTAGACTAAGGCGTGCCTAGACGTTTTGTATTGTGTATGTTTGTATGTATAATTTGCTATAGTGGAAATAAGCAATTGCTATACAAAGAATGATCTTCAATGAAAATAAATATAAACTTCAGGACTAATATAGAGAAACATAATTGAATGAAGAATTTTCGTAATATTTAAAACAGTCAAAGGGCCAAATGAAAAATGGCAAACCCTTATCTCACCACCAGACAGAATCAATCACCTCAGCCAGGTCAGAGAATCAGCACCCCTCAGCAGATCAGAAGCAATGGCAGCAGCATTGCTCCCAAGTCCCCCTCAGCGCAACAACGAAGCGCTCCCCCATCCCTCTCGCGCGACGGCTTGCGGCTTCCCCTGTCTCCCGTCTGCACGACCCTCCCCTCTCTCCTTCTCTGTCTCTCTCCTGAGGGTGCAGCTTCCTCGCGGCATTGCTAGCGCATAACTCTTTCCGCTACCCCCTAGGCAAGGCGCTGCCCTCTCGCTACCGATTATCGCATGCTAGGGCTAGGCACCCCACTCCTTTTGGAACACCTAGGACAAAATGGTCTTTCGCGCCCTACACCTATTACAACACACACTAACAGCAACAAATGGGTGTGGAAAACATAAGACAACTTGAGGAGGGATGACAAATATGGGAATAGAATATTTTTTTTCTATATTATATAAGAGAATAGTAACCTTGAATGGCAAATAATAGATTTTTTTCTCTATTTCTTGTTAAACTTTATCTTAATGGCTCCTACACATGTGTAACCTTTTATAGCACTGACTTGACTAATTTGTTGTACAATCGTCTTCATGAGTTGGTTGTGCTAATCCGTCTGGTACATAAGTTCTTGAGTCTATAAATACACCATTTGTGACCTGAATACCATAACTAGTTTAAATGCAATGCTGAAGGAATACTTTCGGCTACTTACTTTATGGTTCTTTGCTTTATTCACACTTTCTTTTCAGACATACATTCCACTGGTAATAGGGATCAAGAATTAAGATGCAATTTTTAAACAGAAATTATCTTCTCGTGATTGAGATCCATGTTTAAATTTTTAGCACGTAATAGCGTGTGATTTGTACTTAACCCTTTATTATAAGAACAAAAAGCTGTTAAGGAAATTGATGGCAAGGTGAATACACATAGACAAGCTGTATATTTATAAATAAATAAAGCTTCAAATTAATTGTTAAGCTTCCACATTAATAAGCTCAGTCACAAAATGTAACCAAATATGGGATACGATAAAAGATGATAGAACAACTCTTGAGCATGGCAGTTTGTGTGGGTATAACTGACAAGCTCATACTTGATAGAGCTCCAGAAGCAGTAAATGGTGGAGATACGGCCATCAAAAATCAGCACCCCAATTGGTCGGTAAAGTTGTGCATAATAGCTTGCAGAAAAGTTATTAGCCTGCTGTACCTGTACGTGTAATTTCATAGTGCATAATCACTTGTTAAGACACACAGTCATTTAATTTTTTTTAATGAAACAATTAGACAGAGTACAGATAGTTCAGAGGATAGTGGGCTAAGAGCACGTAGTCAACTCAGGAGCTGGGGAGCTCATGTAAGGTAGCAATAACATAAAAGGTTGGACCAAGGCAAAAATCCAATAAACCTGACGCGTCTGGGGCAACTAGAACCTACTATATGGGAAAAATTCAGCAACACAGGATAATGAAATATGAAATGATGCAATCAATTTTATGCTGAGAAATTATTAAAACATCTAGTATAATAAAAGTAATTTTGGAACCATGCATAACATTTCAATGTGGCAGTGACTATGAGAGAACAGAATAATACTCCTTTGCTCGTATGGTCCAACATCTTTCTAAGAAATCAACATTTGACATATGACAGGAATATATAAAGAAAATAAATAGATGGGTACATAGCACAGACATGCTGAGATTCAGAAGTTTCAACTGATGGAATCTGATCTCCATGCGACTGTGGTGGTGGGTAAGGTGTAGTAGTTTCAACTAAATCTTGGGGTATGTGTGAAGCTACTGCATCGTTTGGTTGGTCTGATTCTGCAACTTCAGGAGTACTTGAGGAACTATCAACCTTCTGAGGTAAATATACAATATTCCTCCCGCGTTTCAGCAAGGCAGCTTCTGCACTCTCTGGCTCGCTACATTTCAACGTAGAGGATACAAAAGACTGCTGATGAGTTACCAAATAAAAATGAAGGATGAACGAACTGATATAACGAGGTAATCCTAATGTGAAAATCGTATAGTGCAAAAATAAATTAATAACAACAACTAATTGTTGGTTGAGGGTCATCGCAATAGTTATTTGGATACCCTGTGATGCATATACTACCATTAGCTAGCATCAAAACATGAGAAACCGTGCCCAAGGTTACATATATATGTATACAAATAGAGAATTTGCCCACAGCCCATGGGCAAACCAGATGAATACTAGCTCATACAAGTATTCCACCTGAATTTTAAGCAGCGATTAGAAGGCACTGAACTGCAAAGACAGGGGTGGGGTTTAGCGCCCAGTACCCCAACTGTAGCAGGCAAGGCAGCTACCTTGGCAGCCAGCAATGCTACCACTAGGGAGGGTAACATTAGCACTAGATTCGCAGGTGGCCAGTGATTTCAAGGCATGAATGGCACGAAATGAAGCAGAGACGTCTTAAAGTCTGAATAAGAACATGCTTAAAACCTTAAGCGCATGGAATTAAGGTGAATGTTATAAGTATTCCAAATAGTAGTTCTTATGGGAAGTCTATATCAGAAGTAATAAATTGGTATGTCAGAATCCATATCCTCAATATCCACCCAGGATTTTGTGTGACCTACAAATAATGCAAAGGGAAACCTTTTCGTATGCACCAAAAATAGTGAATAAGTACCAAAATAATGTGTATAAGAGTATGAAAAACAAGGCTGGCTCTATATTTAGGATTCAGCAGTGGACAAAAGGACAACTAACTAATATGCCCATGCTGGAGGGTGGAGCAATGAGCCACAACTAACAACTTATTATATGCAGGTAGCATTTTCAGAAAACAATTTGGAGATATTAGAGAAGTCAACTTGAAATACATAGCAAAGTTTAATCCACACTACTTGGTGTCAAACGCATTCTAGAACACAAACCTTGCAGCAGTTCATCCAGAACTTCATCTCTGAGACGACTCCAATGAGGTGTAGCATTTCTCACTTCGTCTCTTTGAAATGCTTGCAGTTTGCTCAAAACAGGCACGAAACTGCCAAATGATGCCCATATTTTTCTGATTCTGCAACCTGAAGGTGATCAGGAATGATGACATGCTGCTTGTCAGACAAGCGCGTGTCACTTGGCCTTTTGTCCACTCCTGAAGTGGTGTCTTCCTTATCAATGGAATCAGATGCTAGAATTGACTGGGAAACAGTCTCCACACAAACAGGCACTTTATCACATATAACATTTTCAGCATGGGCTGGTTTGTTTGTTGATTTTGGCTTCCATTCTTTATTTGGAACAACTAGACAACAAGATTAGAACTATAATCAGTAAAGCAAAGGCAATATTCTCAATCAGAAAGAACAGTCCATTCAGACGTAAATAATAACTTAAATAAGCAACTTAATAATTGTCGAATAACAATAATCTGTTAGGAAATAAAGAATTTGACAACTTTAGAGCATGTGGTATAAATTAAACATAGGAAGTGGTGAAGTGGAATGAAATGGTGAGTTGAGTCAAGTTACATGAATCAATGGTTCAAATGCCACTTCTTTAATGACAATTGGTCGCACTTTTCATTTTTCATAGTAAAATGGCTTATGAATACCAAAAAGCATTTTGGTTTTTTGTATATAGTAGCATTTACCCTACATCAACAACTTAGTAATTTATTCATAACATAATTTAGCATCATTGATTTTTTTGGATGAACAATTGAACAGTCACACAACCAGTATTTTAAAGCTTTCTTCTAATGCATTTAAGTTCAAATTTAATGTTTAAGCGTTAATACTTAAGGTTGCCAATTTTATGTACAAGTTAGTGAAACAAAAAGGGCCAACACAATTGGCTTTCATCATCGTGCGGCAAGGGTGTGAGGCAGGAACCAGAATCCAAATGTTCAAATCCTTAGTTCCCTAGAACCATTGTGAATGAACTATTGATTCTCCCAGGAATATAAACAAAAGAAAAGAAAACCTACAAAGGTACTGTGCTGAACCGATCTTTTGCAGTACAGATGTTTTAACAACTATGACAATAGAAGCATCCTCAATGGACAATAGAGTTGTGATTCTTGCAAGGTATTTGTTATAGGCGCGCCTTAAATTTGCAAAACTGTAATCTAAGAAAAGAATATCAAATCAAAATATAGAGCAAAACCAGGTCATAACAGTTCGAATAATAGACAAAATTATGTGCCAGCAACATGTATTCCCTGCTGCATGATGGCATTCGAACAGTTTGAATTATGTATACCCCTCTGCATGTTTTGAAGGGTTTCAAATGCCTACTAAGGCGACTTTTATACTTTATAATCATTAGGACTGATGATTGTGAAAACCTGATGACATGTCCAAATGTCCAATTAATAATCTAACACAGAATGTTAAAATACTAAATGACACGTAGCAGCCGCTATCTGCTCAATAGCAGCAGCAAATGTAATGCATTTGCCCTAGTGTAGCATTTGGAAGGTGAAACATCAATTGCAGGATAACAATCATGAAAATCAAAACATTGTCATGAACATGTCATTTGCTTTTCAATGACATGCAAAGGATTGGACCCAAATTTAGAAGTTCAGAATTTGGCAAATACCTTTCGGTACACCGCTCAACTGCTGTGCACGACTACTGCAGCTTGAAGATGGCCTACTACCAGAAGGTCGAGATGTGCCTAGAATGTGATAAGGTGTAAAAAACATGACAACACTAACCAAAAAGAGGTCCCAAGACTCCCAACTTGAATATTATACCTTGTGAAGCCATTGATACATCACTAGAAACCACCTTTTTCCTGCTGCCAATGACTTGCAAAAGCATGTTTGGTGGAACAGTCTCACTTGTGTGGACTTCAGGGGGTGGTGTAAGCACCAGGTCCAAAGCTGGAATGCATTCTCCTGATATAGATGGTGCTGGCTGTATTAATGATAGTCTTACATCTGAACCTAAAGCCATAACAAGCTTTTCTGGAGTACCTTCCAAATCAGATATTCCTTTTGAATCTGAAATCTGCAACTGATCCATAGCAAGAGATTTTTTCTCCATGGAAGCAACAGGCTCTGATGAACCATTGGATTGGCCACCTGACAAACTGGTAAAGAAGTCAGTTGCATGTCTAAGCAGGTGCAATGGTGCATTTTATTGGATAGGATAATACTGAAAAACAAGTCGACCTCAATCTTTTATACATTGCTCAGACTCCAAATACCAAATGATCCAAGAAACCCTCAAACGCTGTGATCAAAGAAACTAAGTTGCAAATGAATAATGACCATGCAGTCAACCAGCATTGGTCAGAAAAAATTCATTTACATCAAGCCACAAATTCTGGTTAAACACCATATCAGCACGACAAATCTAAATACTCTTCTTTCCATTGAAATACAATGTAGCAAAGCATAAATTTTGGTGGTCTATTCCTGTTAGCATTTTACAATTTCTACCATATCATATTCCAGGACGTAAAACTACAACTCCTTAAATGTAACTCCCAAAAGAAAAAAAAACCATCGTCGTACTAATGTTCTGGTGCAGCTGAACAACATAGATCTACTTGACTACACCACACACATTCTGTTTTAAGAATAAATAAATATACACATATGTTCCTACTTTTCCATTGGAATCCAACCAAAAAGATGTATGTTTCAAGAAAGCACATGAAGGTAAAAACTACAGACAGTGCTTCTGAACATACACAACAAAATGTTACTAGCAGTACAGTTTGGTATGGGTTTCAGTCAAAGAACCCAGCCAAAAATGGGAGGGTAGAGCAGAAGCATGATATTATCAAGAAAAACATATATGGTCCAAATAAGAATAAAAACCAATTAACAAAAAATAACTCCATACAGTAACATCCTTTCCAATATGAGCAACAAAAAATGGATGTAAACAGGATATCCAATAGCATACCTTACCAGCATGTAAATACCAAAAAATGGGAGTCAAGGTAAACAGGATCTAGTAAAAGAAAGCAATAATTATGTGGACTGAAGATCCTTTCCACTATAAATACCTTGAAATCGAAGTAGACGTCTTGGTATCTGTGTTTGGATTGACAGGTAAAGAGCTGCTACATTTGTCCATGTTTGGATTCACTCCAATTTCCTTTTCAGCAGGAGCATTTCTCCCAGTAAGGTCTGAAGTATCACAGAATAATACATGAAATGCAAGAATGGTTATAAAGTAAGTTCCACTGAAAGGCTACTCTTGAAGTGAACACAAAACATGTGACAATAAAATATCAAGAGAATACGTAATCCGAATTGATTCAATGTACTAAGCTATTATAGATATTCATACATTTGATAGGTTGGAGAAAATCAAATGGCAGTAACAGTCATATAATGAGCAGGCAGTTCTACAAAGTACAAAGTCCATCAGATAATTATGAAAGAGAAACTGCTCTTTAAATAAAACAAGAATGCAAAATGAGCTGCTCATAATGTATCACAACATGGATGCCACATGTATAGGTTTGATAGAGCACTTCAATTGTTGAAGACTGACGCCCTGCATACCAGTGGAGTTGGATAGTTGGCGTGAAGAGTTTCCCCAGCCACCCTTTCCACCTCGCCCCTGAATCCCAGGCCTCCATCGAGCATCGGTAGATTCTTTGCTGCTCTATAAGACAAAGCAGAAAAACAGACATTGAGGAACTATAGAAAAGAAAGTTACAAAACTGTCCCAACTGATTATATGGCATTTTATAATTGTAGCAACTAGAATTGGCAATGAACCAATATAACTGACTGATGATGTATTTAAAGAGGGGGCAAGATTATAGAATTCCTTTCTCAAGAACAAAAGAAATTCAGAATCAGAATGCATATCAGGAGACCAGGAATAGATAGATTCAACATGATGAGAATAATTTGTGTTGAACAACATTACTTTGGAAAAAGTTTAGATAGACTCTTTCGATCATATTCCCAAGCTTAGGTAGAATAAGTTGTGTCAAATTTGTAGTCTAACAAAAATCCCGTTGCCAATTATTAGCATATATGTACTCATTTTTTTCTGAACTGTTCAATAAATGGTGTATGTATCCTGCCAATCATGTCCTGTTGGCCAATTTGTACTGATTTAAAACTAATTTTTATCACCACTAGCATGTCATGTCACTCAAACATCTATTAACGGTGTGTCGGTATTTCCATCTCACAGCTTTGCAGATCAATTACATTTGTGTATGACTTAACCTAACATGAGTCTTGCCACACATGTCCAACTTTACAGATCTATAGCGGATAAAAAGGCCATCGTGCTTGGGTATTTGCAAAGATCATAGAGTTGGAAAATATCTTTCATATGTCACTGATTTAGCTGGGCCCGGGCCACATGTCATACTCACATGAAATCATGTTTATGAATTCACACATATTTGCAACAGTACTTACTTAATTTTCCCAAAAGAAGAAAAAAAAAAGAAACAGAACCAGAGGAGAGGGGAGGTTATGATACGTACCTCCTTTTTCTTGTCTCTCTTTCTTCTGACCTCATGAAACGCACCTGAAATAAGTGAATATTTGGTTAAAAAGGTTTGGTAATATCAAGCATCTTCCATAGAATGCATAACTTAAAAAAGGAGGAAAAACATTAGCAAAATGCATGCAGTTAAGCACGAAAGGGATACCTCAAACAATCCATAACTTCTGTTTACCTCAACATAATCTCCAGGGAATAGTACATAAGAAAGATCCATTCTCTACATATAAAGACAAGGTTCTCTTATGGCGAAAGGACTAGAATTTAAGCTTTGGTGGTTGTAACGCATAAAGATTAAAAAGAAACAGTGAAGCTGACGCTAACACCAGTAACTAGGCTTGGGTCAAAGTCATGTCATGATGAATAAATCCTGTCCATCTTGACCATAAAAAATATCCTGGATCTCTTGACTCTTTAAAGCTATATATGAGATAAACTCCACTAGTCCAACAATCCAAAGAAGTCAACCATGACCCATTAGCTAAAGTATATACAAGACTAGGTGTAAATTCAAAGAGTCTTAATCAAGAAAGAACATACAATGTTACAAAATAACAAATAAGATGAAATAAAATACTTTGAACCAAAACATTAAGTTTGGCAAAACCAAGTAACACAATTGGCCTTTGATGCGCAATGCAGTGCTTATTTTTAAAGTTCTTGTGGAGCCTATTCAGCTAATCTCATTGAAATTCAAAAAGTAGATTGCCCATGGTTGTAGCTCTCGCATTTCCACTTGAGTATTCTGATGCTAGAATGAAATAATATCACCATTTGCAAATCGCAATATGGTTTAAAGAAGGGCTAGCCTAACACCAAAATATCAAAATTTGGTTCAGAACGAGATTAGATTATCATAAAGTTCACTGCTATTCAAAAACAGATCATTGTTATGTGCTTAAAGTGGGTTTGAATTCAACAGAGGAAGTGAGGAAGTATTATGCAATTTGGGATAAACTGTCTGCTACATGAGCATGCATAGCTCCCCTTACTTGAAGGCTTTTGCAGAGAAACATTGGAGAACACAAAGGATCAAGACAAATTATGCAAGAAATAGAAGGATGGTCAATAGTGAAGCAAGACAATTTCAAAACTCAAATGGCTATGACATACACAAGGCAATCATAAAGGGGCATCCTATGATAGCTACCCTAGCAATACTAGTTGTGGAAGCAACTTTGGAAAGGGCAAACTTAAAAAGTCTTCAAGGAGACGAAATTGTATACTTCATGATTAGCTGAAGATAGATTATGAATAGATGCCTAGTCACGAATTCGTGTACCTAGATGATCACACATTAAATCATGAAAATATCAGAACTCATCATGAAGTTCTCGTGCGTAAATCCATAATGAGCATGTAGAGGTCCCCTTTGGATACAGGCAATTATTTCCATTGTCAAAATGCATTCTCGAGGTCAAAACACTAATTACCATCAGCTATAAAATGAACGTCAAGGATTTATAATAAAACCAACCCAGAATATATTAAGACCAATGAAATTTTGTGTGTTTCGTGCTCCAGAACAGTATGATTCTATCCTGGTTTAGTTTGATTTACTTGTACAGCATCTTTATTCGGTAGGCCATTCAGCTTCAATTTCCACACAAACAATTTGTGGATCCACTGCAAACGTTAACTACAGGTAGCATGAGAAATTCCATTTGCAAAGGTGGAAGCATCCATCCTAAAGAAACCACCAGGGCCCACAGTGCAACAACGGAACGAAACCAAAAGCAACGCTGTCCCCTCCCCTCATTTCATAAATTTTGTAATCACTTCAGATCCAAGCAGCATAATCCACCAGGCATGCTATCCTTGAGCATCATATTCTTCACACTCCAAATCAGACACAATCAACAGGCAAATGCGTTGTTCCCATGTGACAAAACAAAGGGCAGCAGCCACCCTACTTAGCAGGATCCAACAGGACGTATGAACAACACAACACAGCATAACTCCAGCAAACCACACTATGTTCATCCCCCACACAATAAAAAATAAGGTTCTTGCGCGCACTGTACAGCAGTCCCCACAAATCAATCCAAGAAGGGAAATCCGGAAGAACTGACACAGACTCTAGAACCCTAAATCAAACATGCACGCATCAAATCAGGCGCGGGCGCCACAAGAGACCTACCACGCATCACGCATCGTATCCCCTCCCCCACAAGCCAAAACTAGGTCGCCAGTGAAACCAACCGAACCGAATCGAATCGACGGGGATCGACAGGGAGGGAGGGAAGGACCAAGTACGGCTTGGGGGGGTTCGGGATTACCTTGGTTGAGAAGCCTATGGGTGGTCTCGTTGGGATCCATGTTGCATTCGCGGAGCACGGCGTAGACCTCCTCATCGGTGTGTCCGCCTGCGATCTCCTTGATGTTCTGGATCGTCCGCCGCAGCGCCGCCGGGATCGAAACCCTAGCCGCCGCCATCCTTCCTCCTCGTCCTCGTCCTCTTCCTCCTCCTGCTCCTCGGCGCCGCCCCCGCCGCCTCAGGTGCTGCCTCACGCTCCTACTCTGCTCCGCTACGCTCCCGCACGGACGGACGAGGAAGGGCGGAGGCGAATCCCGTGGGAGGGGAGCAGGGGAAGGAAGGAAGGGGAGGGGGAAAGGAGGAGAGAGAGAAGGGGGGAAGCGGAGGTGGGAGGAGAGAGAGGGGGGGGAGGGGATTTGTGGGAGGGTTTTGTGGGGGAAGAGGGAGGAATGCGTGCGTGGCTCGCTGGCTGGGGGGCTCACAAAAAAGCGGAGGCGGCGCCACAGACGGCGTACAGGCGAACGGAATGAAGAAATTTTTTATTTTTCAAACATTTATTTTATTTTATTTAAGAAGTTTCAATTTTAAAAATGAATTATCTGTTAAATTTTTGTTTTTAGTTTAATCTATATATCTTTACTATTATAAAAACGAAAAGTGTTTCTGCCGGTTCTTCATCCGTCGTCTGCATTACTTGGAATAGCTCGCTTCATCTCGCAATCCGATCCTATTTCCCCTGGGAGAGTGTGGTGAGCGCGTCTGAGAACCTCTCTAGCTCCCCTTATCATGCCTGTTTTTGTTGGTGGAGCAAATGGTTGTTGCTGGGCCGAGCCCATGACTAGCCAACTCTAGCTGACATCTAGACCTCCTTATGTCCAGCTACTCTGTGTGGCTGCTGAGGCAGTCTATTAACCTAGTCAACAGTCATGCCAGGCCAAAATGCACATTCGGCCATGTGCATATTTAGCCCTATGCACAACTCGTGGTGCATTTATTCAGGTCAACAGTTGCATATTGGACTCAGCCCTTGGCTCGAGCCCGTACTTCTCCTGGTGCATGCTTGATTGCTTGTGCAGGCGTGCTTGTCTCTTCTTTTCATTTTCTCTTCCAATTTTCTTTGCATATACCTATGCTTGCATATGCAACTTGTGAAGCCCATTATGAAGGTCTTTCTACACAATGCCCATCTACTGTGTACCCGTTTAAATCCAATCCCATCACTCAGGCCTCTTTGATCATGCTAGACCTCAACTCCTCCTTAAGCCTAATTTAGTCTCGGTCACCATGCCAACGTGACAGATTCAGCACTAGACCCATACAATGCTAGCATGTATAATACATGGGTGTGCCCAAAAATGGTGGTGTCCAGCAAAAACGTCAACATCTACTACAAACTGGTCCAACGACACTGTAGACAGACTGTAGAGTGCTCCCTGTTGAACCTCCATGGTGATGGGTCCACGCGGTGGATCATTGTCCAGCTCACCAACTCATCACCCTCTACCTTGCCCTTAGCCCCTCTAGAGCCGTCGCGTGCCCTAGCCGTTGCACCATGCTTCGTCTCTCTCCGACGTACATCATCGCCTCCAGTCAATCACTGCACAACTATAGTTAGAAGCACCATTGAGCCACTCCGATGCCAGCCTCGGGACTGCAGAAGCAAGAGGATCCTCGGCTACACCCACCAGAGCTCGCTGAAGGACTACTGGCATCGAAGACCCAAAGAGCTCCACTGCCAAATCTTGTCACTGACCATTTCCCACCGTCGTCTACCTTTAGAACCGACACCCTCTTCATCTATGCTGCACCCCCTATCATCGGCAACCATCTGGAGCAGTGCCCCACTACCTGCTGACCACCCTAATCTGATCGACAATCCCCATGTATTGGTTGCCCCTTTGGCCGACATGTAATTCCAGTTGCCAGCTCCTATCGATCTGAGCCATCTAAGCTACGAGTTGATCTCAGACATTCAATTTAGCCCAATCAATCCCAGTTGTCGATCTCCCATGGACTCTCTTGGTGCACGGGGATCATGGTAGACCACCCACTCTCCTCTGAATAATGTGCAAGTCCTACATGTTAGCGACGTTATCCCTCTATGTCTCCTGAGAACTGATGTCATAATTTGTCATCCTCGTCCATCAATGCATGGGATGCTAGACTCGGTTATGCTAGACCCGGTTGAACAAGTCAAACTAAAGAATATGGCCACAGATCCTCTCACTTCCATGTTTCCAATCTGACCCAAATCAAAGCACGTGCAACTGGAATGGGAAGCTTTGAGAGGCCACCACCACATTTAATTCCCAACTAATAAAATCTGCTTCCAACACCCGATTTTTGTTCATTCATCCATCACTAGATTTTTGTTCGACTCCCGCGCGACCAGATCACGCTAGGCCAATTCACGTGGTCGCTGATCTTGTGGGCTAAATCGGATTAGAATTCACTTCATCCATCTCTTGCTCGACTAGGTCCTATATACCAGTGTCGGTGAAGTGGGAACTAGGGCTCCCACCATCAGCGGCTCGGGGCAACCTGGTGCCACGTCATCACATCACCAAAGGTAGTACGCCCAACTCAGGACCACTACGAAGCGACACCTGGGGTCCTCTAGGTCAGGAAGCAAAGCCCCACCCCAAACTTGCGGCTACAAGGGTCGAGCTCGGGGCGGATCCTGAGCCCGTGGCTGCAGCGGCCACGCTCGAGGCACAACCTCGCCCTATCCCCAGTTCAGCTTCCCCGAGCAGCTCAGGGTTGGTGCGGAGGTAGGGGCATTAATGACGATGAGACAGAGCGTGCTGCCTCGTTTCGATTTTCGCACGCCTTTCCAATTAAGGGCGATAGGGCGTATATCTACCAGGTGTGCGGTGTGGGGGACAAGACGGCTATGTACCCCCCGCCATGCACCATCATCATGTTTTCTCATAGGAGGCGTGTTTGGCAGGCGGTGTCCCACTCGCCCAGGCTCACCGTTTTTTTACCTACTTCTACGGGGGGGCTGACAGGAGGGGCCCACGACCGACGTGGCAAGCCCAATCTTCCCTAGCAAGCACTCGATGACCACGTAGGACGCGTGGCGGGTGAATGCCCTCTCACTCTGGACTGGCCCCGAGGAGGCCCACAGGAACACAGCAAGCTAGCCCACCGATCAGAGGGCAGCAAAACTTACCATACCTAATTCTGTAATAGCGCTCCCTACTTCCATAGTCTGGTAACTGTGGTATTCCCCCAAGAGCTATAAGGGGAGAACCAAGGCCAAGGAAAAGGGAGATCGGACCCACACACTCGGAGAGTCTAAGTCTTGTAAACACCTCTCACAAACAACCAAGAAAGAAACCAAGAACACAACAAGAATAGGGTATTACGTCACCGCGCGGCCTGAACTTATATAAACACTTTGCATCATTTACTCGTAGATTAACCTACGACAAATCGAACGTATTCACCCCCGGCCGAACTCACAAAGGGGGTCCCGCTGGATCCCTGCATATGGTGTCCATACATCGACAACCAGCTACTAGCGTGTCGCTTCCGAGCAGAGACCAGACCAGATCAATGGCGATTTCCTCCAAGCTTCCGTCCTACCGCTGCTCCTCTTGTGGCGACTGCCAACGGGTACGTACATACATACATACACATATACCTCCTGAAAGCTGCAGCTATGCTTTGACGATGCTAACGATTAATTTACTTGGATATCAACAAGTCAATATATATATATATATATTCATTATTTTTTAAAACTATCGATACTTAATTTGGTGAAACTGAATTAACTTATGCCACATAAATGACCATTTGATACTATTCACCAAGTTGAAGACACCCAATTTAAAGACACCCCATCTAGCGCCGCTCCCTTTGTCCCACACGCATGCAAAGCCTACTCCACTTGCCCAACGTCGTAGTGGTTGGTTTAGGATGTACAAAATACTACTTATATATAATTTGGATATCTCATTGCAATTCGCTTGCCTTGATCCACCTCAGTTTCTTTTTGTTCACCCTCTCCCCAATTAGGTTCCTTTCTGCCCACACTCTTTGCGGTTAGGTTCCTTTTTACACGTGCTCGTCCTTTTTTGTTCGCCATTGCCCCAGTTATGTTTCTTTTTGTCCGCGCTCTCTCCAATTAGGTTCCTTCTCATTCTCCCTCGTCCTAATTAGGTTACTTTTCATTCACGCTCGCCTTGGTTACGAGTCCATCCTATGTGCTTGTGGCCCAATTATAATGCCGCTAGATCACGCTCGCAACGTGAGATACAAGCATCCAATTACAAGTCTGCGCCCAATTTTAGAGGCGCCTCCATCTCCCTCTCAGTTGCCTCATCAGCTTATATATTTTCTTTATCCAACTGCCAAGATTTAAAATTTATGACAAGATTCATAGGTGTGTCACATCATTTTCTCAAGATGATCACAATGCTAATGCGTGTCTCTTCTACTACATACTTTGTTGTAATTTTATTTTTTCGTAGCTAGTACTACTTAAAAAAAGTGTAGTGGTGATGGTGAATTCTATCTAGCAAACACTAATTTCTAACCATTCGATCGCTAGATTCAACGGCCTGGATCATCCGTCCAAACCTCGCCTCACGCATCGCTTCTGGTTCCCTCAGATCTCGATCTCCCGTTCCCCTCTTCTCGATCACACTACTCTCCGCCGCTCCTTGTGCTAGCCGCTGAGACGCCGGCTCCTCCCAATCTCTCTCCTCACCTCTGCTCGAGTTTCGAAATTGGTCTGACTATTACTGTAAACAAAGGAGGGAGAAGAAAGAGAGAACTTTAGTAAAGAAGAATGAAGACAAAGAAAATGATAGAACAGATCAAAACAACATTTGTGTAATAGCAATTTATTTTGGGGGCATTTTAACCAGTGTAGTCTCATAAAAAAGAATAAAGACCCATGGATTGGATGGCAAATAGTGAATTTCCCTATTTTTATATGACACCAAGGTATCCTAGGTTTTAAATAAATCCTAGGTTTTAAATAAGGAACACGATTTTCATTAGAAAAAGAAGCTAATGTACTGCATTCTATTTCTAGGAGTAACTTTACAACTATGCCTATTTGGTAGGGCTGCAAAATTGTGCCAGTGGTGATCTTGATTTTCTTGAGTCCAATCTAGGAGAATCATAATCAATTTTTTGCAACAGCGTTAGGCTTGGGTAGAGGAAAACCAAACTATTTTCATGAATAGATACAAAAATCATAAAATTCAACGAATGCGCAGGCAAGCCATGGAGATTTCACAAAAGAATTGGCAAATCTTTTCTTTCTACATAGTTACAACCCACTACAACAATATTTACTATAAAGCAGCCTTCACATTGAGCCATATATCAGCAATATATTTCGGTGTCTGGATCAAGGTATCCCTCAAACACCCACTATTAGATTACCAGGCCCACTAATGATGGCTTAGCAATTTATTCAGTTAGTTGCACCTAGGAGCTGTCTATGTTCAAGGAGTGTTTTTTTCTCAAGCATAACTGACACTTATTGTTTATTGGATCAACGTCAAATTAGAGGCAAATTCAACACCCACGGAAATAAAATTACTTAATTGCAAGGAAAGTATGAAGCAACGTCATATTTTTCAGTACATTGCTTTCTTACGAAAGCAATTCACATCTGGAAAACTCCCAACTAAAGATTTCACATATTTTGAACTGTAGTGAGAATTATTGACTTTGCGGCAGACAATACACATCAAAGGCCTGTATGATGGTTGTAGGACTCATGGAGGCATGATACAATGCAGATAATACAATGTCATATTCATTGTGGCGCCTCCCGACTAGGTGGAAGGCCACCATGTGCATAAGGCACCCGATCCCAGGATCAGTAGTCGGGTACGCACAACAATGATACAACACAGAGTTACAATAATACATAAACAGAGCACTTACATATATGTACAAGGAGATCCATCCAGGACAGACCCGGAATGGGCAGAAATAATCAACAGGTAAACTAGCGAAACAGTAGAACAGGGCGGAAGCTGGGCAAAAACTACTCCACAGGCTCGGTTGGGAACTAGGCTCGAAACCTTCAGAAGTCTTCGTAGTCGGCCTGGTCTTGGAGGAACTCGGCAGCAGTCGGATCTTCGTCTTCCTCTCCAAAACCTACTATACATATATATGAACAAGGTGAGTACTTTCGTACTCAGCAAGCCGGGAATGATGCCATGTCGGTCAGACAAAAAGGCTAAAGGTTTCATTTGCGAAAGACTGCCTTATTAAACTCTTTTCTTTGCAAACACTAGTGAGCTTAAATTTTTGTTGTCGGACAGAGGCTCACGCCTCTATCCATTCCGCAAGTTGCTTTTCAACAACTCACCACTTAATGGATCAAGCATAAGCATATATGTTCTTATCATCTTTTGCTTCGTATTTGCTGGTCCTGTACTTCCCGAGTAGCTACAACCACTCGTTGACCCTGAGACTCGGCTACAACCAAATCTCAGCTGTGGCACTTGATGCCCGCTACACTGGCTACAACCAGTTAGCTAGTCGGCCGCCCTGGCTACAACCCGGGGGCTCATCATCGCTGCCCTGGCTACAACCCGGGAGCATGATCATGGCACTAAATGCCCGCTAGGCTGGCTACAACCAGCTAGCTAATCGGCCGCCCTGGCTACAACCCGGGGGCTCATCATCGCTGCCCTGGCTACAACCCGGGAGCATGATCATGGCACTAAATGCCCGCTAGGCTGGCTACAACCAGCTAGCTAATACACTGCTGCCCTGGCTACAACCCGGGAGCGTGCTCATCACCGTCTTCTGGCTACAACCCGAAGACTGAATTGCCGCCCTGGCTACAACCCGGGGGCTTAAACTTTGCTGCCCTGGCTACAACCCGGGAGCATGATCTTCATCCTGTTTACTTTTCATACACTTGTTTATGGTGCTTAACACCCCGGACCACACAGATCCGTTTCGGGCCACACAGGCCTTCCGTTTACTCACTCGGCAAACTCTGGTCACGGTTCCCTTTCCATCAAACACTTTCACAAATCACTGGCAAACAAATCTACGCTATGGGAATCACCTTGCATCGCCCTTAACCGTGGGCACGGCTGTTCGAACAGTTCTGCTAAACTCTGCAGAGGGTGTGCGCTTTACCCATCCGACACGAAAATTACACCGAGTACTGGCCTGTACCCAGAAATTCGTGACAAGGCCATTTCCAAAGCCAGTCTAGAGTCATCCAATGCCAGCCGAAAGATCCACACAGGATTCAGTGGTCGGCACTGAACTTCCCTAAACCTACTATTTACTCGGCCAGGGGCATCCCATAACACCCGTCTGGTCGCACTGTAAGATGCTCGGATGGAATTCCCAAAGGAAACGGTCCTTAATGATGATACATAGCCAAGCCACACAGGCACTGTCTCTGTACATCAAGATTTTCACAAATCTTTCCTTTATTTCACAAAACGCGCCGATACACAAGGTGTCGGGTTTTCCAAACGGTTTAGTAAAACCCATCATTTTTCCCAACGACAAACAACGTTGCAGAGCTAAGCCATTCTACTCGGCATCGTATCCTCAGATAGGATGCTAGCGTGCCATTTGTGGGGCTCTTCAAGGGAGAAATATAACAACATCCTACCAAATAAGTGCTACTACTGGGTAGGTCCATCGGTTGCGCTTGCAAAACCGAGGCCAACAGTTTAAAAAGGTGTAAACTAAGCATGCATACTATTTTCCAAACAACATAGTTTTGCATATATGGGAAACAATATGATCAAAGAGGCTTGCCTTGTTCCAAGAAGGGGTCTTCTTCGGCGAAGGCGGCTTCTGGATCGTCCACCGGTTCAGGCTCTGAACAAGCAGAAAGAAACACTGATAAGCAGGAGAAGTAAAACACCAAGAAAAAGATCAAGAAGTAGTCGGCTGCAGGAAAGGTGGCAGTCGGCTGAACCAGGTTTGCAATCCGGGCGACAGAGCTCCAAAAACTTGAGAGGAGAACAAGAACTCAGCAGAGCTGGAGCTGGCCGGTTTGCAAAACAAAGGAAGAAGGAGCATGGATGGCTCAATATATAGCCGGCGTGCAAGAGTGAGGCACGGTGGAGTTGGGCAACGGGTAGGGAGAAAAAGTCAAGGTGAACTGACAAAGGATTTGACAGGGAGTGACCTTGGAGTCCAACTGGTCAGAGGAGTTGGCAGGCACTGCAGCTGCGATGAGACATTAAGGTCAAGGCTAGGACAGGTTGGAGAAATCTCACTGACAGGGCTTCGGACTGACCACTGGTCCAAGCGATGCAGCAGGTTATTGTCCATCGGTCCAAGCGGTGCTGCGGACAGGTGAAGACTGGTTCTTCTCCACTTCGGTAGTCGGCGTCCAACGGCGGGTGCAACTCGGGGGACAAGGGAACAACCGGTCTCAACAAGGTAGTCGGCCACTTCACAGTGCTTACTCGGCAGCAAGGAGGTCCGAGTAAGACAAGGATAAGGGCCGGATACAAGGATTGAGTAGCAATCTACTCGGCTCAAGGGAGAAGGTAGTCGGCTGGCCAGGGAGAAAAACTGGGGTACAGCTGACAGGATAGGAGGGGAGCTCGGGAAAAAGAAGACTAGCGGGAAAAGAAAAACGGGTCGTTACATTCATATATTTATGTTGAGAACCTGTTGATCCAGCAACTATTGTCTTTATCTGTTAAACTAAAGGTTCACAATGTTAGATTTCTGAAAAAATATAAGTCATTATATAACCTGAGATTTGTATGTTGCTAATGTGTTGCTACTTGGATGGCAGATGCCTTCTCGTGACTCTGCGGAAGAATAATATGGTGGGAATTTGTGACACAGAAGACCTGTGAAAATTGCATAGGATGCAATGAGATTATGAATCATAAATGGCCATAGCATCCTGCACATTAGTATGCTGGCTGGCCGCCGATGAGCCATGCACATGTAAGCAATAATTTGTTGTCATGCCTAGAAATTCACCAATTTCCAAAGCAAATTTGTGCATTAAATCCCTGCCCAGAAATCAGTCAGGGTACACAAACTGTCAATTTGATAAATGTAAACAAAACGTAAGTAACGTTAAATACTTACATAAGAGGCACTTAGTCCTCACAAGGAAAATCTGCAGTGGAAAGACAATCTAACGAAGGTTCGACACCATGCCCATAGGCAACTCAACTAGGATATAAGCCAAGTCTCTAATTCCTCCTTCTCCAACAAAAAAACTCCCTCTAATTATGATAATTAAGCAAAATCGAGTACCACCTACCATACTCAACAAGTCACACTTGAAATACAATGTAATGCAACAAGGGATCAAAGGAGGCATAATAGGGCTATTTTGCATAAATAATATTTAAACTGGCATTGAGAAAAATCATAAAATAGTTAAGTAATTTAAGCAATATTAACCAACACTGAACAACCTTTCTCGGCTGAACATGCCCATTCTCCACACCCAGAGATTAATCAAACCACCTCTCCATACCCGAAAATTCCATGTTAACCACATTATTCCATATTAACTATTTATAAGCAGTGTGGGACTAATCACGAAGAACATTGTTAGACTCACCCATAACCGCGGGTATGGCTATTCAAATAGTTTTACTCTGATCAGAGGTGTACAAATTTATCCACAAGACACAAAACCTCGACATGTCACCTTGCCATGCTTGACAAGTCACCATGCAAAGAATTGTGACAAGACCCATTGCATAACATAACCCAACGTAGCTGTACCTTACCCGAGTTTCCCTGTCTTCCCCGAAAGTATAGACTCACTCAGCGTCCCTTGTGGACTTATCACCGCAACTTTATAGTCTGGTGCCCCACATCGGATCATGCTGTACAACCATCAAGTAGTTGCCCATTCTAGCTTGTGGTTAGTACGGTAAATGCTTCACAATAGTAGCTCGCGAACCGGTCTTTAATTGTCATGAGTATGACCAGCAAAACCATGTACTCACAAATTGCCATTAGTCAAGTTTTAGTTGGAATATTAATTACGACCAACCCTCATAAGCTACCGTTAATTATCCATGATTCAATTTTAAAATGAAGTATATGACCTCCCACATAAATAATACTAATGTTTCTAAGCATGACTAAGCATAACTTAATTAATCTAGCCAAACCAATATATAGGATCATAGCTAGTCAAAGTTGTATCCCAAGTTATCAAGGACAAGGTATCAATAACAACAATGGCCATAATCAAAGGATATAGGAATATAGTAATAACCCATAATAAGGTGATATTCAAAAATGCATGCAATAATGTTAAATAAAATAGTTTTTCACAAGTGGGTTCAATATGCTCAAGGGAATTGTTGTGTGACTTGCCTTGCTCCTTCAATTAACCTTCTGAAATACTTTTCTTGAACTCGCAATCCACTGAAACGGTGGAAAACTATACCTTACACGTGAAACAAGGAAAAACACTAATAAAAACCAAATAAACAATACATAAAAATAAACAAACATGTAGATCTTAATTTTAGATGAATTTTGAAACTTGAACAACCTCATTCCTAGTTCGTATGAATTAGTTATGATTTTTAGAAGATTTAATCCAATTAAAGCCTATTTAAAACGATTAAATAGAGTTGTTGCATCATCATTAATTATTTTAGTATAGGAAAAGAAAGATTATGACGTTAGCTGAGGAGAGAGGATGGTTGAGGCCACTAACAAGTGGGACCCACATATCATAGATGTATGTTCAAGTGCCATTAAGTTGGTTTTGGTGATTAATGACAAATCCAATTATATAAGATTACTACTTTTATGAGCATTTCTCTGTCTAGTCGTGTATTGATATGAAAATGAAAATGGTAAGAGGTATGTAAACTCCTAGTAATCTAAATTATCTCTCCTATTGGTTCAAAATATAGAATGAACTCCTTCATTGCCCTTCATTAAATATGTGCATATGTTTTCCTTTATATTCATGTGTATGCACATATTTAGGGGGAGCTTATTCTATATCATCTACTTAGCTCTACATGTTTTATATCGGGTTGTCACTCATCACCAAAAAGGAATAGATTGAAAGATCTACGATAAACAATTTGTGTAATTGTTGTTTTGGTGATTTATGACAAACCGGCTTTGTGGGACTAACCTTTTTTTATGAGTTGACAAATAGGTCATTCTTGGACTTCATATGAGTTGAGATAGAAATATATTAATTGATGATGGACCCTAATGATAACAAATATGAAATGCATGGAGATCAAGCTATAAGTATCACTTCTTCTCTCCATCTAAATGTTAATATATTCATATATGTGATTTCTATGTTGTTGACTTATGTACGTGAGACTAATGTTTTATTTGAGTCTTATCTTATTTGGTCTCTTTGTATTGAGAACATGGACATGTTGAAGGTATGGATTTATTATTATGTCCATACTTTTGATAAATACTTTATATTCTTGTATAGGATAAAATCCCATTTATTCATCTCTAATTATGCATACACTTGCTTCATATAAACATTTTGTACGCATATATTTAGGGGGAGCAAATCCTATACCATAGTCATGCATTATTTGATCCAAGTTAATTACTTACATTTATTTGGGGTCTTTATATTTGTGCACACATGTGAGTATATGGCACTTATGATGTTGATAAATACTCATCAATTTATTCGCATCATTTATATGCAATCAGTTGGTCAACAAGTGGTGATTGACAACTGAATAATTGGGAATAACAATTTCATTGAGGTAAATGAAAAAAATAGGTCCCAAGAATTGGAAATGGTGTTGATTTCTAAGTGAGATCAAGATACCTAAAGACTCAAGAGTGATTCATAAAAGGCAAAGAAAGGACAGCATAAGCTGAAACACATCAAGTAGCTTGAAGAAATGAGAATAACCGGACATCATGTGTTGATGAATATCAAGTCAAGTGTTGACAAAATAGAGTGATGTCCGTTGTCAAGTCAAGGCCACGAGGATAATCACAAGGCAAAGGTATAATGAAGCAAAGCATCCTTTTCTTTAGCCTTTTACCGGTCTCGGTGTATTTAATGAAGACCGGATTGAGTATAGGAACACTGCACTATCAAGAGGGATGCAACATTGATTGCTAAGTTATGTCTCGGTGCTCAAAATGATTTATTCTTATGTGAGTTTGAAAAACATAAGCCAAAACACCAACTCCAGTTTTGTTTCACATGTCACAACGCATGCACCGGATTTCTTTGCAAGTTTTTCTCTATCTCTTTAGGGTTTTGGATCTTGATTTCCACTGGGTTTGATAGCTTTCGAAACAAGCTTTCCATAGAGTTCAAGATCATCGAAATTGGACTTTGGAGTAAAAAGTTTTGGACTTTTTACTTGAGCTAGATTGGAATATCCAACCCTACATTGGAATAACCGACCACCGGAATATCCAATGTGTTTGTCTGAATATCTGATGTCCCAGACAATCCAAAATTCAAAGGAACTCAGCTCTTGGGTTGGGACAACTTTTCCAATCGAAATATTCAACCTCGTAGTTGGAATATCCCATGGTCCAGAATGTCCAATATTCTGACGAACTCGAGTCTCTGTTTGGTTTTAATTTAGATCGGAATTCCGGATGGTGACATCGGAATGTCTAATCCCTTGTTTTTACACAGGCCTGGGATTTGAAGTTGACCGTTGGGGCACTTTTTATATAGATCGGAATATCCGATCCTTGGATCGAAATATCCGAGGTGGAACTGGAATTTCCCCCAATGGGCAGATTTAGGGTTTCCTATTTAAACCTCAACCCAAACCCTTTCTAGGGTTAGCCCTTTCATTCTGATCCTTATGGCTTTGTGGATTTGAGTTTGTGCTTAGTGATTTGAATCTTGAGCTCTCTTTCTACCTCTCAAATCCCTTTTGGTCTTTGTGATTTGATTCTTGTGGGATTTGAGTTGGTTTCTATTGTGGGTACAAATCCTTGATTCTTGAGCACTAGAGTTCATTTCTAAGGAAGCTTTGTGTGCATTTGTTATTCTTGGTGATTTAGGTCTCCTAGACGGCTAGGAGTCGCTCGTGAGGATTATGGTGTGTCATGGGAAAGTTTGTGAAGGCTTTGATTTCGCCTCCACGAGAGAAGAAATCAAGAGTGAATCTAAGGAGTGTACAACCTCGTGAGGAAAAAGGTTGAAAGAGATTTGGCTCTTTGTGAGCTCCTCAACAGAGATGTAGGAACCTCTTTGTGGGGGGTCCGAACTTGTGAAACAAATCTGCATGTGTCCCTCTTGGTTATCTTGCATCTCGTATCGTATTACTTGCAATTCCTATCATATTGTGATATTACTTTGTTTAATATGCTATGCTTCAATTTTCTATAATGCCTATCATGTTGTAGCTTAAGTTTATTGCTCTTGTTGGTAGATCTCATACATCAAAGTTTAAATTGTGCATTGTTGTATCTAAAGTTCCGATATCCATCAGGATATTCAGTGTCATATCGGAATATCCGATTTGCTTCCGCTTATCTTGTCTACATTTTGTAATTGCGCCTATTCACCCTCTCTAGGTGACATCGAGGTCTTTTCAATAGAGAGGGACCGGTCCATGCTACACCCGGTTCATAGAGGGGGTCTATAGTGGATGAACGGCTTTGATTGAATCAGGGGAGATCGGGTGGTCCATATCAAATCATGTCAAGACCAACGGATCGGATTAGATTAAAGGAAATACGATGGTTAGGATCTAAAACCCCAGATCGGATGAATGGACGACCGAGATCAATCTAGATCAAGATCGGGCGGTTGGATTTGAATCAACGGAGATCCAACAGCTCAGATCAAACCCAATCCAGTATCCACGCAGACCTAACATGGAAGCAACAACGTGTGTGACACGTCGTAGGAGAGCCACATGGCGCCGACGAGGACGATGACACGGCGGCCACGTCGGACCAAGCTCATTGAAGAGATGCGGCGGTTTACCCCCAATGGTTGCTGGCAATAGGATGCACAACGGCGGAAACAAAGAGCACCGGTGGCGTAGAGGAGAGGACGGGGAGGCTCACCAGTGTTACAGCGATGACAGAGGCAAAGAGAGAAGCCGATGGCGAGCTTTAGGCTGCGGACGGCTTCAGGTCAACAGCGGTGAGCAACTGTCGGCTACCTTCGGCAACGAGGAGGTAGTGGCCGGGCTTGCTCTCATCAGTTCGATCCTAGAGGAGGCGACGACAAAGTCCGATGGCCATGGATTTGACGGCGAGAGGCGGCCGGAGGCGGCAGCCATCGACAAAGCGAGATTGGAGCGTGGAGATGCAGCGAGAGCACGTGATAGCTTCGGCTAGCGGTGGATTAGGGTTGGGGGACCTCCGGAGATATCTATTTAAAGAGGAGAGAGACGAGGAGACTGGCTCGGGTATGGCCTTAATTGCGGCGGGGAAGAAAGGGTTGTCGGTTTTGGGAAAGGCTTGAGTCCGAGCTCGACACGGGGTGATTTCTCCCTGATTCTTGTGGAAAAGGACGGTGGGATGGGATAGGAACATAGCCCTCAACCCATTTGAAGAGATCGATAGAGGAGAGGCCGGATTGATCGCGGGAGGCGGCGATGTGCGTTGATCAGACTCCGGGTGGGAGGTAGAGGACAACCTTGACCATGTAGACCCACCTGGCAGCGACCGAGGGAGAGGGAGGAGGCGCCGCTACGAAAGAGAGAAAAGAAGAGCGGCTAGGCCAGGGCAAAGAAAGAAGTGAGCCGGAATTTGGCCCAAGACTGAGGGAGGGGTTTTTATTTAATTTTCTTATTTTAAATAATCCCTGAAATGTTCTTTGTAATTTTTAAATTACTTCTTGAGCTCTGAAAAATTCTAGAAAATTTCAGATAGTACATTTGGACATGGAAAATTTATTAAAAATAAATTCAACCATGATTTATTATGGAAAACTTTATTTTCCCACCTTAACTTTAATTTTTAGGATTTTCTTCTTCAAATAAATTACTGAATTGATCTCTCATTAAAGAAAATATTTTTAAGCTCAAATAATTCCCAGGGAAGTCAAGGAATTACTAGAGGCCTCCAAGCATTTAATAAAATTTTATCTAGCCCCTTTTAAATTTTTGAGATTTGAGGAAATTTTTATTCAAGCACTTATACACACTTTAAATGATTTTCAATAAATTGATTTACAAAAACTTATTTTATTAAAGGTGATTTTCAGGGTGTGACATTTGTGCCAGACTAGTACCCATAAATTTTTATGTAGATCAACCATACCATTGTCCAAACATAAATGCCTCGAAAATGAAATGTTCCTATTTGCGATATTTAAAATTTGAATATCATAGTTTAACTGTTTGCTAGGTTAATTGGTTAGATTCCGACCAAGCCCCAGAAGTCTGAATATGGTGAAACTCTATCAGGATGTCCAAGAACGTTAATTACAAAATGATTTTAGAGAAACTTTTCTTTGAAGTATTATCAGGTACATGCCACACTGGATTTAGGCTGTAGCTTATACATGTTGATGACTCAAATGTCTATTGTCTTGTTTGGATATCCAACATGCATTTTCAAAATCTACCAGTTTGCACTTCAGGTGCTCCATTGCCATGTTAACTTCATCGGTGGGAGGCAACAGGGCAGCAAAATTGGAAGCCATTCTTCATCAGCAACAGACTGCATTTAGTTTGCACATTGAACACAGAAAAGTTGTCCCCTTTTTCCTTTGACGATATTTTGCTACTTTTCTTTTCTTTGTCAGAATGATTATAATGATTGCCCAGCAACAATTTGTAAAAAAACAACTGCATTTTTGTCTTAGTCATGGTCATATTTATTTGTTTAAAAGGCAACTAGCATTCTTGCTCATCGCTGGTTTGAAATATCAACTTGTACTGTATCAAAAGCCAGATTTGCCACTCGTCCTTGCAAGTTGCTCTACAGGCACGGTACCCTGCGCTTACCTTGACTTCATGAGCGCTAGGTGTTAAGACAAAAAGTTGCTGAGGTACCGATGCTACTCTTGCGTGCTGTTTGATCCTTCTGTGTGTATATATCCCAAAATTAAACTTGATTGCATCTTCCATGTCAAGTTGCCTGCTGGTATACTTGCAAGGCAAAGACATCTGCGCAGAACTTTTTTTGGTATTTCCATAATTGACATCTTTTCCTATCGTAAGTAAATGACATGCAAAACACAAATTCAGGTTCATCATACCCGAATACCCGCCGTATGCATTGTTTCAAATTGCAGGACCATTTCATTACTCCTTTATAGTCTCAGCTACCAATATCTCCACAGGAACAAGCTCCACTTGATGATCTGCTAATAGAAGTGCAGTCGGCATGAGAAATTAGTGCAGAAGGGCAAGGTAGGCTGCAATGAGTGCAGAACAAAAGGTAGAGCAGAGTTTATTTTGACTGTATGACCTCTACGTGGCTAAACGGGCGGACCAGGCCAGCACAGCACGAGGCACGGTCCGCTACGGCACGACCCGTTTAGGCACGGTTCCTGTAGCGGGCCCTGTCGTGCCGGCCCGCGTGCCTCCTCTGGCCCAGGCATGGCACGCCGAGGTCGTGGGCCGTGCCGTGCCGGCACGGCCCGTCGGTGGCCTACCGTGCCCGGGCCGGCCTGGTCCACTATAGCGAGCACTTACCTGAGACGCCACCGGTCCTCCCGGCCGCCGACGCTTGTAGCGGCCTCCGCCGCCGCCCTCCACCAGCGCCTCCCTGCCTGCGCGCCTCCTCGGCCTCCACCGCCTCCCGCGCCTGTCTCCTCCCGGCCAGCCTCCGCCTGCAGCGGCCTCAGCCACCGCCCTCCGTCGGTGCCTCCCTGCCTACGCGCCTCTGCCTCCCCGCCTGGGCGCTTTCCCGGCCTCTGCCGCCTCCCGCGCCCGCCTCCTCCCGGCCGCTGGCCTGTGTGCGGCCGACGTAGCCAGACCTAAAAAACAAAGCAAAAAAGACTTAAAAAATTTGAAAAAATTAGAGGAGTTGTAAAAAATAAAAAATTATTTGAGATGAGTAAAAAAATATGAGGGTATTTTTCATTTTTTTTAAACAAGCAAAATAGAAACACATATATAGTTATGTAATTTAATTTCTGCATAAATATAGAAAAAAATTGCGCAATGACCTTTATTGATTTTGATATTACACAGCTACCTCATTAAAAACTCTGTCATGTAAAAACTCAATTTTAAGAAAACCATGACAAAGAAAAAAGAGTACAGCTAAAGGTCAACACTCAAAAATAAAAAAATTACTCTAGTTCCTCATTTTGTAGGTAAAGATTTTCAAACTGCTCAGCCAAATCTTGGTTCTTCGTGGTGTGTTGGGCACGTTTCTTGGCTAGCTCCCAGTCTTTAACCGCAAGTAACATTTCTACCACCTCACTGCGAAGATTTCTTCTTCTCTTCTCAATAATTCTTCTGCAAAGATTGAAGGCCGATTCGGATGCTACCGTAGACACAGGCACCGTAAACACATCCCGTGCTAGCTTTGAGAGCACGGGATATTGGGTCTTGTGATCGTTCCACCATTGAAGAACGTTAAAATCTTCTTGGTTGATGGAGTCGCTGTCCAAGTAGGTGGACAGCTCAAGGGCTTCAAGCGAAGCGTGTGCAGGACTTGCGGCAGCCGAACTTCCACCACCGATGCTCGAAGAAGAAGAGGAACCACTCCAAATTCAGCCCCACTGCAATTTCTTCTTACCTGGGACAGGGACGGATGGGGATCTTTGCACGCGAACTCCCTAAAAGTTAGTTTCATATTTGCGAAACACTTCATACAATTTTGTCTTAGAATTAGAATAGTAGTTAGTGTAATCAATATTTATTGCGTCTCCAATAAGATTCAAAATATTTAGAAACCCCTGTATTTTACCCCTAGGATCAAGAATAAATGCAAAAGCATACAAGTATGGAATATCCCTCCAGTATTTAAGATATTTTTGTTTCATGTGAAATACTGCAAGTCCTAATAGTTGGTCATCTTCATATTCTTTTAATAAAGTGGCAATCTAAAAAATTTTATGCAAAATTAAATTAGCAATTGGACAGTAAACGACTGACAAAGTAACAGCTGCATCATTAAATGTTTCAAGGAAGTAATAAAACCTTTCCATGTCAGTAGCAGTTGCCCGTCACTGGTAACAACATTCTTGGACTGCAAAAAAACAGTTAGTACATCCTTGTAAGGCAAGACGTGTCTCAACATCAAATAAGTTGAGTTCCACCGATAGTCCGCATCCGTTTGAAACTTGCGTGGACGCTTGTTCGAAGCGATGCAGAATCGCTTGAAGGTCGCAAATCGAGGATTAGAATCATTAAGCCATGTTATGACTTCACGGATGGAATCGAGATATACACTTACTCTCTTAAAACCGGATTTAACTATAAGATTAATAACATGGCAAGCACAACGTTGATGTAAAAGAAATGATTCAGCATAAACATTGAATAAAGGCTGCAAAATTTTTATTGCTCTGGAATTTGCAGCTGCATTATCTAGAGTTACTGCAAAAATTTTATTTGTGATGCCAAAATCCTCACAAACTCTAGAAATTCATTCAGCAATATTTTCTGTAGTATGTGAAACATCAATTAATTTTAAAGCTATTACTTTTTTTTGTAGTTCCCATTCATCATCAACATAATGAGCAACTACACTAATATAGTCCTCCTTAGCCCTACCACTCCAAATATCAGATGTGATACTAATAGAAAAGGTGCATGTAGCAAACAATTGTTTAATACTGTCCCGACCTTGGTTGTAAACATTAACCAAGTTCCGGGTTGTGGTCTGTCTACTAACAGCTTGAAACCTAGGATTATGAGCAGTTTTAATGTAAGTCTCGAATGTAGGAGACTCACCAAAGTTTAGGGGTAGATCTTGTCTAGTAATTAAACGGGTAAGGGAATCTCGTGCTACCTGAAGGTCATACTCCCATGAACGTACTGTACCGTCAGGATTCAGTACCAGTTGCTGCTGTCGTAGCTGGTAACCTTGCTTTTTCGAACACGCCTCAGCATGCCGCCTCAAATGCCCTGTTCCACCAGAAGATTTTTCAAAGAGTTTAGTCTTACAAATTTTATATTTCGCGTATGTTACCTCCCTTCCATCCGCACCGGCTTCCTTGATCTCATCAAAATGTTGCCAGGCGGAGGAAGTTCTTGATCTCTTCGAGCCGGTTGCCGTTGGTAGGCTCCCACTGGCAGTTTCGGATCCTTCCGAAGCCACATGTACTTCCTCCGGATGTTCTTGCGGTGTAGGAGCCGACCCGAAGTCGTCTCCTTGCGACATCGGCAGATAGCTCGGGTCGAAGTCGCTTAGTTGGAACGTAGAGTAGTTCGGATCCATCCTATAATATAAATAGAGAAAATTAGTAAAAAAATAGTACTAACAAAGAAGAAAATTTAGAATTTTTTATACCTTGCAGGAGCACCGGAGGCTGCAACTATCAGTTATGAGAATGTGGAAAATTTTTGAATTTTAGACAAAAATTTGTCTAAATCAAAAATTTCGAGCGCAAAAGAGGAAAAGAGAGAAGAATACAGCACAAGAGGAGAGATTGGGAGGTTTGGATGAGCAAACATGTGGCTGGTTGCTCCCCTATTTATAGGAAAAAAATTTACAGTTTTTCGGATTTTTTTGATATTTTTTTGGATTTTTTTTGTCCTCCAATGGCTAGATTTTGAATCTAGCCGTTATTTCGGACCGTTGGGACACGTGTCAATTTTCTACTGGGCCAACGCGGCCAAACACTGCAGCAAACGGCCGTCTGCATGTACACTGTAGCAACGGGCAGATATACAACGGTTGCCCTCCCCGAACACTGTAGCGTATTGTGGCATCACTGTTGCGACACTATAGTATACACTGTAGCGGGCACTTAACCGATGCCACCGCTCCTCCTGGCCGCCGCCGCCTCCCCGCCTCCTCCCAGCCACCGACACCTGCCGCGGCCTCCGCCACCGCCCTCCGCCGCCGCCTCCCCGGCTGCGCTCCTCACCGGCCTCGGCCGCCTCCCGCGCCCGCCTCCTCCCGGCCGCCGACGCCTGCCTCGACCTCCGCCGGCGGCCTCCACCGCCGCCTCCCCGGCTGCGCGCCTTCCCGGCCTCGGCCACCCCGTGCCGTGCCGTGCCGGCCCGCTACAATCCACGGGCCGTGCCGTGCCGCACCTCCGGCCCAGGCACGGCACGGCTACTCGGGCCGTGCTGGCATGGCCCACGGCCAACCATGCCGGGCCGGCGTGGCACGGTTACTGTAGCACCATGCCCGGGCCGGCCCGACAGGGCACAGCCCATTTGAACATGTATAGTATGACCATTCTTTTCCCCTTTCAATTGTGGACTTAACATGTTGCCATGGTTGATACATATAGGTAGTGTTCAGACTTCTAAGTTGTGGTTATGCCTTAATGGATGAAAGTGAGGATATATGCATTTTGATTTGGTTCCAAAGTGAGTGGTTTATTTTTCTTGTGCTTATTACGAACCAACAATATGCATGTATGCCATAAATTTACAAGTTTTAGGATAGGGTGGATTACTCCAATGTGGCTTGCAACAAACATCTTTGTATATTTAGTATGTATTTTGTTTCATGCTTGAGGCAAAAACTTTAGGGAAACCTAAACCCAGTTGCCAAAGATTTTGAAGAGATCCACTTAACCAGATTTTTATTACAGATTAAAAAAATTTACTCCCTCTAGTCAAAAATATTTGTCGTGTAGGACAAGTTTGGTCAAAATTTTAAAATTCCGACAACCAATTTTATGTCAGAATAAATTTATAAAATCTAATAAGTTTATGATATTATGTCAATACTTTTCAAGGCAAATCTATGTATATCATTGTCAGTGTATTAGATATGGCATACCCACGAGCATGGACATAGGCCACCGGGAACACCGCATACCTAATAAGATACAGAAGGTGAAGATTGAATATAGACAGAGTTCCGAACAGAGAAGGAAATGTGCTCAGGATAAAGAAGGACTCTACAGTCCGACTCGGTTACGTCAAGGTTTATTTTGTCCGTATTCTATTCAGGAGTCTTTGAGTTCTATTTGGAGAAGCGGTTGCCTACCGATATACAAGCAATGCCTCCCAGGAGTAGAGGGCATCAAATCAGACGCCTACAAGCCCATAAGCACCAAGCCAGAAAAACATTTAGCCAAGTCACCGACCACTGCATCCCATCATTCATAATTGGTAAAATTTGGTAGCCACTACATACATACAGATCCTTATACTTGGTGAAAATCACATCCAATACATATAAACTAGAGTAGGACTATTACCCAATATGGGGGTCTAAACCTGTATAACTCTGTGTCCTGCTTTACTTTTCATATATCGACGAGTACCTTGACACTAGACGACTCCTACATCCACATATACTGTAGTCGAGATTTAATCTCTCGACAATCATTTGTTTTGTTTTCTAAACTAAACATTTAAGAAGTTATTGATAGTCGAAATTTTAATAGTTCGATCAAATTTTTTCTAAAGACAAATGTTTTTGACCGGAGGGAGTATATATTATTCAAGATTAATTTTTAACGTAGTGAATTCAATACTATCTAGTATAAAAAAAGAAAAATTAGTGCACAAAATTACCAATCACATATTCTCTGATTTTTCTTTGCTTACCGGATTTTGCTAATTCTATGTCCTTTGGAGTTCGCAGCAGTTTTTTTTAGGAATGGCGTCAGGTTGTTGGATGAGACTACACAATACTTTCCAGAAACATTGTAGCATGACTGCAAATGAATATAATGCTATAATATTTATTTGTTTTTGTGAATCTTAAATCTATTATGTTCTATGCTTGATTGACAAATATGTTTTTTTATTTATATTAACAAAAGTAGTGTTAGCACCTTTATGTTATTAGTCTTCCCCAAAATCCCCAATCCACCTCCCTATTCCTTCCCCCCAATTATCCCAATACAACAAGCCCGATACCAAGTATCGGGTGCTCCATGACACCACAACCTTACGACAGCGGCGGTGCAAGAGCCTCTTGGCTTGGAGCTCTGCACTAGCAAACTTCGGTAAAAAATGAGAGCCAAATAAACCAACTAGATTTTGTTCAGCTTTTGTCCCCTTTTTTATTTTCCTCTAGCATTGTTCAGTTGCCATTTAAAAAAACCAAAATCACGAAACTAATGAAAGTGAAATCGAGAAAACCGAAGGCCAGGCCAATTCTACTTGCAAAAGTGCATTGTTTGACCCTCTTTTAAAACTTTTTTCGAAAATAGACCGGTTTCAAAACCTTTTCCAAAAATGGACTGCTAGCTTAGCATCAGCCCCGAAGGTGCGTTTTCTCCTATATGACCGCGCCATGGGGTCTAGCGCTGAGGTCCTTGCCCCCGTGGCGGGCCTGACAACGTGGAGGGCTGACGTGGCCTAGCTTAGCCCCAGCGGGCGCGGCGCTGAGCTAGCTTAACCCCGCGCTGTGCCAAGCCCACTCCATCCCCTTCCTTCCATCCATCCCCTTCCGCGGCTGCTCAAGAATAGGGCGCGGTTTCTCTCTACCCCACCCCGAAATCTCGATGAATCCAAGCCAAATAAAGTCCATTTCGTTGGGATTTTTGGTGGAAGCCTATCCCCAAGGTATCCTCCATACATTGCCCCTACTTTCCCCGTGGATTTGTGATGTTTTTTTGCTTTTTAGGTGAACCCTAGGTGTGAAGGTAGGTCCCTTTTTGTTAGATGAACCCTAGTTCCAGAAATGCAAGGGGGATGAAAATGTGGATGATGATATATCAATTTTTGTAGTCATGTTTAGTATTTTTAGTATACCTAGGTATGTGTAGTATACCTTAGGTATGTAGTTGTATAAGTTTATTTAGAATGTGTCATTGTGGTAATTATCCGATTATGCACCCTTGTTGCATGGTAATTGTTCAAATATAATTCCATTTAGTCATTATACGAGTGTGGGTGGTTGGTTGGCCTAGCGAGGTATAACTTGTGTATACTTGTTTATATTGTAGGTTGCGACGGATGCGTTCGGTTTGACCAGTTGTCAACAACTGCCGATTGGCGTGCCTCCTCTGATGTGTTGGTGCGGAGATGATTGCAAGTTTGCAATCAGTGAGAGGGATGACACATATCGGCAAAGGTATTGGATGTGTGCTAACTACGCGTACTCCCTGGAAAAGCCCAAGCTGCAAGGGAAGAAAGGGAAGTCGAAGAAGCCGGTAGAGGTAATACGAATTATCTTATACTACGAAATATTTTAATCTGTGTGCTAACAAATTTGTATACATTAAGGCACCAAAGCCTCCTTCGCCTCTATGCGACTTTGTGGAGTGGATAGATATGGAGATCTGTCCCGAAGACGTAGATGTAGAATCAAGATGTCGACTAGAGGGGGGGTGAATAGGCAATATAAAATTAATTTCCCCCTTCAATTGACTAACCTAGGCTGATGGGTTTGATAGGGATCAAACTAAGCTATACTTCTAGGTTATGTTTTGCAATCTTAGAGTGATAGTGGCTCAAGTAGTCTCTATGAATGTAAATTACAAGAATTTAAATGCAATAAGTAAATGGGCAAGAGACAAGAAATTTTTCACCCGAGGTTCGGAAACTTGCCGGTTTCCTACTCCCCGTTGAGGCGAGCCCAACTTCACCGCTGAAACCACCAAGCCTCCTAATCCCTTGTCAAGGGATGGGCAAGGTCGGGAGCCTGCCTTGAAGTAGTCTCCACAAGCCTCGATCACTAAAGGTAGCTCTTCCTTCATTCCGAAGGTGGTGAGCTCCGAATCACTCACAAATCATCTGGGCTTCCTCCATAATCTTCTTGGAGAAGTCACCGGAACTCCACCAAGCCGTCTTGGAGGCGGCAACCTCCAAGAGTAACAAGTAGCAACACCGGCTTGAAAATGATCCAGTGCCACACTAGCTAAAACAATGATGCAATACACTTGGCTTGGCTACAACAATCCTCAATCACTCACAAATAAAGAGAGAATGCTCAAAGAGTGAGAAGAGACAAGCAAGAACTCAAATAGAGTCAATGGAGTGCCAAGAGAGCCTTCTTGCTGCTGGTGGAGGGGTATTTATAGCCCCTCCCTTAAAAACTAGCCGTTGGGGACGAAATCCCCCAACTCAGGTCATTTTCGGTCCGACCGCAGGCAAGGGGTCGGTCCAACTGGGGTCCACTTCAACGGTTTAAAAACTAGCCGTTGAGGTGTATTAAATGCACTCTTTTGCTTAGAAAGAAACACCACCCGATCCGACCGCAGGTGAGGTGCCGGTTTGACTGCCATCCTATCTCATTTGCTCTGGCGGTACTGGACGACCGCCAGGCAATAGAGGGCAAAGAAAGAAAGTGTAAACCAAGAATGCATGACCTAGTGCAGCAATTGATCATTTCTTCGCCAAGATTACCACCCCTCTTGATAGTACGGCAAAGCTAAAAAAAAAAGAAGAACTAGCTGACATTCGATCGGCCGACGCCTCAATCGTTTGAGCAAACCGCTAAGTTATTCGTCTTCACTCCATAGCTTTGCGCTATCAATTTTAATCGGTGGTCATCCTCCTTGGCATGTGGATCTAACTTCTTTTGCATATACTCAAACATAATAGTTAGTCCACAGTTAGCGCTTGTCATCAATTACCAAAACTAACAACGGGGCCTAGATGCTTCAATCTCCCCCTTTTTGGTAATTAATGACAAACACCATTAATAAAGAGATATATTTGAAACTTAATCATCCAAAAGTAAAGATATAGGATAGCTCAAACGAGATAAATTAACGAGAGTAGCGATAAAAGCCAATAGAGACAAATAAAGGTTCAACTATCCTATTACAACCAAACTTTGACAAATACAAAAGGAGGTCCAAAAAGCTCGCCAAAGCACACAAATACATAGTATATCCCGAGCTATTCCCATACATAATATAGTCCAACCATCTTAACTTAGTAAATAACTGAAACGACTAGACCCTCCCAAACAAAGAAAGACAAAGGCAATCTCCCCTTTTCAAAGAAATTCTCCCCCTTTCTCCCTTGACGAGAAACAACTTCCAATTCTTCCAAGCAAGGGTCTCCAAAGATAATTCTTCCCCTTTTGGCATTAATCACCAACAAGGATCTTCAATCTTAAGGAGGAGGAGAAGATGGAGGAGCATTCACATTGCGGCGACGATGGTAGACAATGGGGTGTGAGCTCTCTAGGATCCTCATGCATCGCTCCAAACCACCCATGCGGCCTTCAACTCGATCAATGGAAGTTTGTAAGCTGCCCACATTGCCACGTAAACCTCTCATCTCTTGGGTCATCTCCTCAGATCTGGTGTTCAAGCGAGTGAAATTCTCATTGAGTGCATTGATAGCTCCGATCACCGGATTGAAGTATTCCATTGGTTGCATCCCAAAATAGGCATATTGAGGAGAGAAGTACTGACCAAAATCTGGTGGCGGAGGAGGAGGAGGAGGTTGATCATCAAAGGATGGCTCTTGAGGTTGAGCAAAACGAGAAGACTGTCCGCTCTCAAAGAAAGGACGCCCTGAGGGAGCATTTGGTGGAAGCCGAGGCCTATACTCCTTGTGGCGAGAGGTTCCGTTTTCCATTCTTCCACACTTGGCTAGGATGAGCTTCATGATATATGGTGCATAATAAATTCCTTATCCAAGAGTGTTCTTTGACATGTGCATCTCACGAAGAATGAGGTCGGCGACATCAAACCTGTTACTATTTATGATGGCATTGATCACATGCTAAGAGATCCCACGAATGGCATCCTTGTTTCCACACCGAGGAACTATTGAAGCTCTCACTATCCGGTTCACCACACTTGGCACAATCTTAAGTCCAGTGACAGTTCCAAAAGTGCAGTGAACATTAGTGTCGTAGAACTGAGATTGATCTTGAATTGATATGGGAGAGTAGGTAAGATCTAAGTAAAGCTTTGTACCTTCAAAGTGTCTCAGTTCCAACACTTCTTGCAACTCTCTCTTAGTTGCCACACCTCCAAACTCTCCACTCATCCACTTGATCTAAGTGAAATCTTCATTACTCCAAATGGTGGAGTAAAATTGCCGGATGAGAGTAGGATCATAGTCTTGATGGATAGCAACTAGCTTGTCTATGCCCACCTCTCGGAAAAGATTTTGCAACCCTTGAAACTCAGTGGTCTTGATGATTTCACTCCACACGATATACTTGTGATCAATAAAAGACTTAGAGGGAGTGTAAACCTTTTCGAAGACCTCCTTCTGGAAATTGGTGTAGAACCTTGGTTGTTGGAGTCACGAGGCCTCTTGAACTGATCATGATTGCGAAGAAGCATGTACTCAGTAGGATTGTTCAAGCGGACTCGAAAACTGATGCTTGGATCCACTATAGGAGGCAATGCATTATAGAGCGAAGAAGGCGGAGCTGTTGGGTCACCTCGGGGATAAATGAGCTGTTTCTCATCATCATCATCCTCTTCCATATCATAATCTTCCTCTTCCTCATCCATTATGTAATCCTCATCGTCCCCTTCATCCTCAGATGAGGTAACGGTGTCATGGCGTTTCTTGGAACGTCTCTCTGCAATTTTCTTGCGAGGAGGAGACATTGACTGAGAGGAAAAAATGAAACAGGATCAGCTAGAGCGAGTATGCAAGAAAAGATTTAATGATAGGACAAATCATCGTTCTGTCCAGGGGCGGTCAGACCGCAGGCATTAAGCCAGTCAGACCGAGGACCGGTCAGACCGTAGGCTTCAGGCCAGTCGGACCGCCACTGGTAGAGAGCGTTTTTGCACAAGTCCAATCACCAAAGATTTTCAATCATACTAAGATCAACCATTAAGGCAGAAGACTAGAGGAAAGATTAGAGAAACAAGATAGCTACTTCAACCCATATTCATCTAGAACACTTAGCATTTAAACCCTAACCCTAGAAGCATCAAAGGATGAAGGAAATTGAATTAGATGCAAGGAAGAGAGATTACCGGATGTAATAGACTTGATTTGCACCAAGAACTCCCCTCTAGGGATGCAAATCGATAAAGCACACTCCCTCCACCTAGGGTTCCAATCCACGGTTCAAAAGCACAATCAAATACAAAAACAAACCGTGGAATAGGGAGAGTGAACGGAGGAGAATCACTTACAGCCCAACCGGAGAAGAAATCCTGGTCCAACCGAGAGGAACTAGTGAGAGGAGAGTTAGGGTTTCAGGGAAAGAGAGAGAGAGGAACTGGGTCGAGTTGGGGAAAGAAGTGAGAGAGGAGGAAGAAGGGTCGGGTAGGATAAGTTATGGGCGACCCTGGGCCCCACCCCCTGGTTCGGTCGGATCGGTTCCCCTTAGCCGGTTGGACCGCAAGCATCAGGCCAGTCGGACCGCGCATATAGCACCGGTCGGACCGCCTGTGCTCGATCTGCTTGCCACCAGCCCTTGGACAGGTAGATCCCCACACAGAAAGCACAACACAAGCTTTTGAAGATCTTGGGGAAAAACAAGATAACACAAAAGTGCCATTTGAATGTATGAACTCAAACATTGACAATTTTCCATGTAATAGAAATTTACTATGGAATTTGCAATGATTCTCACTTAAGTGCTAGAAGTGACCTATTATGGTTTATAGTAGTTTTTTTGTTGGATTTTGAAATCAAACAACTTTTGAAGGATTTATTTTTTTTGAGAAAAGTCTGAATACCAAAAACATTAGAAATAAACAAATCTAACACTTTCGTTTTGGAAGCAATTTCAAAATCTCTTTTGAACTCACTTTGGAGGTTTAGGGCAATTTGACCAAAAAAGCAAGATTCTCGTTTCTTCCAAAAACGGACAAAAAACCATTTGTCTTTAGAAATCATTTTTCTTTCAAGGTTAACCTTGGAAAACATATGAGATACCTTGTAAAACATTTTCCAAGTGGTAGATTTCAACAATAAAGTTTTTCACAAATTTTTGACTTTGGTCAAACTAGGTTTTTTTTTAACATTTTTCTAGCACTTTCATCAATTTGTTCACACTCTAAGGGTTATATTACACATATAAGATGTACAACACTCCCCCTTAATGTGATATTCCCCATTTTCACAAAAGAACAACAAACCAAGAGAGACCAAAATAAAAAAAATACAAAGACAAAGAGAATCACTATAACCAAGCACAATGCAACTTATCAAGCGACATTTAAGATATCTATGACATTTAACGCATTCCTCAAGTTGCAAAAGTGGGTTTCATCAAGAGGCTTGGTAAATATATCAGCTAGTTGGTCTTCGGTTCTTATGTGGCTTATGATTATGTTACCCTTGGTGACATGATCTCTTAGGAAGTGATGGCGAATATCAATATGCTTGGTTCTTGAGTGTTGGACGGGATTATTGGCTATTTTGATGGCACTATCATTATCACATAGGAGAACAATTTTTGTGAAGTTTATGCCATAGTCCAACATGGTTTGTCTCATCCAAAGGAGTTGAGCACAACAACTACCTGCCGAAACATATTCCGCCTCAGCGGTAGAGAGAGCTACGGAATTTTGTTTCTTGGATGACCATGACACAAGGGATCTACCAAGCATTTGGCAACTACCGGATGTGCTCTTTCTATCCACTTTGCAACCGGCATAATCCGAGTCAGAATAACCAACAAGCTTGAATTTAGCATCTTTTAGGTACCACAAGCCAATAGTAGAGGAATGCTTTAAATATCTTAAAATCCTTTTCACGACCACTAAATGGCATTCTCTAGGAGTCGCTTGAAAACGTGCACACATGCAAACACTAAACATAATATCCGGCCTAGATGCGGTAAGGTAAAGCAAACTACCTATTATAGAACGATAAAGCTTTAAGTCTACCGGTTTACCACTCTCATCAAGATCAAGGTGGCCATTTGTTGCCATGAGGTCTTTATGGGCTTTGCATCCTCCAAACCAAATCTTTTAAGTAGATCCTTGATGTACTTGGTTTGGCTCACGGAAGTCCCATTCATGAGTTGCTTGATTTGGAGTTCAAGGAAGAAGCTCAATTCTCTAATCATGGACATTTCAAATTCTTTGGACATCATATCATCAAAGACCTTGCATAACAACTCATTAGTAGAACTGAAAATAATATCATCCACATAAATTTGACACACAAAGAAATCATCACCTGATTTTAGTGAAAAGGGTAGTGTCAACTTTTCCAATTTTAAAACCTTTTGAAAGAAGAAAATCTCTCAATCTTTCATACCAAACTCTAGGAGCTTGTTTCAAGCCATAGAGAGCTTTTGAGAGTTTATAAACATAATTAGGATTTTTAGGATATTCAAAACTGGGAGGTTGTTCAATAAAGACAAGTTCAGCTATTTCTCCATTTAGAAAATCACTTTTCACATCCATTTGAAAGAGTTTCATGTCAAAGCATAATGCAAATGCAAGTAGGATGCGAATGGCTTCAAGTCTTGCCACGGGGGCAAAAGTTTCACCAAAATCCAAATCTTCAACTTGGGTGAAGCCGTGTGCCACCAATCTTGCTTTGTTTCTAACCACCAACCCGCTCTCGTCTTGCTTGTTCCTAAAAACCCATTTTGTCCCTATGACATTGTGGTTCTTAGGTCTTTCAACCAAAGTCCACACCTTGTTTCTTGCAAAGTTGTTGAGCTCTTTATGCATTGCATTTACCCAATTCGGATCTTGAAGGGCTTCATCTACATGTTTTGGCTCAAGATAAGAAACAAACGAGTAATGTTCACAAATAGAAGCGACACGAGATCTAGTTTGAACACCCTTACGCATATCACCCATGATTTGGTCAATGGGGTGATCCTTGGAGAGGGCGTTATTGATTCTTGGTAGCATAGATGGTTCATCTCTACTTTTGTCCTCCACTTCACTTGGAGCTTGAGTTGGCGTAGCGGAAGTAGATGTCTCAACTTGAGTGGAGGATGGAGGCTTCTCATCATTTTCAACCAGCTTGATGTCATCTATTGACATATTCTTCATAGCTCTCATCAAGCCTTCATCACCTACATCATCCAAATTCTCGTGCCCCTTTTGGGAGTTATTAGTTTCATCAAATTGAATATCGGCGGTTTCTTCCACTATAACTTTGTTCTTATTGTAGACACGATATACCTTGCTGTGGGAGGCATAACATAGAAGAAACCCTTCATCACACCGTCTTTCAAACTTTGTTAGTCGCACACCCTTTCGATAAATATAACACTTGCACCCAAAAACTCGAAAGTAACTAACATTAGGCTTCCTCCCTACAAGTAGTTCATAGGAAGTCTTTTTCAAGAGATGATGCAAATAAAGCTGATTTGTGGCATGGCAAGCGGTGTTTATTGCTTCCGCCCAAAAAGAGTTGAAGACACAATACTCATCAAATATAGTTCTTGCCATTTCAATCAATATACGATTTTTCCTTTCTACTACACCATTTTGTTGGGGTGAGTAGGTGGCGGAAAGTTCGTGTTTGATTCCAAGATCATCACAATAATCTTCGATATTTGTGTTCTTGAACTCGGAACCGTTGTTACTCCTAATTTTCACAATTAAGAAGTTAAATTCATTTTGAGTCCTTTTTGCAAACTTTTTGAAAATCTCGGAGGTTTTAGCCTGTCATGCAAAAAGAAAACCTAAGTAAATCTCGAAAAATCATCGACAATAACAAGACAATGACTATTGCCTCCAATGCTCTTGTAAGTAGTAGGGCCAAACAAATCTCTATGTAAAAGCTTCAAAGGTCTAGAAGTGGACATGATACTCTTTGAAGGATGAGAACAAGCAACTTGCTTGCCAGCTTAACAAACACTACAAAGTTTATCTTTCTCAAACTTCATATCTTTCAAGCCCACAACTAGATCACGTTTTGAAAGTTTGCTTAGTTGATTCATACCAACATGAGCTAGCCTCATATGCCAAAGCCAACCCAAGGAGGTATTTGGAACCAAACAAGTTTTTAAATTTGCATCACTAGAAGAGAAATCAACCAAATAAAGATTTCCAAACCGAAAGCCTTTGAAAATAAAAGAATTATCTTCAAGACTAGTTACAATAACTTCTTTCAGATTAAATGTGCAAGAGAGACCAAGATCACAAATTTGAGTATCCGAAAGCAAATTGAAATTCAATGATTCAACAAGAGATACATTTGAAATTGAAAGGTCATTGGAGATGGCTATTTTACCTAACCTAATTACCTTTCCTTTGCTATTATCACCAAAAGTGACTCTCTCTTGTTCTTTGTTGCCTCGAAGTAGTCGCCACAAGCCTCGATCACTAGAGGTAGCTCTTCCTTCACTCCAAAGGTGGTGAGCTCCGAACCACTCACAAATCACTTGGGCTTCCTCCACAATCTTCTTGGAGAACTCACTGGAACTCCACCAAGCTGTCTAGGAGGCGGCAACCTCCAAGAGTAACAAGTAGCAACACCGGCTTGGAGATGATCCAGTACCATACTAGCTAAATCAATGATGCAATGCACTTGGCTTGACTATAACAATCCTCAATCACTCACAAATAAAGAGAGAATGCTCAAAGAGTGAGAGAAGACAAGCAAGAGCTCAAATAGAGCCAATGGAGTGCCAAGAGAGCCTTCTTGCTGCTGGTGGAGGGGTATTTATAGCCTCTCCCTCAAAAACTAGCCGTTGGGGCGAAATCCCCCAACTCAGGTCATTTCCGATCTGACCGCAGGCAAGGGGTCGGTCCGACCGTGGTCCACTTCAACGGTTCAAAAACTAGCCGTTGAGGTGTATTAAATGCACTCTTTTGCTCAGAAAGAAACACAACCCGGTCCGACCGCAGGTGAGGTGCCGGTTCGACCGCCACCCTATCTCATTTGCTTTGGCAGTACTGGATGCTGCCGATCCGACCAGGTGGAGGCAGGCGGTCCGACCGCCACCCCCACTAGAACTGCTGGGCGGTTCTATACCAAGCCGGTCTGACCGGGTGGAGGTAGGCGGTCCGACCGCCACCCCCACTAGAACTGCTGGGCGGGTTCTGTACCGGGCCGGTCCGACCGGGTGGAAGCAGGCGGTCCGACCGCTAGGCAACAGAGGGCAAAGAAAGGAAGTGTAAACCAAGCATGCATGACCTAGTGCAACAATTCATCATTTCTTCGCCAAGATTACCACCCCTCTTGATAGTACGGCAAAGCTAAAAAAAAGAAGAACTAGCTTACATTCGATCGGCCGACGCCTCGATCGTTTGAGCAAACCGCTAAGTTATTCGTCTTCGCTCCATAGCTTTGCGCCATCAATTTTAATCGGTAGTCATCCTCCTTGGCATGTGGATCTAACTTCTTTTGCATATACTCAAACACAATAGTTAGTCCACAATTAGCGCTTGTCATCAATTACCAAAACCAACAACGGGGCCTAGATGCTTTAGTAGAGTATCTTCGCAAGTCGCAGAAATGGCGCAGGGAGCGCCTCGATCGCATTTGGGCGGTGGAAGCTAAGTGGGAGGCTGAGCAGAAGAGGAATGAGGAGGAGCAGCAGGAGAAGGAAACCTGTGAGGCAGACAGGGAGAGGAAACGGCAGAGGGCACTACGTGCGAAGGAAACTGGGCCGAAGGCGGCGAGGAAAGGGAAGTACCCCCACTGCACATAGTAGTTGCATCATCTAGTCGATTGTTCGTTTCAAATACCCTAAGGCATGCAATAACGCTAACTTGAAACGTTTGATATGCCATTTGTACTCGTTGGACGGATAATTTCATTATGTTCGTAAGCAAGTAATTTGCGATGTTGGTGTTTATCTTGTGTGATATATTGATATCTGTTTATGTATCCCTGAATGCATTAAGAGCAAGGAATGGTAAGACTGGAGTCTAGTTCAATAAACAACATCCACATAATCAGCGCCAAACACCACGGCGCTGACATTAACAAACTCAACGCCAAAGGTCCTGGCGCGGAGCTTAGAGGACTAGGCCAGCTGTCACACCTGAAATTTCCATCCAAAATTCAGATGCTTTATTGTGTGTAAATCCTCATCCAGAAATCAACCGAGGCACACATATGACAAAATTGATAACAAAGTAATTGTTTACATAACGGATGTATTTATTACAGAGGCGAATGACACCTCTCAAAATAATAAAAATCTAAGCAGTGGAATAACTACGGACAACGCGACAACTCCCACTCCACACGCACTTGATCAGGCTCCTGCTTAGTCCTCCAAGAAGTCCTCCTCGCTGTAGTACTCCTCTGATGATGATTGTTGATTGCAAGGTGAGTACATGAAATACTTCGCAAGCCACACAGCAAATATACAAGTGCACAGGATAGCAAAGGATGGCATAATATGGCTCAAGTTGCATAAACGACATTTAATAAAACATTGGAGAGAGTAGTAAAGCAATAATCATTAAACAATATTAACCAACACTATACCATTCTCCAAAGCGATATAGGCACAACCACTCCAATCTGAGCTAACCATATTCCACCATTCATTATTCAATTAAGGTAGTGTGAGACTAATCACAGAAAACATTACTAGGCCTTCCCATTAATCGTGGGCACGGCTATTCGAATAGTTGTACTCTGGCTAGAGGTGTACCAATTTACCCATAAGACATAACTCCACAACATATCTTTGTGTGCCTCATTACCACCAGGGTACCTCGAAAAGGAGTTGTGACAGGACCTCCATGTTACCCGCACAACATGAGTACCGCTCGTTGGACCACCGGTCTCCGGCAGGAGCTGATCAGGCCCCCCAACAGGGAGACGATCCAACGCCCAACACATGGACTTATTGACGCAACCATGGTAGTCTTATTAACACAACCACAATACACCGTGGGGCCTCCGGTTGAACGGATTACACTTTAGTTCCCGCCATTACCCATTCTGGCTTGTGGTTAGCACGGCTATTGCTTCGCAACAAGTAGTCCGCGAACCGGTCCTAAAGTGTCATGAGCACCACTAGCAACATTCACAACCTTGGTGCTCACAACCCACCATTTAGTCAAATTTTTGTGGACCATTAAGTTATCCTCACACGACCACAGTCGTGAACTAAATCATCATTTCTTGTGAACTAAATATTGTAATCAAGGTTTAATTGATAGCCCATAAATGATACTACAGTTTCTAGACATGGCTAAGTAGGATTCTAGAATTATTCTAGCTAACCAATAATTAAAGCTAGCTAATCACAATATTCCCATAGGTATAATGGCAGGTAATCAACTCAATAAGGCCATAATCAAGGATATAGGTTTCCCTTCCAGATGACAATTATGAAAATAAATGCATAGTTGAAGAAAAATATAGCTTAAAACATAGGTACAATATGCTCAAAGGTGTTGAGAAATCTGTGTGATTTGCCTTGCTGCTCTGCAAGCGCTTCCGAACTCTCCTCGAGATATTCCGACGCTTCCGGAACATCGTCGGTTAAAGGCCATAAACAAAAAGAGAAAAATAGTACTAAGCAACTTCAATAGCACAATATTATTTTTTAATAGATAGATCTTGGTTTTTAAAGAATTTTGCAAGTTGAATCACCCCAAACGGAGTTAGGATGAATTAGTTATGAATTTTAGAAGTTTAAACCCTTTTAAAACTTATTTAAAAGAATTAAACCAATTTATGACATCATTTAGAATTTATTTTAATTCGAGAAAAAGGTTTATGGCGTCAGCACAGACTAAGGGGCGACTGACACCTAGGGCTCACAGGTCAGAGAGAGAGAGGCCCGGGTTCATGGTAGACCGGGTCTACTGAGGGTTCACAAGGAATCCGACGGCTTAGATTTAAAACGATTCGATCGGACGACCCAGATTGATCTAGGGTTTTAAGTTAGATTGGGCGGATCAAATCTAACCGATCACAGATCGAACAGCTAGGATCTAACCTAAAGATCGAATGGCTGAGATCTAACTATGGATGGATCAGACAGCTAGGACTTAATCACGACAATCCGATGGCTAGGATCTAACCCAATCGGTTGGATCGCGCGGGCTGACGTGGCACTGAGCTGGCTCCTATGCGGCGACCACGTTGGCAGCCACGTCAGCAATGGCGACGGCGGTGGCTCGAGTCCCTATGGTTGATTGTGATCGGCTGCACGATGGAGCGTGGCAAAGGCAGAGATGGATAGAGGGGAGAAAGGCGAACCTCATCGTGGCAAAAACGATGGCGAACGGTGACGAGATTGCCCGGCGGCGAGCTCCAAGCGGCGGAAGGATTCGGGTCCTTGGCGGCGATGCTGCTCCGGCGGTCTCCGAGGACAGGGAGGTGGTAGCCAAGGTCTCTCGTGAGCTGGCGGTGCTAACAGGGGCGCGGCGCAGCTCCAGCGACGGCTAGGTCGACGGCAGTGCTTGACTAGAACGCAACGGCGGTGGCGGATTAGATTGCTACGGTGTAGGGGCTCTCGAGGCTAGAACGGGCTTGATTGCTAGAGGAAAAAGAGAGAGAGGCACCAGGGATGCTATATATAGCGGAGGGGTGGAGAGATCGGCTCGGAGATGAACTCTACGGTGGCGAAGAGATAGGGCTAGGGCTTCTCCCGAACGGACTCAAGCCCGAGCTCGTTCCCAAGCGGTTGGGGCTCTGGGATTTGGGGAAAAGATAGTGATGAGGACATACTAGCTCGGATATGACCCTAGCTACCTTATGTATTCATCAACCAAAGGTGCATGCTTTCTATATAAGATTTACGCGTTATATATTTGAACAGCCGTTACTGCACCATGAGTTTTGTGTGTTCTAGTTTGCAGAGATATTTGCTTGGGTGAAGGGAAAGAGACCGAGTGCAAGAAACGCATGGATGATCAAAGAAGTTGATTGGGGTCCAAACCAAGATCTTATCCAAGTCTACTCCTACATCACTACGTCACTTTTTGGTTCATAGAAAGCAAGAGATGAAGTTCTACATATTTTGGATTCGGATTCGGGCCTCCTGACAGCATCAACTTCAACGGACCTAGCCACTGATCCAGAAGGACTCTCGGGGCTCATGAGTACTTGTTGGAAAGCTTATGGAGTCTACTTTCAGATGGTTTTGGTCCCACATCAAAATTCCTCCTAAGCTGTTCAAAATGGTCGAAACAAGACACGTACATCTTCCAGTCCGAATCTGTTTTGGACCTTGGGCAAAACCTATAAGAAGTGCGCCCCTCACAGGGAAAATCCTAACCCTAGGACGTCCTAACTCATATATATTCAGTAGCCGCTGCCGTTTATAGGTGGGTTTTGCTTAGATTATTCTACCATTGCAGTTTCGCCGTCTAGATCGGTTTGTGAACCCCAACTTCGTGTGCTAAACATTCATCTGCAATTCAGATTGCGTTCTTCCTTGTTCTTGTGAGTTTCTTCGATTGCTTGCAGGGATAAAACCTTCGTGGTGAGGTTGACTACGTGAGAGCGTGGTTGATAAACAACTAGACGTGTGGGTGTAGCGGTTGCGAGGTGACGATCGCTGATCGGAAGCCTCAAAATGTGAACGTCTTCACATCGCCAAATTGAACCTATTGGAAGATCGGGCACCAAGCCGCATCAGATAGAGGAGGATAAGGGGAGAAGAACCCCTCAACCAATTTGGAGGAAACTCGAATCGATATGGCAAATCGAGGCGAGATTCGCGGCAGCAGCGTGGCGGAGCACAGGAGCTCTCCGACTTGGGGTTGGAGACGGATTTGACAGGTGGGGTCCACCTGTCAGTGAGGAGTGGAGGGGCACTGAGGCCGCAGGTCGTGGGCCGTGGCGTGCATGCGGGAAAGGTATATGTGCAACAGTTTATCGGGCCGTATTTGGCCCAAGTACAGGGATGGGATTTTAATTCCTTTTTCTTGTATTTAAATGCTGTAAAGCTTGTTTTATTTACTAAAAATACTTTCCTTGCTCAAATAAATCCCGAAAATTTCAGGAGATAGAGGATTAGCAAAGTATTTTTCTAAAATTATTTCTAGGCCCACTTTGGTTAGGAATTTTCTCTATTTTTAATGTTCTTACTCCTTGAGGCTTTTAAAATAATTTCTAAAATTCTTGTTTCCACTCAAATAATTTAATTAGGTAATTTCAGAGTGTTACACCAACAGCCGCCCTCAGCTAAGTCCCAAAGCTCCGCACCAATCTAACTGGCATGGAGGTTGGGCGTCTCAGCAAACCTTTTTGCCTCCAGCGGGTGAATGTTTTTCAAGTAATGCTATAGTCAAATCTTCAACTTATCTAGAGATTAGAACTCTAACCCCTTCCTTGGCTCCTCTCCCATTGCATCTATACCACTATCATACTCAGGGTCACCATTGGCAATTGCTAGGTCTGCGTTAGTGAGATCCTCAAATTGTACTATGGCCGGAGTACGTCCAATTATTTCCTCGTAGGCTTTTCTTTCTTCCTAGGACATGTTAGCTATTGGCCGGTCGTCATTTGAGTTAGAGGCATAATTATCGTCATATAGGGATTCATCCTCGCTTTCTTCATCAAGCAAATTGGGTCCAACCCATGATTTTTCATAGTTTCCTCACACTCACTGCGTGTATATACTCTCTCGCAGCAAGTGATGTACACCACTAAGTACCTGATTATCTTTATAGGATTCTCGCCTCAACTTCTAATTGATCCTCTTCCACTTGATGTATGGAACCGTTCATCCTCGGCAAGCGGCTCAACGGTGATGTACCAGACCAATTTCTTGACTATCGCGGACCATTCCTTCACTTGCCATCCGCATAACCAAGTCACTCTTCACATTGCTTTCAACATCCAACACACCATTCACCGGTGAGAGATAGAACAGAACTGCGCGCGGGGATAGATTTAGGTCGAAGTATCGTCCTTGATTATCGCCCTTTGGACCTTATAGGCAAACACTTCGAGTGACTTGAATTGTGACCCCATCACAATGCCAACGTATACTTCCCACTCCATCTCCCCATTTAACTCAAGCATGCGCTTATGTGACTGGCCCGCCTCTAACATTGTATCTACCTTGCAGAGCAAGCGACTCGTTTGACCACCCCAACAAATCCTTTATATAGGTTGTAAGCTCCTCAAAATTAGGCTTGGCAGGAAATACTATAGACTTAATGGTCATACCCTCGGAATGACTTCTACCATTATTTAGCTCATTCACTGTGCCACCATAATATACGGACCAATCTATTCATCTACATAATATTAGATAAATTTTTAATTAAATATGAAATGCCTAACAAAAATAATTACGACTATTGATAACCACATAACAATATTTTAAAACATAATGCAAATCGAAACAAATATCCTATACGACGGAATACATTCTAAATAACCTTACAACTACTACATATGCAACACATACATCGATATTACACTTTTAAATAATCAAAATCCTATACATATACAACACACACCTAGAGTATACTACACATACCTAGGTATACTAAAAATAAAATATTAAACATACGGGCACGGCTTTTTCATTTAACAAACTAGGGTTCTTCATCCTTCACAAACCAGAGTTCTTCACTAACAAATTATGGTTTTCACACCTAGGGTTCATCAAAAAAAACAAAAAAAATCACAAATCCAAAGGAAAAATGAGGGCAATGTATGGAGAATACCTTAGAGATGAGCTTCCATCAAAAATCCCAACGAAATCGACTTTATTTGGCTTGGATTTGTGAAGATTTGAGGGTGGGAGAGAGAAAAACCACGCGCTTGTTGGTGCGCCTCCGACCAGCCGAGGAAGGAAGGAGATGAAGATCGGGTCTGGCACGGCGCGACGCGGTTGGTTAAGCTAGCTCAGTGTCGTGTCGCCTAGTGCTAAGCTAGGACACGTCAACCCTCCACGTCGTCAGGCCCGCCACGAGGCAAGAACCTCAGCGTTAGGCCCCGTGGCGTAGATATATAGGAGCTCAGCGTCTTCGAGGCCGATGTGGAGCTAGCAATCTATTTTTACCAAATATTTTGAAATCGGTCAATTTTTGAAAAAAGTTAAAAAAAAGGGCGAAACATTGCAATTTTCGGCAGTTCTACATTTCTACTCGTACCCTACTTCGCACCCGGCCGGCCAAAAATATAATGGTGGTCGTCGTCGTCGGAAACATTCGGCATCCGACCGACACCAAAAAACCAGCGGAGCACCAAGCAAAAGGAATCCATGGCTAACGGGCTCCCAAACCCTCCCTGCGGCCTCCTCACCGCCGGCGCCGCCCGATCCCTCGTCGATTCCGTCGACGCCTTCCTCTTCGACTGCGACGGTATCCGATCCATCACCTCCTCTACTCTCTCTCTCGCTCTCGTTTTCTCGGGGAAAATTTCTCGAATATTTTTGGCTTGGACCCTGCTCGGTTCTGACTAACTGGGGATTGTTGCTTTTTGTTGCTCGATCTTTTTTTTTTTTTGGTTTGCAGGGGTGATTTGGAAGGGAGATAAGCTCATCGAAGGGGTCCCTGAGACGTTGGACTTGCTGCGAAAAATGGTATGTCGCCCTAGGATGTTCCTCTAGTTAGAACAGTGCTTTTTTCGTTGTACCACGAAATGTCTAGCGATTGAAATCCCCATGTAGGTATTGTTCGTGCATGGAATCGTTAATAACAGTAAAACATAATTAGAACCTACAACTTCTCTTCTTGTGTAGTGGTCAGTGTTTTAGATGTTGTATTCTTATGCACTGATACATGAATTTACATACACTGAATTGCTTAGCCATACACAATCACCCCAATGCGGAATTACTGACCGGTGGATTGCGATGCTATTGCCTTCTCCTTTTGCTTTGTTTCTTCTTCCTTTGCTTCTCTGAATTGATTTGTGATCGCCGATTGGGAAAGCTCTACGAACCCCTTCCAACACACTTATTGATCGGACTATTAGGGTTTAGATTTTAGCGACAAAGACTTCAACCCCTCTGTGCGAAGCACCTCTTTCCTTGAATATGTGTTGGTGGGGCTCGGGGGCAAATCGGAGGGAAACCCTAATTTTTTGCTACAGATCACAACAACCTTATCTTATCTCTAATTTCTTTCTTATATGGAAAGGAAACCGGTGGATAGTTATCTCCCCTAATTTATCTCGGTAGTTAGCCGAAACAATCAACCAACATTAGAAGCTCATTACTCATATCATCAAGGTACATTAAGCCTCTGAATTGTTTCCTACCTTAAGTTGTTCATGCTTTTCTTTTAAAACAAATAGAGGAGTTGTAAACACTAAGTTATCGTTTTTTCCCTGGTTTTCCTGTGTAATTCATAGGATGCAGCACTGAGTGAAATCTTTAGTATCGTCTAGAAAACTGTTCAGTTCTAGATAGACTGGAAGAATTAGGACTAATAAACTAAATTTGCATTTGTTTTCTTCTTAGTACACCAATTTTGACCATGGTGTAAGACTAGTCTTTGGTTAAGACAAAACAGGATCTCTATTTCATGACTAGGGGATGAAGTGAGTAATATTTATATTTTATCAACCTATTTAGAACTTTGGATACTCTGTAAGATGAGGGAAAATATCATTCTGAATATATGTGCTTTGTATGTTCACTGCTTGCTCTCATACTTATGGAAGTAGATAAACATTGTTTATTATTTACATGAAAAATGAAAAGTTTAAGAAACTTAGAGGAAACTGGAAGCTTAGAGAAAACAGGAAGGATCTGAAAAGGCAGTTTGAATTAGAGAAGAAGCAGAAAGAAGGTAGAGCAGTAATGGAAAGTGTATAGAAAGATAGAAATATTACTTGTTCTCCCACTTAACACCTTTTCCCCCCTCTGTTCTTAGACCTTTAGCATTTTCCCTAAATGTTACACAGGGAATTTTTATTTCAAAGGTTAAACTGACATGATCAAATAATCCGTAAAAGAATATACACGACCAAATATATAACTTGCTTTCCCTTTTTGTATTTGAAATGTTAGTACATATGAATTGGTGCGTGACCATGTCACGACATCTGAATTGCTTCCTCTTGATGATGCAATATGGTTTTGCTTTAACATCGTTCCGGTGCTAATTATTTGAATAAACTGGAAGATTTTCTCTGTATTATGATGCCATAGTAAGCGGGGCATAAGTAACATAGCATCTGTCATAAGTTTTCACTGCCTTTATCTTGGGACTTTAATATGAAACATAGAATACATTCTTAGTGCATCACTATATCTAGGTTAGTTCATAAATACACCATCAGTCCATTATACATAGGTTAAGTAGATGATTTTATTGCATTGACTTGGTGCAGGGCAAGAAATTAGTTTTTGTAACAAACAACTCTAGAAAGTCGAGAAGGCAATATTCAAAGAAGTTTAGAGCACTTGGACTTGAAGTTACGGAGGTAGGTTTCTATACATCCAGATTCCTGTGATGATAGTTTCCTGTATTGTGAGTATTTGTTGTCTTCTCTGCAGGAAGAGATCTTTACATCATCATTTGCAGCAGCCATGTTCTTGAAGTTAAATAATTTCTCTCCAGAAAAGAAGGTATCATGAATTCATATTACCTCCATTCTTTTTACTTCATACCCTATAATCCATGCCATCAAGCTTCATACAGTTTGACCACTAATATGCTTGAAACTATTTAGATTTTTTAAGTAAAATTTATACCATTAAATTTGCTATTAGAAATGCTTTAACGTTATAAATTTTATTGTCATATTTTAATGTAAATTTATAAAAAGTTGGTCAAAGCTGCATCTTGAAGACTGCAAAAGGTCAAATCATCAAGTAAAGAGGAACAGCGATACTATATGTTTAATTTTAATATTTATGTATTTTTTATCTTCTTTCAATCTGCTTTCTATACATGATGTAGAATATCTACTGTCCTAACAGTCACTAAATTTTTCTTCGTGAGAAACTATTAAGGCACTTCAACAAAACATTGGGTCCGGAGGGGAACGTATCTTATGCACAAGCTTTGGGTGCACTCACCGTGCACACCAACTAACAAATGCTACAAAAAGTTCTAAAGACATTTGCACATGTACTTCGAATCTTACTACACCTATATATACAGTTTTGACTTCAGATTCATCATACATTGAGAACAGTAAAAAAGAGAAAATTCTGACAAATTTATACTCTTAAAACTGTCATAGATTCATCATACATAGAGAACAGAAAAAAACAGAATTTTGACAACTTTATACTCTTAAAACTGTTGTACTTTTCCTTTTTTTTGCTACGGCTGAAATGTAATGAATCTGAAGTTGAAACTTTATATGTAGGCATAGTAATATTAGAAGTACATGTACAATTTTTTTAGAATTTTCTATGACATTTGTTAGTTGGTGTGCATGGTGAGTGCACACAAAGTTTGTGTTCATAGGATATGTTCCCGGGTTTGGAACACATGTATGCGGGAAGCTTAATGACATAAAAGTGACCTTCACATTTATGATTCTGTTTTACTTTTTGAACTTTTTTCTTACCCATGGTGTGGCAAGGCCAAAGTCTTTCCACACCACGACTTTGCTCTGCACAGAGCTGTCTTGCAATGTCAACTACATGTTACAGTGGCACAGTGAAAATTTTGAAAAAAAGATGAGCATGGTTTTAGTCTTAAATTTTATTAGGTGAAGGTTCAAAAAATTAAGGTACACATTTACAATGTCAGTAAGATTGAATATGCTATGCCAACCAATTGTAGTGCACAGATTATATGTAGCTGTGTGCTAGCCTCCAGGTTGAAGTTGTCTATACGCTCGATAAGGTCAATTTTAAGTAGTGACTATGTTATGGCTGGGCATTATGGTGTAGTATATCAGCGGCATCACAATAAATCTAAGTCAGGATTGGCAAGGGCTGCAGCAGTTGGACTCCTAATAGGCTAAGAGATATTCTAGTCCTTATTTCTGTATTTGAGTTTCCTTGTTTTGTTATAACAGTCCTAGTTGTATGAGGTTATTAGTTTGTAGCACCTCAATATATCAAGGTAACCTAATTTTGTATTAGTTTAAGCAATAATAAATATCTAAGGGGATTAACCCAAATGTTTCAGCTGTATCAGATTGAGTATTAGCTATGATATGACTGATAAAGCTACCTCCACAGGATTAAGAATTGATATCTGCTAAAGATGTTAAAAAGACTGTCATTTACACCAGGGTAAAATTAGTGAGGCTTGATCTTACTATGCTACTTAATTTATGTTAATGTATCACAAAATGGTAGTTTTTCATGTACTTTGTGCCTTGTTTTCACTAATGTAATACTGATTATAGTTGAAACTTTAAGGTTTATGTTGTTGGTGAGGATGGCATTTTGGAAGAGCTCAGATTAGCTGGTTTTGAATGTTTAGGTGGTCCGGTAAGATAAGCATGGTATTCTTACTCCTTCCTCTGCAATTAGATATGCTTCGACCATCTGTTTTATCTTTTGCCTTGATTCCTGTTTGCAGTGGAGGACTGGAGGTTCCTCTAATTTCACTATAATCTGTAATTCTTGTTGCATTTAATGCTTATTAGATTTTTTGATACTATTAGCTGGTCTCCTTTTTGTTGAGTTCATTTACATAACAGTGATGATGCATTGACATAGTTCTAATAGTTCATCCATACAAACGGATCGTTATCCATTTTTATCTGTCTCCTACGCATTGTCATGATGAGTCTGTATTTCTCTAGTCACGGGTGAAGAAGCTATAGTAATTAAAGGGTCACTACAGAGGATATTTATTTGCAGTAGGCTACTTCCTATGGTTTGAAAGTAACAGTCATTTTAGCATCACAACTGTTTTTGAAAATAACATAGGCCAGAAGTAATCACACAAATTTGAGTTTCTAACAGCCACATTTTGACAAACATGCCAGTCGGTGGCCAGAGGAATTTACAGCATCACAACAGCATGTTTCTTAAATGTAGCATGGTTGATTTTCCTTTATCCATCTGAAGGGAAACTAGCTGAAGGATTGAAAACATAAATTGCCCTTCCAGGGATATCTTACCTCTGCTTCACCTTTCCATTTAACTAATAATGTTTTCTGCAGGAGGATGGCAAGAAAAACATATTGCTGGAGGCAAACTTCTACTTTGAACATGACAAAAGTGTAATATCAAAACCTGTTTATCGGAGTTTTGATTTTATGTAGATTTACTATGAATATAATTATGTGGACTAACCTCAATGGAATATCTATTCCAGGTTGGAGCTGTCATTGTTGGACTTGATCAATACTTCAACTACTACAAAATGCAGTAAGGCCTCTTATCCTTTTGTTCTAATCTTATCTTCATTGCTTTGCAAGCAGATCAATCCTGTCATGAGGGATATTTGTAACATTTGTGTTTTGCATGCCAATATAATGTTTCAGTTGTTTCAGTTGCCCATATAATGTGCCAAACTTAACGTTTGCGCCTTTCCCTTCTTTTACGATGTAGTAGATTTTCTTAATGGCAGCTCCTTGTGAAAGCTGTGGGACCACAAGATATATGAGTCCTGGATGCCGATTGACCGACTGGATAAACTGTCGAATGAGCCCCATTTGTGGGGAAATGGAAAAGAATCAAGTCATTCAGGCCCATTGGTCTTTTTCTTCTTCTTTTCATTCTTTGTTTATTGGATGCACCACTATTTTCATGTGCAACTGATGGTTAAGATTTCTATCCTCCCTTCACAAGTTCTGTGGTACCTTTTGCTTTCTTCTCTTTCCATCAGTAGCTTTCCCTCTCCTTCACTCACTTGAATAGCTTAGTATCACTTGCAATTTGCTAGTAGCTATTTGCATGTTTGTCGAGAGAATTTTTTTTTCACCAAACTTGTCGAGAGAATATTCAGGACACAAGAGTTGAACCAAGAGTTAGCAAGAACCATAGTACCATACTGTAATCAAGCAATTCTGTTGATATGGTGTTTTATTCACCTTATTGATAACATGGTTCATGCAATCTCAAAGCTACAGTTTTGAATTATTTTGGGGAAGATATAAACTTATGCCTACATTTAAACTAGGAACAAGTCCATTTTTCATCCCTCGACTTTTGCCATGGTCTGAAAATCAACTACAAAACTGTTTGAAACACAACCTTGAACTAGTAAAACCAGTTCATTTGTGCCCTTGACCCATTCAAAAGTGGTTGCCACATCATGTTTTGCAACCAGATCATGGGGGTAAAATTTTGCTCCATCACTGCTTGCCTTCTTCTGCAGCGGCTGATATTTACCCTGCATTCCTTGGTCTGGTCTGATCGCAATGTCGGAGGCATGCAGTTGAAAACCATCAGTGGTGGACGCAGCACCCTGTTGGCTCCGTTCACTGTGCTTGTCATGGCCATGCTGTCATCATGTGGGACCAGCATGGAGGCCATTGCATATGTCCTGTTGGTCATTCATTGGCCTTGGTTCATTTCTTGCTCCTGCTCCTGCTGCTCGGCTTTGGGAGGAGGAACAGGTGTTAGCAGTAAAGGATGTGAGGAGCTTCCACTGACCAGTGAGCTCCTCCATTTTTTATTTTGTTTTTTATTTGATATACATCAGCATGGCAAATCAGCAAATGTTATCTATTAGGATACCACTTGGCATAAACCATTGCCAAAGGTAGACTGGGGTGATTGTAAGTGCAGGGGGCGCTTCGACTGGTTTTAAACTTTTAATAGTTCAGGGGCGAATAGTGAGCAGCCTTATAGTTAGGGGTTGTTTTCTGGACCAATGTAATAGTTCTGGGTTGAAATGTGGGTTTGGTCCTTTAGTGTCTGTTTGCATCTTAATAATATAAAGTAGTTTCATACTTTCATAAAACATGTTTTAATAGGGATTTTGGGAATACTAGCTAGTTCTTATTCTGTTCAGACCACAACAGTGGATAATTTCTTTGGTTTAAAGAGTTGAGGGTGATTTTGTTTTGTGTCGGAGTTTAGGAAGGTAAATCATCGAGGCAAGAGTTGGGTGGTAAATCTGAATTCTCTTTATTTACATAATAGTTTGTTTGGGTGAAATACTGAAAATTCGTTTGTTCTAGACATGGGAAGGTCTAACCAACCAGCTGAAAAACTCCATTTCCATCTCTCTTACTTTCCCTGTTACTTGCTATTAAATCCTGTAGTGAGTCCTTCCCTCTTTGATCTCTCCACATACATGGATTCGATGGCACCGCCGACAGCAGGTCAAATGGACAACTTGTCAGAAGTTGCTGGGGAGCTATGATAGGTTTTTGATGTTGCCGGTGGTACAGGGCGATGGGCCACTCTGCAAGCAAATGGTGGAGGATGAGGTGCCACAGGGAGAGAAAAGGGAGTGGGGGCATGGACAACTTCAGTTACCTCTCTTGCGAGCTGCTGCCGGTGATTTATTGATTGCAATAGATTATTGTGTATGGAGAAACCTAGTGTGTGTTTCTTAGATTTACTAGTGCTATACCCGTGCATTGCAACGGAATCTGACGGTGGTTTGTTTAGTTTTTTTTTTTGTGGGAACACCGGTTTTTTGGGTGGAGTGGTTTTTGAGGGAGAGTGGTTCGAATTTTTTTTGGGTGGGGTGGTTTATTTGAGAGGGTGGTCCTTTTACGTGGGGAAGTATGGTGGTTGGGGGAGGAGGACGACTCCACTTTTAAAATAGTAGAGATACTATGCACAACATGGAGTTTCTACGCCCCGCAAGAACAGAAATAGTGACCTTCACGTGCAGAGCAAGGTTGTTAAAATCGCGATCCTGAATCAGAATTGGAAGCTCTAAGTTGGATCGCAATCTTAAAATCGTATACATAAAAATCATAAAATCGTAGATTTTACCTATATAGAATCGTAGAATCAGTCCCCTTAATTAGAATCGTAAAGTCGTAAAATCACATGCTAGAATCGAGATTTTGACAACCTTGGTGCGGAGGGAACCGTAGTCTTGTTTCAAAACATGGAATTGTGGGTATATAGGACAACACATTTTCCTAATGCACAGTTTAGTTGGTGTATCCAAACAGAGATTAAATACAATCCATCAACTCCTCAAGCCTATTTTCACTGTTTTCTTAATGTAATTTTGTAATGGTCAAATCATAATGCTACTCTTGCAGGTATGCAAGCTTATGTATTCGTGAGAATCCAGGCTGCCTTTTCATTGCGACCAACCGTGACCCTACTGGTCATATGACATCTGCTCAAGAATGGCCAGGTTTGTACTGGGCAGTGTTATTTATTGATTATTTCATCAAATCGCTTATCTTTGTTGCTTCATTTCGATCACTGTAAGTAACAGGAGCTGGAACTATGGTGGCTGCTGTTAGTTGCTCTGTGCAGAAAGAGCCCATTGTTGTTGGAAAACCTTCAAGCTTTTTAATGGACTTCCTCTTGAAAAGGTTTGTTAAGTACACACATAAGAAAAGTGTCATTGTTAGTCATCCAAACATCTGTGCTATCAATTCTTTGCAACAGAAATCTGGAAACCTTCTAAGATTATTTAGATGCACACTGACTAAACAATTAAACAAATTGGCAATACCGACCAATTTAGAAAAACAAATCCATGTAACCTACATGAGGGTTTGCCTCAGCAAACCGGCTAATAACTAGATATAGGGACCAACTAATCAGCTCATGCAATTCATCAATGGGGATTTTACATGATTGGTGGGGCTGACAAGAAGTCTATTTGCGAATTGGTGTTAGTGCAGAAGCATATATTTGTAGGTATTTGTTTCTGTTGGAGAAGTGTTCTTTTAATATGGTTTTTATGGAAGTGTGGTGAAACCTTTTTTTGGAAGCAAAAGTGTTGTGAAATCTTGGACATGGGACTAATTTAATTCATGAAAAGGTGAGGAACACGTGCAGAGCATATGCCGTTTCTCGGTTCTGTGATTATCCGCGAGAGAGCTTGCCATTGCTGTTGGCCATTCTGCGCATACTGTGCTAGGCCTCAATTCAATTAGACATTGGTTTGCTTCGTTGGTACCTTATCTCCTATAAGTTGGTATGCTGTCTCTAGTGTTACCTACTAGTTGGAAAGTTGTGCTTTGATTAAACTTTTTCTTACCCTAGCTTGTTAGGGGCTGCTGCTACAACTTCCTGCCAAACCCATTGATTTAAGTAAGCAAAGAGTTAAGAAATCATACACATACTTCTGTCCTCCCTGTGGAGATATATCCATCTTACTTTTCCCATATGATCTAGTGCTAGTCCTCCCACCCTAACACCGGCACCTTCTGAACTTTACCATTTATACACAATTATACAATTTCATAATGTTTCATCCTCATTAAGAAGACAAAACGCAGAAGTAAATATTAAATAACTGGCTTTGCAAGCTTCCCCCTCCCACCAAATATGCTTTCTCATCTTGCTAAGTGTTTGCACATGCCAGCAATTTGCATAGGGTAGTGTGGCTGAGATCGCGGAACAACGATTTCGTCATCCTGTATTGACTTACAGTTACTGCTCAGAGGTCACCTTGAAATCCTCATTACTGTTTGAAATACTGCAGCTTCAATTTGGAGACATCAAGAATGTGCATGGTTGGTGATAGACTGGACACTGACATACTATTTGGCCAGAACACTGGTTGCAAAACACTACTTGTTCTATCTGGTGAGGAACTTCTGCTCTTATTCCATGTGTAGAAAATCTTTTCCCTTATATGCCCAATCAAGTCTCAGATGTCTTTTGGACTTGCATTGCAAATCGCAGGTGTGACTACCTTACCAGAACTTCAGGACGCTTCAAATACTATCCATCCAGAACTTTACACAAATAGCGTATATGATCTGATTGGATTACTGCAACAGTAATCTTGGACTTGACATTGAAGATACAGATCTTTGAATTCTGGCTGCCCCACCAGAACTCCAGGATGCTTTAAGTACCACTGTATAAAACAACAAGATATATGATCCAGTTGGGTTATTTGAGCAGCCTTCTATTCTTTCGGTAGCTGATTGATAGCAACCCTGACCTCTACACTACTTGCAACAAATTTAAGTGCTGCTATTTTGAAGTCAATTTGACAACCCCATACATGTAGGTTGCCATTGGTACTGAACTGCAGTTGTTAGTCTTGTTACTTTATATGGAACAAAGATACATGGAATTCATTATAGTTTTTAATCATCTTCCTGTTTTACAAGAAAGAAAACCTGCTTTTTTTTTTGTCAACTACTAGTTCTTTCAGCTAAGAAATTTTCAAGAAAGACCTAGGACTTTGGAAAGTGCATTACTTACAACTAGTAATCGTGCACGTGCAATGCATGTTGTAACCAATTTGAATTAAGTCTAATATATTGCAATAGCAACAATATATTCTTTTGAAAACTAAATTCTTTGTAGTAAATCATCCAAACAAAGAACACACATTTAACATATTTCAGGTAACGTGCATAATACACAACAATTAACAACATATCTTCTATCAGATTTATTTGTATGCTAGATTCTACATGTATAGTTTCCCTTTACAATACGTTTAATTCAACTAATGAGCTAAATGCCAAAAAAATATGAATATGAGGCAAGAGGTTAGACCACTGCAAGCCAAATTGCATAAATGCATAAATGATGAGTGCACCTAAATACATAAGTGTAGTACTGCATATACCGGTCCCAGAGTCTAACGACTTCCATATGGGCACACTTATTTGTTGGTCACTGGTGTTGAATATTCTATGCTTGATTATTTTCATGGGCCAATTGGGCCTAAAGGTATAAAGGGTAACTATACAGATATGTAGAAAACATCCTCTAGAATAGAGTAAATACATAACTAGCTATACAATATATGTAACATCCTCCCTCAAATTCATGGTGGATTAACGACATTGAATTTGGAGAGGAAATAGCTGTGCTGAGCTCTAGTTTGGGCTTTCGTGAAGAAATCTGCTAATTAAAGTTCCGAAGGGACATACTAAAGAGCTATAACATCATCTTGCACCTGCGAGCGCATGTAGGAAGCATCAACACCTATGTGCTTGGTGAGGTCATGCTTCATTGGGTCCCGAGCAATGCTGATGGCACTAGTGCTGTTTGAAAAAAGGGAAGACGGTGGAGAGACATAAACTCCAAAATCCTCCAGAAGCCAACACAGCCAAGTGATCTTAGCTGTCAAGGCGGCCATAGCTCGCAGCTCAGCCTCCACACTCGAACGAGATACTGTAGTCTACTTCTTAGTCTTCCAAGTAATCAGGGAGGAACCAAGGAAGACACAGTAAGCGGAGAGAGAACGACGATCTGAGTGATCACTAGCCCAAGTCGCATCAGAGTACGCTTGAAGTTGCAAGGAGCTAGAGCGAGGGAAGAAAAGATAACGAGAGGCAGTGCCACGAAGATATCGTAGGACAAGAAGAAGTTGGGTGTAGTGGAGCTAAGAAGGAGCAGAAACAAACTGACTCAGAATATGAACCAAGTGAGAAATGTCAGGGTGAGTGACGCCGAGATAGACAAGACTCCTAACAAGGTGGTGGTAGCGGGTGAGATCTTGAAAAGGTTCACCATCAGTGGGACGAAGATGTACCCCAAGCTCCATAGGAGTGTTAACCACGCGTTTATCAGTGAGAGCGGTGCGAGCAAGGAGATCCTAAATATACTTCTCTTGGGAGAGGTAGAAGCCAGAAGACATAGAAGAAACCTCAATCCCAAGGAAGTACCTGAGAGGACCTAGATCAGACATCAAGAACTGGTCAATAAGACGCTTCTTCACAAGATCAATGAACTGAGAATAATCACCAGTAATAATCATGTCATCAACATATAGAAGGAGAAGGGTCTGACCACGAGGAGAAGTGTGGACAAAGAGAGCAGGATCATGATCGTTGGCTTTGAAGCCAACATCAGTGACAACAAATAAGAACCTCTCAAACCAAGCACGAGGGGCCTGTTTAAGACCATAAAGAGAACATCGCAAACAAAAAACCATACCATCAGGGATAGAATACCTTGGAGGCGGATGCATGTAGACCTCCTCACGCAGCTCACCATTGAGAAAGGCATTCTTGACATCTAGCTGAAAAATGGACCACTGACGAATAGAGGCAACAGCTAACAGGCTCTGAATGGTGGTCATATGAGCAACGGGAGCAAAGGTTTCATCATAGTCACGACCATGTTCCTGCTGAAAACCATGAGCCACAAGATGAGCTTTGTAATGCTCAAGGGAGCCATTAGGGCGAGTCTTTATCTTATAGATCCGTTTGCAAGTGATAGGAGTAACATGAGCAGGCATAGGAACAATATCCCAAGTCCGGGTATGTTCTAAGGCAGCAATCTCCTCAGCCATCGCATGCTGCCACTTCTGGTGGACAACAACCTCTCGATAAGATGCAGGCTCAACAACAATGGTGGCTATAAACCCATACTTAGGCTCGGGTCGGATGGTACTGTGATCACGAAGATCATACCGAGGAATGGGAGCTAGTCCAAGGATGAAGGGAGAAGACAACTCAACTACAGGAGGTCGCGGACGATGAGAGTAGTGCAGCGAAAAAGGTGAGAGCTCATGGGGAACCTCAGAAGGGGTACTAGGAGATGGTGACGACGGTGTGGGAGATGGTGCTCCTGATGGTGGTAGAGATGGTGTAGATACCAAAGGAGGTTGTGACAATAGAGACGAAACAGGTAGTGGAGAAGGAAAGGACCAATCAGGTAGAGTCAGGAAAGAGATAGATTGGATGGTGGAGGACTGGTCACAGGTGGAAGAGCGAGGATAGTATGGACGAGACTCATCAAGCATGACATCACGAGATATCCTCATACAACGAGCAGCAGGATCATAGCAACGATAACCCTTATGCTCAGTGCTATAGCTAAGGAACACACACTCAATGGATTGGGTAGTCAGCTTGGTACGCTCACAAGAACGAAGAAGGACATAACAAACACAACCATAGCACCGAAGATGACTGTACCAAGGAGGCGTACCAAAAAGGTGCTCATACGGTGTACAACCATGAAGAACAGAGGAAGGTTGCCGATTAATTAGAAAAACAGCCGTGGAGGCAGCCTCAGCCTAGAAGTGAGGAGATCATCAGAGCACGAGCAATCTCAAGAATATGACGATGTTTGCACTCAGCAACGCCGTTCTGAGCATGGGCACCAGGGCAAGAAAACTGAGGAAGTGTTCCCTGCTCAGCAAAGAAACGACGATGGGCGGTTGAAATGTATTCACCAGCAGAGTCAGCACAAAAAGCTCGTATAGAAGAATCATACTAAGTGCGAATCATAGTGACAAACTGCTGATAAATAGAAAGAAACTGACTACAAGAAGATATGAGGTAAATCCAAGTAAATCTTGAGTAGTCATCAATAAAGATCACATAATAGGAATGGCCGCCTTTCGAAACGAAGGGAGCCTGTCCCCATATATCAGAGTAAATAAAATCAAAAGGATGCTGAGACTCAGATTCACTAGAAGGATAGGGGAGCTGCAGCTGCTTGCCAAGCTTGCAACCTATACAATGTAAAGCGGTGTCTCCAGAAATAGGACCTAGAACCCCACTACCAACAAGAGTGGACAGTTGAGAACCAGATAGGTGACCTAAACAACGATGCCACTGAACAAAAGTGGTAGTGGATGAAGCAGCTAACGCCGAAGCAGTGGAATCAGGTGACTGGTTGGTAGAAACATTAGAAGGGAGATGTAGCCAATCAAGCTCCCAAAGACGCTGAGAATCATGGCGCCAAGGACCAGTCCCCACTAGGAGCCCCGTGTGACGATCCTAAATACAACAAGGGTCAGCCTCAATAATGATTTGGCAACCATGATCAGTGATCTGACCAGCAGACATAAGCTACATAGTTAACTTAGGAACATGAGAGACAGCAGGAACTCAAAAGGAAGAAGAAGAAAGGGTGTCGCGACCAACAACAGGAAGTGAGGTGCCATTCGCTGTTTGAATTGTGAGAAAGGTATCAGGAGGACTCATGGAAGATAGATGTGTGGAATCAGGTGTCATATGAAAGGAAGCATCGGAGTAGAGGAACAATGAGGACAATATACCTAAAGAGGAAGGAGGCAGTGGTGGAGTACTAGAAACTTGAGCAGCAGACCCATGTGTGGAGGTAGAAGTTGGAGTGGCAAGGCGACGGAGTAGCCTGATAAACTCCTGCTTGGTGGACGAGATCTGCTGAGAGCTCGATTGAGAAGAGCCATGTCGAGAGCCCTAAGAAGTGTGACAATTCTGATCCCTCTTCTTCTTGTAGCACACTATTGCAGTGTGTCCTGCCTTGCCATAGTATCCACATACAATGCCTGAAGAAGCGCCAGGAGCACTAGCAGCAACAGGTGAAGGTGGTGGCGCTGCTACAGGCTAGGAGACCAAGGGAGAAACAGAGACTTGAGAGGGCAAACCCCGAGCAGCCAAGACAGAACCCCGAGCAGCCAGGACAAAGGTAGGCTGCTAGGTAACGCCTATCCCGGCCTCACGGCAACGAGTCTCCTTAGCTTGTAGCTCAGCAAGGCCTCCAACAGAGAAGGTCGAGGGCGTCGTGTCAGCAACTGAGCTCAAATAGACTCAAACTCAGGCCGTAGTCGAGTTAAGAACTCATAGAGGCGAGTGGTCTTTGTCTGGGCCCTCTGGTGCTGGCAACAGGTATAGGTATGACAGATTTCAGCACCTTGCAGGTCCATCTGACACCACACGACGAATATCTTTCGAAATGACTCATCCACAGTGGCATCGAGCTGACGAAGAGACTGAGCTTCATTCACGATGGCAAGAAACATGGCGTCGTTGCGAGGCTCGTACTGCTAGCAAAGATGGGTCCACATCAACTGAGAGCTAGCAAGGCCGGCAATGTCGAGTGATATGTCAATGTCCATGCTCCCGACTAGAATAGCCTTAGCATAGGCCTCCTCCTCCAACCAGGTCTCGTAGAGGGCAAAATCTGTTTGGTACACCTCCATAGCAATGGCAAGATCATCAAGAAGGCCCCGCTTGGTATCCTCGTCAGCATCTGCTGGGATAGTAAGTTCAGTCGGCAAGGTGGGGCAAGGCAGGCAAGGCCAATCGCCGGTGAGGTAGCCCCACAACCGCTAGCTGCACTTGTTGATCTGCATATGCAATGCATACTCTCGGAAATTGAGGCCGTTGAAGATGACTGGTGGCTTTGGAAGAGAGATAGCACCCGGTTTTCCTGAGGGTGCCATGAAAATAGTGAAGGGATAGAGCAGCGGCAGGTGAGCAGAGGAGAAGCGCATGCCCGAGCAGAGGAGGGGCGCGGCTCGCGAGCAGTCATGTGAGGGCAGCGGCTAGCACGATGCGCGCAGAGAAGAAGGGTGGCGGCTGGCATCGTGCGAGGGGAGGAGGAGCGCGCGAGGGAGGAGAGGGAGCGCGCGAGGACGGCAGCTGGCGTCGGGGATAGCGGCGGTAGCGGCGATGGCAGCGATGGTGTCAGCTGGCGGCGGCAGCTAGGGCGACGGGTGGAGCACAAACCCTAGGCTCTGATACCATATTGAATATTCTATGCTTGATTATTTCCATGGGCCAACTGGGCCTAAAGGTATGCAGGGGTAACTATACAAATATATAGAAAACACCATGTAGAATAGAGGAAATACACAGCTAGCTATGCAATACATCTAACAACCAGGATTGAATAAGGTCTGGGCTTGTAGATGTATAAGCCTAAAATGGATTGATCTTTCAAGTGTTATCACTCATCTTTCTCTCACCATTTCTTATTGCATATATCAGTTACTCCCCTGCACCATTACCCATGCTGAGTGTCAACTCTTTGTTGGCCAAGTATTGCAGCTTGGTAACATTTCATTGCATCCAAGTGTAGCCTGAAAACTAAAGGCAGAGAGCAAAAGGTTAATCAAATTTTCTTCAGCAATCCTGTATTATGTAAAGACTACTCAAGCAACATCATCTTAATAGCAGGTAAGATAAATAGAACAAATCATAATACATTATTTTTGGCTTGATAAAGGTATGATCTGCAACAGAAAACCACAACATGCCACCTAGAACCTATATTAGTAGAAAAGAATAGTTATGGAATACTGTGCATAAAGGGGTCATAGAAGAGGAGGAAATAGGCAAAATTTAAGTTTTCTGTATGGGGTTATAGAACAGGTGGAAATAGGCAAAATTCAAGTTCCATAGGTATTGATAGGAACTAAATTCTAGATCATTCAATTCACCCAGAAGATACAGTGATAGGTATTATTCCAAAAAACATATTACGTCATTTGTGTAATGTGTGAATTTATCATCTTGAGCTTCTATGTGCAAATCGAAAGATCCACATGTACTAATTCAGCTTACACATGTAGCTGATTTATAGGCCATCAGGTAGCTGATTGTTCAAAAAGGGACACTTTACTGACCTGGACAAATGACCATGTTTAATAAGATGTTTTTGGTCAATATCGAAAGTCTATAAGTGAGAAGCATATCAAATGGTACCAGCATGATCTGAATTGTGTAAAAACTGTCAATATCCCAGAATGACACATGGAATTTTTGCATACAGTCATTTTTTATTGTAAGAGGAAAAGGCACAGATCAACATCTACTTGCAGCTTCAGAAATAGGGTGAGATCAGAGAAAGATTGTGGAATATATCTAGTGAAGTTGTTGTCCTGCGTATCACTGCACCCAGAATTATTAATAAGAGCATAAAACCAACAGCTGAGGTAGCAGGAGAACACTTCGAAAACAGGATCAACGAAACATACAGGTCATCTATCTAGTTCTGTTACTAATTGCAGCGGGAATTGGTCTTTGTAGTTTCTTTGAGGAAAAGTTCCTGCACACGTATCAGTATACATTGGTTGCAATTCAACTCAACTCAAACTTGAAGATGTAACTAATTCAGAGGACTGCCAAATAAATTCTCATCAAAGCCGAATGAATAGCAGCAATGGCTGTGAGAACGTGGATCAAGTCCACAATCTGTTGTGCATACACGGAAGTGGATTTTATTGGGGCAAACTTATGAAATTTTTTTGGAACCTGATACCTGACATCATTGATGATCATGTGAAACTTCCAGCAATTCTACCACAAGATTGGCTAGGCAAATACCAAGGGATAGAGAGTGCTATTATAAGCCAAACCTGAGCAACCATGTTGTTAAAAATATAAGCCCATGTAGATTTAATTTATTTCATAATTAAATCATGACATTAATAGTATAAGTAAATAGAACCATGTAATCTGACTTAAACATGTATATGACAGCAATTAATATGAATAGATCAAACACATGAGACATAGTGTACGCATACCTACAGTCCTGTTTTGGAGCAGACACGGGCGCAACACACATCACATGAACGACACGCGGCACCGAGTGATGACGACGACGCGCAGCGCCCGAATGTGGAGGAAGACGAGCCGTGATGGGCGCACAGCGAGCAGTCGCGCGTCGCGCTTTTCAAAAATCTTATTCGCCCTCTCCTAGTGCAGGACGTCGAAGGGGAGGGTTCCGGAGACCTGCTCTCCTAATCCGCCGGTGCACGCCGACAAACGGGACGGAGTAAATGACGAACAACGGCTCAGAACAGAAGAGATAGCAAGTCCTAAATTATTTTCGCATATGTTGCGTGGAGACAACAGCTCGGTATTTATAGAGATATTAGGACGCGTGATCAGGACGCCCGCACGATCTCTATCTCGTAATCGAACCGGATAAACTGCACGTATCTTATCCGAACTTCACGCTTATCAAATTATCCCGTGAGTTCAAAACAAACTCCGGATAAGTTGTTAAGATTTGCAGCAAAACAGAACTGCAAAAAGAAGCTGCATCTATGTAAGCATGAGAAGCCAATTTTGGCGGACCATTCACGCGCATGTCGCGTATGTGCGCCGCCTTGCGTGGCGTGGCGAGGCGAGGCGAGCGAGTGCGAGTATGTGTTCCTCTAGTTTTCTCCATTATGTATGTCTCAAGTGGCTAGAAGAGAGCTCACTTTTATAAGAAGGTCTCCCTCTTCTAGAACTAGCAAGGTGGTACTAAACTTTCCATGCCACTCCCTATGAGGTGGGCCTTTGAGATTTTTCTAGAAATTATTCTCCACATGGGCCTTAGCCCACTTAGTAATTCCAACAATCCCCTACCAAATCTCAAAGTCCCAAAGAGATTTGCCATTCTCCAAAGTATTGTTTATATACCAGTGTTTCGATAGAGATCGGTTAATGTTGAACATCCATCTAAAACTCCAAGCTATACTTACTCACAACTTGAACAATGGACTACGCCTTGAATTGCAAGTTTTGTGCAAGCAAGTTTTACTCAAAGCCTTGACTGATATTAGGCCGTCATTAGCCTACCCCTTGGTTGGAGCTTATAAGTCATATTCCTTGGTCTTTCATGAGCTTTCTAGGATATTCACCCAAAATTTCCATAAACCGTAACCAACAGTCGAGCTCATATAGGTGTGTTCTTTCAAGAATGCTCTGTAGAACAACAACTTTGCTATTTGAAGCCAACAAAACACATTAAGACAAAGGCCAACCCGTCTTACAGCTTGCAAGAGTATATGCATCTTCACTTAGAGACAGTTAAAGGTACCCTCCTCCCGTTAACTAATGGCTTGTTCTTTCTAGGTCCTAATTCACGGGATTGCTGATCACATAGGTTGGGTTACCACCATAGTGTAATTCACATGGGTCTCATTCCCATCTCCCTCGATGTATTATCTATCACATTTCGTGATGGCCTCTTCGTAAAGGGATTTGCTAGGTTGCTAACTGTTTGGACATAATCCAAACCTATAATTCCGGAATTTCTCAATTTCCTGATAGACTTTAATCATCTCTTCATATGCCTAGACGATTTCATGTTATCCTTATAACTATTCACCTTAGTAATGATAGTTTGATTGTCACAGTTCATAAGGATAACCGGTACTGGTTTTTCAACCACAGGCAAATCCATTAATAGATCACGCAGCCATTCTGCCTCAACAGTAGCAGTATCCACTGCCGTAAGCTCTGCTTCCATGATTGATGTCGTCAAAATGGTCTGTTTGCATGACCTTCATGAAACAGCACCACCACCTAGTGTAAAAACATATCTACTAGTAGTTTTGATCTCATCAACATCAGAGATTCAGTTGGAATCACTGTATCGCTCCAATACTGACGGGTACGCAGTATAGTGAAGTCCAAGATTCATAGTACCCTTCAGATAGCGCATAACTCGCTCAAGCGCGCGCCAATGATCATCTCTCGGATTAAAGGTAAACCGGATCAATTTGCTTACAGCAAAGGAGATGTCTGGCCTAGTTGCACTAGCTAGATACATAAGTAAGCCAATTATCTGGGAGTACTCCAGCTGATTCTTAGTAATTCTTTTGTTTTTGCGAAGCAAAAGACTAGAATCATAAGGAGTTGGAGAAGGCTTGCTATCAATATAGCCAAAGCGGCTCAAGACTTTTTTCACATAATGAGATTGCAAGAATGTAATCCCATCCTCACCTCTGATTATCTTAATTTAAGATAACATCAGCTACTCCCAGATCTGATAAGGCTGAAGTGCCCGATCTTTCAGTGAGACGGATAAATTCGATTTGTGGAGGAGGTGACTCTCGCGATCCGACTACGAACGAACAGGTCGTGGCGCCTTAGCAATCGCTGAACCAACTCCAATCGGTTATTGACCTTGCTGGATGGCAAGATCAACCTGAACACGAGGTTCTGTTCCTGTAAGCAATTGAAGAAACGAGCAAGAACAAGGAGAAGGCAAAACTGAATATCAATCACTCACAAGTTGGGGTTCACAATGGCTGTCCATAGGTGGCCGTTGAGCACAACTGCAGTACAGAATGTTTGTGCAAATGGCTAAACTTATCAAAGAAAACCCACCAAACAAAGGGGGCGTGAGCAGGACTAAATAGGAGAAAGGTGGGGAGGGAATTTCGTCCAGCATGAATGGGTGGCTGAAATCCCCACCTAACCTTTCCTAAATTAGCTACGTATTACATGGAAACAATCTTTCCAAAAGATAGGTGGCGCAGCACCCTTTATTGGCTTCCATAGATGGCGCAATCCTTAATGGTTGTCATTCCTGGACAGAATTTTCTCCTTCATTCCTTAAAAGGATCACATAATTCAGGTCACGTGCACGGGCTCGCGTTATTGGACCTTGAAACGTTTCTGGATTTGGGGTAGTGGGGAGTGACGTCGGTGCTGGTTCCGTTGGAGTAGCAGGTCCTGTGTAGGGGTGTTGACGCCGAAAACCCGCCGGGGCCCGTCCGGCGTCTGGGTGACACGCGAAGGCCTGGGAGATCTGCTTAGCTCCAGTGCAGGTCCTAAAGTCTTGAGGTTCGTAGGCGTGCCAGTCAATTTGACCCCGCAATTGACAAGGAGATGAAGAAATTTGATTACTGATCCAATCGGCCAGTAAGCCGATACGGATTCCTTCCAGCCGATCGCCGCTATGCTCATGCCCGGGCCCTCGCCTGTGCTCGCGCCCGGGTCTCGTGCTCGGGTTTTCGCTCCCGGGTCCTCGCTTATGCTCGCGTCCGGCTACCAGCAGCGATCGGCCAATAAGCCGATAAAGTCTTCCTTCAGCCGATGGCGCCAACAGTGCTCGCACAACGGCTACGCTTGTACCCGGGCCCTTGTCCTTCCGGCGTGCTCGTCCCCGGGTCAGCAGCAATTGCACATTGGCTATCGGCCGATACGGTCTGATGTAGGCCCCTTGTAGCCGATGGCCGATGGCACCTGTGTATCGGCTAGGAAACCGATAACGCTATAAGCAAATAGATAAGCTGTCAGCATAACATGTGCATCGGCTAGAAGCCGATGATAAAATGGATAGGCAGAATAGTAAGCTAGCCGACTGCCAAGGAAACACATGTGCATCGGCTAGAAAACCGATGATAATATAGATGACCAAAATAGGAAAGATAATGCAGTCGGCTTTATAAAAAGATAACCTATCGGCTAAGTACTCCGATAGAACGTCGCATATACACCGATCGGCTCGACAAGGATAAATCTATTATTATCGATCTAGTAGTTCAGACCTAACTGATGCAGCACAGATCGATAATAGTAAAGGAACCTCAACAAACCGATAGACCTAATGCAACTGTGATGTAATAAGATAACTTATCGGCTATACATTCCGATAAGACACTTGCGCAAAAAACATCAACCTAGCAGAAACAACTTATCGCGACAGTTTAGTAGGTCGGACCCAACTGATGCAGCACAAACTGACGATAAGCTACTCCCAGTAAGCTGATAAGATCTACGCACGCGTGATGTGGTATACCTGATCGGCCTAAGAGGTCGGACCGAACCGATGCAGCCGTAGACAGGGCAGATATACCTGGGTAAGGGGTGACGAGTCTTACCCTCTCGCAGGAGTTCGGACCTAACCGATGCAGCCCCGCTCGAGAAGCAAGAACCCGTCGAAAGGGTGGCGATGCGCCGAAGTTTAATTGATCTGTGTGATAGTTTACAAGGTCCCCGGGCATACGTATATATACCCCGAGTTACAAGAGTCCTTATAGGACACGGAACAGGACTTTCCTAACTAGAAAAGGAAAACTAACAGACCTGATCGGACAAGAGATCAGGTTTCCTAAAAGATAAAACTATCTAATAGATAAGATAAATAATTGCCATAACGTGGTCTTCACGACTCCTTCCCAAGCTCGGACTCTTCTGGATTAGTTTCCAATGGCTGATATCGCTTCTTTCCTTAACCGAACATGGTAACGACCCGTACCAAATTTTGGCGTTAACAAGGGGCTGATGTCCTCATCATCCTCCTCTTCTTGAATCGAAGTCGTCCTCGACGGTATCTGCTCGTTCTCGCCCGCATATGGTTTTAAATCTGCAACATTAAAGGTAGAAGAAACACCATATTCTGCAGGCAGGTCAAGTATATAGGCATTATCATTAATTTTCTTCAGCACCTTGAATGGGCCATCAGCACGTGGCATCAGCTTAGACCTGCGCAAAGTAGGGAAACGTTCCTTTCGCAAATGCAACCAGACCATGTCACCAGGTTCAAAAGTAACAAGTTTCCTACCTTTACTACCAGCAACCTGATTTTTAGCATTAGTATGAGCTATGTTCTGCTGTGTTTGTGCATGGATTTTGAACATTAATTCAGCACGTGCAACAGCATCTACATGTTGTTCATCCGGAGAGGAAATAGACAGTAAATCGATGGGTGCCCGGGGAATGAAACCATAGACAACCTGAAAAGGGCACATTTTTGTGGAGGAATGTAAAGAACGGTTGTAAGCAAACTCAACATGAGGCAAACAATCCTCCCAAAGTTTCAGATTCTTGTTTAACACAGCCCGAAGCATGGTGGATAAAGTTCGGTTAACAACCTCAGTTTGACCATCAGTTTGTGGGTGACAAGTGGTGCTGAAAAGTAATTTAGTACCCAATTTGTTCCAAAGTGATCTTCAAAAATGGCTAAGAAATTTAGCATCACGATCTGAAACTATTGTGTTTGGTAAACCATGTAAACGAACAATCTCACGAAAGAACAAATCAGCAACATTGCTAGCATCATCACTCTTATGACATGGTATAAAGTGAGCCATTTTGGAGAATCTATCAACAACAACAAAGATGTTGTCCCGCCCCTTCTTAGTTCGAGGTAACCCCAAAATGAAATCCATAGAAATGTCCAACCAAGGAGAAGTAGGAACAGGGAGGGGCGTGTACAAACCATGGGGATTCAGGCGGGACTTAGCTTTTTGGCATGTGGTGCAGCGTGCAACAAATCTCGCCACATCACGTCGCATCTTGGGCCAAAAGAAGTGAGCTGCCAGGATGTCTTCTGTTTTCTTAACACCAAAATGGCCCATGAGGCCGCCTCCATGGGCTTCCTGCAACAGCAAAAGGCGAATCGAGCTTGCTGGAATACACAGTTGTTAGCACGAACAAGAATCCATCATCCGTGTAAAAACTTGCCCCAACCTTTACCAGCCTTGCATTGTAACAGTACGTCCTTAAATCAGGATCAAGAACATATTGTTCTTTCATGGTTTGGAGGCCAAAAATTTGGAAGTCAAGTTGCGAGAGCATGGTGTAAACGACGAGACAAAGCATCAACAATAACATTTTCTTTCCCTTTTTGTGTTTGATGACATAAGGAAAAGATTCAATAAATTCAACCCACTTAGCATGTCTACGATCAGATTCGTTTGACTACGAATATGTTTTAAAGATTCATGATCTGAATGAATAACAAATTCGCGAGGCCATAAGTAATGCTGCCATGTTTGTAGGGTGCGAACCAACGCAAAAAGTTCTTTGTCATAAGTGGAGTAATTCAGACTAGCACCACTCAGTTTCTCGCTGAAATAAGCAACCGGTTTACCCTCTTGCAGCAGCACTCCACCTAACCCAATGCCGCTAGCATCACATTCAAGTTCAAACATTTTTGTGAAATCAGGAAGTTGCAGCAAGGGTGTGTGGGTTAACTTATCTTTTAGAACCAGGAAAGCCTCTTCTTGCGGTTGTCCCCAGGAGAATGGAGCACCCTTCTTTGTGAGTTCATGTAGTGGTGCAGCAAGGGTGCTGAAATCACGAACGAAACGACGATAGAAACCAGCAAGCCTGAGGAAGCTTCGAATCTGTGTCACCGAGGTGGGTGTTGGCCAGCTTTGTATAGCATCAATCTTGCTGCTATCCACCTCAATGCCCTGCGATGTAACAACATATCCAAGAAAAGACACACGATTTGTGCAGAAACTGCACTTATCCAAGTTCCCAAATAGGCAGGCAGCATGCAAAGCATCAAAAACAGCATGTAGGTGATCCAAATGTTCCTCCATAGATTTGCTGTAAATCAAGATATCATCGAAATAGACAACCACAAACACCCCTATGAAGGCCCGCAACACTTCATTCATTAAACGCATGAACGTGCTGGGAGCATTAGTTAAACCAAAAGGCATGACTAACCATTCATATAACCCAAATTTGGTTTTGAAAGCTGTTTTCCATTCATCCCCCAATTTCATGCGAATCTGATGGTACCCACTACGCAAATCAACCTTAGAGAACACAACAGCGCCACTGAGCTCATCAAGCATATCATCTAAGCGAGGTATAGGGTGCCTATATCTGATTGTAATATTATTAATAGCACGGCAATCTACACACATGCGCCAAGAGCCATCTTTCTTTGGTACCAATAGAACAGGACGGAGCAGGGCTAAGAGACTCACGAATGTAACCTTTGCAAGCAATTCTTGCACTTGTCGCTGAATCTTTTGTCTCATCTGGATTGGCACGATAGCAGCACGGTTTGGCAATGAGCGCCCGGATGAGATCAATCTGATGTTCAATGCCACGAATGGGAGGAAGGCTAGCTGGTACCTCCTTTGGAAAAACATCCGCAAAGTCCTGCAAAAGCTTAGTAACAGCAGGGGGTATATCCAAAAGTGCAGTGTCATCAAGTGAAACCAACACATTATTGCACATGAGAGCATAGCAAAGCGAATTGGGAACATCCAACTCGTTCAAATCAGCTAGTGTGCCGAGTAAAACAGGAGCATTCAGTTTGATTTCTTTTTGTAAATTCGGTTGTGCACTTGGTTTGTGCTCTCTAGTGGCCTAGCAAGGTCATCTTTGAAATCTGTTCAGGTGACATTGATGAAAAATAATTTTCTTGCCCTTAAACATGAGTGATAGTGATTGTGCGACCATGGTGCATGCTATCAGTATCATATTGCCAAGGTCTACCTAGCAGCAAAGAACATGCTTCCATCGGAATGACATCACAATCAGCATAATCATGATAGGAGCCCATAGAAAAATGAACACGTACCGAGCGTGTTACCTTCAGTTTTCCACCCTGGTTGAGCCATTGAATGTGGTACGGATGTGGGTGTGGCTGAGTTTGAAGGGACAACTTTTCTACCAGATCCGTACTTGCCAAGTTGTTGCAGCTGCTGCCATCAATGATGATGCGAATCGATCGTTCTTGCACAACGCCTTTGGTGTGAAATAAGTTGTGTCGCTGGTGCTGTTCTGGTTGTGCAACCTGTGTACTGAGGACACGCTGCACTACAAGGCTCTCATACTTGTCAGCATCAACAGCAGCAACATGTTCCTCCTCCTCATGTCCTGAAACATCAGTGGCAAGCATAGCATATGTGGGTTCATCCAAATCACTAGCAGAAGAGTACTCACCATCCTCACATACAATCAGCACACGCTTGTTGGGGCAGTCACGAATAACATGGCCAAAGCCTTTGCAGCGATGGCATTGGATGTCCTTGGTGCGCCCATTGAAGAAGAAGAGGACCGTGTTGGTGTAGGTGCGGATGGAGTCTTTGTTGCTGCCGGATCACACGAGGTGATGTTGGGTGGTGAGGGTGCAGCTGATGATGAGGCAGCCACAGGTTTAGTGGCTAGTTTGAAGGAGGTGGTGTGACCTGCAAAGGAGTTAGCATGTGTCCTCGTTTGGCGTCCCTGCACTTCACGTTCAGCAATACAAGCAAGATGGAACAAACGAGTAATGGTATTGTACTCCTTATAATCAAGCACAATTCTAATTTCGCGGTTCAGCCCACCCAAAAATCGTGCCATAGCTGCATCATTATTTTCAACAAAACCACAACGAAGCATCCAATTTGCAACTCCTGAAATATCCTCAACGGATTTGCTACCTTGCTGTAACCGCTGTAGTTTATTAAGCAATATCGCGTGCATAAGTAGGAAGGAACAAATCTATGTCGCATGAGAACTTTCAAAGCAGCCCAAGTGGTGGAATTTGAGTGGAGATGTTTGCTGCATGTTCACGCCACCAAATCGAAGCAAAATCCGTAAAACTCCTAGTGGCAGCCCTAACTTGTGTTGTTCAGGGACAGCATGGCATGCGAATTTTTGATCAACCGCAATATTCCCAATCAAAGATAAGCATCAGGATCAATATCCATTTAAACGTAGGTATGGTGAATTTATAATCTTGGCAAAAGAGTCATCCTGATGACGTACCACACGGCGAGGCCCTCGCGGCCGACGAGGCTGGATCAGGTATCTTCATTGCTCGGTATCACCACAATAATCAAAGCCAGCCCAGCATCAGCAAAGTTGGTGGACTAATTCGTCGAGACGAGTCGTGATGGTGCAAGGCTGGTGTTGGTGGTGGCTTGTGCGTGCTGTAGTTCCCTGAGCATACCCTGTGGTAAGCTGAGTGGTTTCAAGTTGGCCAAGGCGCTCATTAGTGAACCCGAACATCTTTTGCAAGTCATCCACGTGCTTGTTCATTAGGCAATCAAAGTGCTGGATGATGCGTTTTAATCGAGGGAGAGTGGCATGGCATTCTCCTCTTGCTCATCCGCAGATCCTGCCATGATTAGTGCCAAAAAAAAAACAAGGGAGAGACACGAAATAAAGGAATATGTCCTACGCCTACTGGGATGTGGTGCTGATCAGGTCACTCAAACTAAAAGCCGTTACCAAGCCATTACCCGTTCTTACCATGCAACAGGGGTGACCTGCAACCAGCGGTGCAACCGACGAAGCTTGGATAGAGCGTATTGCCAGAGGACACACCGCACGCTGGTAGAAAATTTGTGGAAGCTATGGAAAGGCTTCCAATTTGTACAAGGATTAGCACAAGCATTCAGCAAATGCAAAGTTGAAAATCACTCAAACTGGTGTTTGCTGGTCCTAGCTAGACCGTACAGAGACGTGAGCCACGCACAAATAGTTACAGAATTGCAAGAACAAAGTAAAAGACGCGAGTACACACCCTTGGCTCTTCTTTTTTTTTTTGTTTTTTTACAGTTGGATGACACTGCCAACACGTAGCACAACTCAAAAGGAAACAAAAGGAAATCAGGAACCTTCTTTCGTGTAGCCACAGACTGCCTGATCTCTCACGATCTCCGCGTGACATACCCAAAATGAACCTAGGCAAGTGAATTATCCGTTGGAAAGGCACGAAATATGCTTTCCAAATGTACCTAAACTCCCAAACGGAACTACGGATGCAACAGCTAAGGCCTGGTTTCCTTGCCGAGATAAATCAAGACCCGAAATAAATTACTTTCCTTTTATGGAATTGGCGTGCACAAGGGGGTCTATGATGTGGAAAGAATTACAGGAGCAGAGGACAAAGAAAGGAGGATTCAAGTGCAAAGATGTGAACTAATACGTGACAGAACTCAAAACTCTAATGGACTACGACCAAGACCAGCAACACGACACAGCGATGCAACCAAAAACCAACAAAGCAATAAACTGAATGAAAGATGCAAAGTCTCAAAAGGTCTTGGACAGTGTTCTAAACCTAACTTTTTTGTTGCTTTTCTGTGACGATAGGACGATGAACAAAACTACAAATAAGGATAATCTCACCGAGCAACCTAATCTGATACCACTTGATAAGGCTGAAGCATTGCTCGATCTTTCAGTGAGACGGATAAATTCGATTTGTGAGAGTGACTCTCGCGATCCGACTACAACAACAGTCGTGCGTCTTAGCAATCGCTGACCAACTCCAATCGGTTATGGCCTTGCTGGATGGCAAGATCAACCTGAACACGAGTTCTGTTCCTGCAGCACATCGAAAAGAAAACGAGCAAGAACAAGAGAAGGCAAACTGAATATCAATCACTCACAGTGGTTCAACAATGTTGTAGACAACAACTGCCCAGAACAGTGCGTGAGCACAACTGCAGATACAGAATGTTGCGCAAATGGCTAAAACTTATCAAAAGGGAAAACCCACCAAACAAAGGGGGCGTGAGCATAGACTAAATAGGAGAAAGTGGGAAGAGGAATTTCTCCAGCATGAATGGGTGGCTGACCCCAACCTAACCTTCACTAAGATTTAGCGTACATATTACATGGAAGCAATCTTTCCAAAAGATAGGTGGCGCAACACCCGTTTATTGGCTATCCATAATGCGCAATCCTTAATGGTTGTCATTCCTGGACAGAATCTTCTCCTCATTCCTTAAAAGGAATCACAAATTCAGGTCACGTTGCACGGGCTCCGTTATTGACCTTGAACGTTTCTGATTGGGTAGTTGGGAAGTGACGTCGTCCGTTGGAAAAAGTAGGCAGTAATCCTGTGTTAGGGCTATGTCCTCATCAAGATCTTTCATTATCAAAGTTTTAGAACAAGAATGATTAACCTCATTATCACCTCAAGGAGCTTGTCCAAAGATAGTATGTCATCAACATACAAGCACAGAATAACTCCCTCACCCCCACCATAGCAATAGTATATTACACTTATCTGCCTCGTTGACATGCATAGCCCACAGAAGTTAGTTTCTATACAATTTCTCATGCCACTGCTTCTTGTGTCACCATACAAAATTTTAACAACTTTAGCACACGCCTTCTTGACCTTCTTACTACAAACCATCAGCAGCTGCTCCAGCTATAGAATTTCCTCATCCACTCTCTATTACGAAACTATCAACGTCCATTGATGAACGAGAAGAATCACTGTGAGCAGCCAAGGAGAAAGTACGCAGATTTGGTCAATCTAGCAACATGAAGTCAATGGCAAAGAAATCTTCGCCTCTTTCTGAGTATAGCCCATGCCAAAGCCGAGTGTACTTTTCAATGAGTACCGTCAAGCCTTAGCTTCTTTTTGAACACCCACTTGCAACCTACAGGTTTGCACCCCATTAGGGGATCGCGATCTTCACACTCCTAATTCTTGTTAGCGTAATGGAAGTCCATTCTCGGATAGCCGACCTTCCAAGTAGTCAGCATCAAGGGATACATAAGCTGTAAAGATTGGAGTGTGTCCATAAGGATACACAGTGAAGTCAATCACCAAAGACTTAGCAACTATCCTTTGTCTCTTTCCCTTCTAGGAGCTTCACTCATCCTCCTCAGCAAGATGTTCAATGTATGTTAGATCTCTGGTGGTGTGATTAAATCAGAAGATTGATTAAAGGCTATGTGTATCCTTCATTGGAAAATTTCCTCAAAAAACGTAGCATCACAAGACTCTAAAATTGTACCCATTTCATATCAGGTACCTTAATTTAACTATTAGTAAAATCTATTCATCAATGCCATGAATGAGCATATTCCAGAAAGACACAGCCACAGTCTTGGTCCTAGCTTGCGCTTTTTCTTATCCTTGGTACATTGAACTTCCCAAGCACCCCCATGACGCAGTAAGAAAGTGATGGTTTCTCCCAAAATCCATCCGTATGGGACTGTTTTTATCCTTATTTCACATGTCCCTCAAATTCTATTCAATACTGACTCAGATCAAACAAAGCTCCCCACCATGTCTTAGTAATCCGCCAGTGTCTAACATGACAGTCACCAAGTCAGCCAAAACTACTTCTTTCTTTCGGCAATACCCATTAGATTCGAGAATAGGGAGGCGTTTGCTCATGTATAATGCCATGTTCCTCATAGAACATAAAATCAAAAACATAATAGAGAGAAATCTACATCCACACGATCTAACTAGAGTCTTATTTATTCTGTCAAGTGGTTTTTCAACTTCCATGCCATAAAATTTAAATAGATTAAATCTCATCTTGTTTGCAATAAATACACATAATCTAAGCATAAATCAATCAAATACATGACAATAATCGTTCCCTGTCAACTACTTCTCACACAACTGAATGAAACGTTCTTATGTCCAAGTTTCTACCTCACTCACGCACACATTAGCTGCAAGAGGTTCTTAACATGCACACAACATCCACTAGAACCTTACAAATGAGAAAAATTGAATTAAATCCAAGACTAGCAAACCGAACATCAAATTATAAATAAATACATAAACAGAACACTAATACCACATCACCACCACACTGCCACAATACATACACAATACATTGTCAGAAACAGAAAGAGACAAAAGAGGAACAACCGACCCACTATAACACAATCTACCACAAAAAATATCAACCACGTTACATATACATAGAACCACAATACCACTTAACACGCTAACACATAGACAGAAACCAACTAACAACACTCTGGCATAACATTAACATCCCATGCACGCAACTCTCCTGCATCACCTTTCCCGAAGTAAAACTTCAATCCCACCGTCCACACACCCGACGAAACAACAAGCATGCGACCATCCACACACTCTACTTAGACCAGCAACCCCCGCTCCAGCCCCTAACTTGATAAGCACTAACAATCAAATACAGCCACCTAACACCAGACATTCCTCCCCCTCCCCGCCACCCACCCCAACACTCAACTCCACAATCAATAACACTAGACTAGACTCACCTCACGAAACCATATTCTACCAACCAATACCCACACCTCTCCATCCCGAATTCTAATTCAATTTTGACAACTTAAAGTCTGTCCACTGTCACGTACCTCATCCACCATACTCAACCTTTCACCACTTCCTCACAAACACCACGGCAACACCACACACAAGCAATCTCTCTCTCTCTT
>RYFJ01000418.1:0-156161 GCA_003991445.1 Oryza meyeriana var. granulata | reverse complement strand
TCTCCACACCTCGCGTCTTAGACCCTTCGCCCTATCAAAGTTCTGTTCAAAATCCAATATATTTTCTTTCTTGCTATAATCAGATATTTATGATTTTTCTTGTATGGTTTTCACTCCCTGTAATAACCGTCTCTAGCTGTCTACAGAGAGCACAACTAATATAGGGAGTCATTCTCGTCACTCTAATTTTCACATCTAATGCAAATCATTGCACAACACGAAGGAATAATATAAATGAAGAAGAGTAGAATAGGTTGTAATCAGAGTGATCCACTAAAAAGAAGAAAAGGGAATAATATAATGAAGATAAGAGGAATTGCCGGAATAGACAATCTAGTAAAGGAGAGAATGACTTCCTCCGAGGAATTCTCGGAAGAATAAGGTGGTAGCCAGAAAGATAAAGCCAAGCTATCATATTAGCACATGCGGGCCGGCAATGCGAAACAGTGTTAAAGAAAGCTAATAGGAGGAGTATCAACCGATATCTTTACCGTCGATGCTTGCTCGGCAATAATTACTATGGGCTACTCGCGACCTGGAATTCGGGATTCAGAGACACGGGAAATTATAACTAGTAGCCCTCGATGTGAGGTAAACCCTACGTCCAGTTGAGGTGTTATTCCTCTGAGGTGGTTTTCGATCTAATATCTGCGCCCTCATGGGGCGCCCTGCTCCCTTATATACTAGGGACAGAGGACATGGTAAGGATCCCAGTCGGATACGACCAAGGACTTCCTCTAGAGATAAATCCTATCCATCTAAGGCTAGTTTCCTATCGTACAAGCACAGCCCGGGTCATCTTATCTCTAATAATGACTGCCCATCCTCTATCCGAGTGGCCCATTGTGCTGGTAATGATACCCGGGCCCATGAGCTCCCACAGTAGCCCTACCTTCATAGTTGAGTCACAGCTGAGCCGAGTGCTCATCCTCCACGGTGAAAGGTTACCGAGTGCGATGCTCCCGAGTACTCTTTGTCCGAGTAAGTCTTCCCGAGTCCTGCTTCATGTCAGCTAGCAGCGAGGGCTATGAAGGGCTTCATGTAGATATATATGAATAGCGTGCGCCGAATAGGCGCACCTATTAGGTTGTAGCCCCCGACTTTGCTGCTTAATTGTGAAGACAATTTAAACATAAAGTCAAAGATCTTTCAACCTGAATCTTCCCGAGTAGATTACTACTGGTATATGAGATTCTTCGGTATCATGTCAACCGGAATATAGTTTATAGTCTTGCCGAGTAGGAGACTACTCGTATATAGGACTCTTCGACTTCATGTCTCAGTCAGAATATGAGTTTATAGTCTTTTCCGAGTGCGTCCCACTCAAAAGCTAGACTCTTCGCGCATCATGTCAGCGGGAATAAGTATTATTTATAGTCTCTCCCGAGTAGTGCACTACTCGAAAGTTAGACTTCTTCAGCGTCATGTCGGCAATAATGTGCTCATGGCAACTGATGGCCACGCATGTAGGCCGAGTACCACTCTATGAAAATAAAATCCATTACGTGGTCAGGTGTTCCCGAGAAAGATACCTGCTATCCCAATTTAATGAAGACCAGCTGTGATCCTTGTAAGGATATATCCTCGAGACCTGGTGGATAAAACAGAATACCCACAACATATATGTTTAGCAGTAAGGCTGTTCATGAAGCATATCTTGTTTACCTCATCGATTCCTGTGGAGTACCCACAGCGCTATAATTTCAACTCAGCCTGCGGGCGGCCCACATGGAGCATGCTACTGTAGGAAACTCATATCTTGTCGGACCCCCAATACCGACTGTGCAGGCCTGGGCCCATCTAGTCGTACAGGCTATAAAAGGATGAGAGAAGAAAAGGATTCCGTCGTCTTCCTCTGAGCAGCCAATCTCTTCCGTCTTCCACCTTCGCGCCTAGCTTTTCGCCTCCCACCCCGTTAGGTTAGCAGCAGCCTCTTCCCCACCCGGACTCGGGTGATTCAATCCTCTTTCGTTTTATTCATCCAAGCCCCGATTTGCTTTCCCCCAAATCTCACCACCTCCAGTCATGCCGATGGCGACAAATCCTGCGGGTGCGCCAGTTTGGGGGAGTTTTTATTTTGGAGGGGGAGGGGCCGATCTCGGATTTGCTCGGTGAACTGAGACGGCTGGAGAGCGAGCTTAAGTTGCCCAGCCAAGAAGTATCCGTTGGCGTCGGCGAGGGATGAGTCGAGCCCCAACCCCCGCCTGGTGAAAACGGTAAGTTTTCGCCTCTTTCTTTGATCGGGCTTGTGTCTTCCGTCGTCTGATTTCTTCGCGCCGCATCCCTTGATTTCTACGGGCTGGAGTTGGTGCATTTAAATCCCAACTCGATCCTTCAGATCTCCATATTCGTTACTCTTTGCGAGTGCTTTCTGGGTGTTGAGCCCCATTTCATCCTCTTTCGACCACTTGTTCCATGTCAAGCCCCAGCCTTCCAAGAGTAATATCAGTGTGATTGGGGGGGTTGGTCTTCAACTAAGGAGTGAATGGGAAGAAAACGTATATCGATTTGCCCTTGAAATCTTCTCTGAAGGGCTGGCACAAGGAGTGGTTTTACTGCGCCGATCTTAGCTCCTCCTTGCGCCCGTTTACTGGTATGCCGCCGGCGGTGTTGCCAAGCTGGTCCTCGGAGCCAACCTTTGAAGAACTGGGCCAGGCACATATATTTGCTACGAAAGATAGATGACCTCAAGAGGGCCGGCTTGACGGGGCCCTGGGTGGCTCGTCGTTTCCTGACGAGGCGCGTCCAGCCGCTGAAGTTGAGAGAAGCGCTTTCGGCGTGGGCCTTCAAAGGTAAACACGATCCTCGACGGTGAGCAGCGAGACGGCGGACAAGGGGCAGTGACCGATACCTTGTTTGGCACTTCTCCGAAGGGGTGGTTGCCACCGAAGATGATAACCACCGAGTTGCTGGCCTATAGCTTCATCCGGCCGCGGACCAAGGTAACCTTCTACTTCTTCCGTGTCGTGAACGCCTATGGAATGGTGATTGTTCATCCTTGCGTGATGTATCATGTCGACTTGCTTGTAGTGGCATGAGGAATTTGATGAAGACTCTCGTCCATTGTCCGGCGGTCGCGTCGAAGAAAGGTCCGAGGAGTCCCTCTGCTGCCCAAACCCGAGTCCAAGAGAGCGGGGAAGAAGCGATTTTTATAATCGGGGCGAGGGGCCATGACAGCGCGCGCCGTGAGCGGCAGCTTGAAGATAAAGGACACCGCTGCCACAACGCCCACGCGGTCGAGTCCCAGGCTGAGATCAGCAAGCTTGGGCCCAACGTTGTCGTTCTCAGCAACAGCGCCACCAAGGGCCGACCAGAGCAGAGGCCGATCGGGCAAAGGAACCCGAACAACCATTCCAGAGTCGGGGGCCGGCTCTGCTGATACGCCTCTGCCATCGATGACGCCGACCGGGGCAACTGCCGATGCTAGCGCTTCGCCGTGGGGCGGGCAGGCTGGCAGGAGCTGAGGTTCTCCAAGAGGTGCGCTATCCGGGTCTTCTGTAGTCGTTGTATGTTAGAATACGGTCCTAATGTCTTGCTTCGTCGTGCAGGAAGCGGCCCGATATCGACCTCAAAAAGGTTGACCCATCTGCTCCACTTTGATGAGTCCGCCCCAGCCGAGCCAGCGGCAGCGAACACACCCATGTTGAGCCGCGGCCAGCCCGGTTGCTGAGACCGAGGTTGGCTCCGACTATAGGGCCACTACCGCCACTCGACCGAGAGGTGGCTGTTTGAAACTGAGGCCCCAGCCCCCGAGGCACCGAATACGTCGCGCAAGCGGGGGACGGAACCCCCGAGCCGGTCCCCGATGTTGTAGGGAAGGTTGGTGCCGAGGCCAGGACCCCGTCGCCATCGTGGTTAATCATCATCGCCATCGTCACCGTTGCCGCCGCCGCCGGAGATCCCACATTTGCCTCGGATCGAAAGCTCCCCACGTGTGATGCCCCGGACCTTCACGTGGACCACTCGCGACTGCACTATGAAAAGCTTCAGGCTCGAATGAAGCCGTTGCAAGGAGAGAGCGCGAGAGCCTGCTTCGTGCCGCCATCAACGGGTCCCAAGGGGTCGCGGTATGATTCTTGTAGTAAAGCTCTAGCAATCTTCTTGTTTTGACGTTTGACTCTGTCGTCGGTTTGTTCCTTGTCCTGAGCAGAAGCTTGTCGACCGCAACGAGGCGATGACGGAGATCCTGGTCGAGATGGCTCCCCACCTCACGGAATTGCAACAACTCCGGGCATTGAAGGCCGAGATGGAGGCGCGTCACACGAGGAGGGAGGCCTGGCTGAAGAGCGGCGCTGATCAGCTCAGGGCGGAGACATGGGCCCTAGCCGAGAAGATCAGAGGTAAAATCCTCGAGTATATCTTCCCGACTGAACCGTTGATGTATTCATTCCAGCCACATCGATTCCGACTGCTCGGTTGGTGTCATGACTGCACGGTTGAGCTCTTGCTAATCTATGGTGCAGACCTCGAAGCGGAGTTAAAAGACCCGAGCGGGAGAGGGAGTCGCAGCTGAAGGAGGCCGAAGAAGCCAAGGCCGAGCTTGAAAGGGCCAAGGCCGACCTGACAAAGGCCAACACCGAGCTTGACCGGGAGAAGTCCGAGTTGGAGAAGGCCGTCGTCAAGCTCGGTAAGGAGAAGGCCGAACTGGAGAAGACCGTGGCCGGGTGGGAGGCCGACTACGAAAGTAAGTCCTCAACCCGACTGTGATCTCAGCCAATCTATTAGTCACCCTGTGTGTAGCCGAATCTGACAAGCTTACTTGCCGGCCGATCTGGGCAGGCATGAGAGCCAACGTCCAGGCCCAAATTACCGGTTCTACACGGAGGAGATAAGTCAATCAGGGAGTCACGGGAGGCCCTCGTCGGGTCCGTGAAAGGGCTCCTTGACCTTGTAGATCCCCGCCTAGTGGGGACCAGCTGTAGCAGAATTCCTCAAATAATGGGGCGTCTCAAGGACGCGCCGAGTGCCCTGAAAAGGTACTCAGACGAGCGGGTTGCCGCCGGCGTGGCCCAGACCCTAGCAATGACCAAGTCCATCTACCCGAGGGCGGACATTGAGGTCATCGGGGAGGGATTTTCCGAGGAGACGACGCCCGAGGAAGCGCTGGAGCTGATCTCACAGGCGAAGCCGACTGCTGAAGCGATTACCCGAGACCTGGGTCTGTAAAGGCAATACATTTTGTAGTCGGTATATATATATATGCTTTCATATACGATCATGTGTAAATATATGTGTCGTGCCGCCAAGCTTATTATTCGGTTGTCATTAGCTTTACCCGACCATGTAGCATGCACCGAGTTAGTCCGATAGAACTTGATAAAAAATGTTCGGAGTAAGATGCTATACTCGGACGAACGCATCAGTCGTGGCGAGGCTTCATAACCGGGGTGAAATAAGCTTGTATGTTCTCACTACTCGGTTGGAACGAGCGGCATAGTGGGTCAGAAAAACTGTACACATGGAAAATGTAAACTCAGTATAGAAAGACGTAGCTGTTCTATGTGTTCCATGAGTTGTGATGAGGACGCCGTCTTTGGTCTTCAGTCGGTAGGCGCCTGGCCGCGTGACCTCGGCTACAATGAACGGCCCTTCCCAGATGGGGGATAATTTGTGCCTGTCCTTGGTGGTTTGTATCTTCCTTAGAACGAGATCCCCAACCAAAAAGGCGTGGCCACGGACATTGCGATTGTGGTAGCGATGCAAGCCTTGGAGATACCTTGCCGACTGAATTGTTGCGGCGTCTCTTGCTTCTTCCAGCTGATCTAATTCGATCAGTCGGGTATTGTTGGAGTCGTCTTCGGAGTAAGCCCGGACTCGCGGAGAGCCGAACTATATCTCTGTCGGTAGCATGGCCTCGGTACCGTAGACCAGGAAGAAAGGGGATTGCCTTGTTGACCAACTAACTGTGGTTTTGAGAGACCAGAGAACGGATGGGAGTTCTTGTACCCACCGACCCGCATATGGTTGTAGTCTGTCGAATATCCTGGCCTTGATGCCTTGTAAGACCATGCCGTTGGCTCGCTCAACCTGCCCGTTGCTCCGCGGGTGTGCCACAGATGCATAGCAGATCTTGATGCCGAAGTCGTCGCAGAAATCTTGGAATAGGCCCGCCGCGAACTGAGTACCGTTGTCAGTGATGATGCGGTTAGGGACTCATGATGAAGTCCTTTGCTCGTGCCGCTGTAATTGTTGCGATGGGTTTAGCCTCAATCCACTTGGTGAACTTATCCACTGCGACGAATAGATGCGTGAACCCTCCTGGCGCTTTCTTGAATGGCCCGACCATGTCGAGCCCCCATACTGCGAATGGCCAGGAAATAGGGATAGTCTGGAGTTCCTGGGCGGGGAGATTTGTCTGTCTTGCGAAGAACTGGCAACCCTCGCACTTGCGAATGATGTCTTTGGCGTCTGTGACTGCGGTGGGCCAGAAGAATCCCTGCCGGTAAGCCTTTCCGACTAACGTCCTGGATGCAGCGTGGTTGCCACATATGCCCGAGTGGATTGAATGCAGGATCTGCTTGCCTTCCTCGGTGGTGACACAGCGCATGAGGACACCGGATGCGCTCCTTCGGTACAGGTCTCCTCCGACTAGCAGGAAGCTTTTGCTTCGACGCTTGATCTGCACGGCTTGACTGCGATCTTCTGGGAGTTCATCGTCCAGGAGGAATTTGACAACAGGACTCCTCCAGTCTTGGCATATGTGCAGCACTTCGTCGGTAGCCGGGGTAGGCTCGCCTCCCGACTGCTCTTGTGCCGGTTTCTTCTTGACTGATGGCTCCATAAGTTGCTCGACAAAGATTCCAGTCGGAACTGATTCTCGCTTGGATCCCATGTTTGCCAGCTCATCCGCCGCGTCGTTGTATTGACGCAGGACGTGCGTGATTTCCAGCCCGTCGAACTTGTTTTCCAACTTGCGAACCTCCTGACAGTATGCCGCCATTGTGTCGTCGAGACAGGTCCAGTCTTTCATGACTTGGTTGACCATGAGTTGGGAGTCTCCGCGCACAACAAGTCGACTTATGCCGAGTGATATGGCGATGCGGAGCCCGTGAACAAGTGCCTCGTACTCGGCGACGTTGTGGGAAGCCGGGAAGTGGATTTGTAGTACGTACTTCAATTTTTCGCCAGTGGGGGATGTCAGTATGACTCCAGCCCCGGCGCCGCCGATCCGTAGGGAACCGTCGAAGTACATTGTCCAGTATTCTAGCTTTGTTGTTGGTGTTGGGAGTTGAACTTCTGTCCACTCGGCCACAAAGTCGGCTAGAGCTTGAGATTTGATAGCTGTCCGTGCTTGGAAAGTGATGTCGAACGCCATCAACTCGAGTGCCCATTTAGCGATCCGGCCAGTGGCCTCGCGATTATGAAGGACATCCCCGAGTGGAAACGCTGTGACCACCGTGACTTGATGTGCTTGAAAGTAGTGCACCAGCTTTCGGACTGTGATGAGTAGGCCGTATAGCAGCTTCTGGACCTGCGGGTATCTTGTTTTGGAGTCGGCAAGGACCTTGCTGACAAAATAGATTGGCCGTTGTATTTTCTGAAGATGACCCTGTTCGGATCGCTCCACTACCAGCACCGTGCTGACTACCTGTGTTGTTGCCGCCAGATAAAGCATTAGTGGTTCCTGGGGCAGGGGTGACGCCAGCACAGGGGGTGATGTGAGGAATTCTTTGAAGTCTTCGAAGGCTCGCTGGGCTTCCGGAGTCCATTGAAAGGTGTCCACCTTTTTGAGGAGCTTGAAGAAAGGCATGCCCCGTTCGCCCAGTTAGGAGATAAACCGGCTGAGTGCCGCCATGCAGCCTGTCAGCTTCTGGACGTCTTTAAGGTTGGTCGGGGGCGCCATGTTCTTGATGGCGTTGACTTTCTCCGGGTTAGCCTCGATGCCGCGGTGCGAGACGATGAAGCCGAGTAACTTCCCAGACGGCACCCCGAAGGCGCACTTGTCCGGGTTCAACTTCATCTTGAATCTTCGAAGGTTTTGGAAGGTTTCTTCCAAGTCGGCAATGAGGTCTTTTCTGGACTTGGACTTGATCACCACATCGTCGATGTAGGCTTCCACGTTGCGCCCGATCTGAGTGTGCAGACACCGCTGAATAGCCCTTTGGTAGGTTGCGCCTGCGTTTTTCAGACCGAACGGCATTGTGATATAGCAATACGCTCCAAACGGCGTGATGAAAGATGTTTTTAAACAGTCTTGTTCCCTCAAGCTAATTTGATGATATCCCGAGTAGTAGTCGAGAAAACTGAGTAGGTCGCACCCCGCCGTGGAGTCAACCACCTGATCTATCCTGGGAAGACCAAATGGGTCCTTGGGGCACGCTTTGTTGAGGTCGGTGTAGTCGACGCACATGCGCCATTTACCGTTTTTCTTCCGGACCAGAACTGGGTTTGCCAGCCAGTCCGGGTGGTAGACTTCCTTGATGAACCCGGCTGCGAGGAGTTTGGTAATTTCCTCCTGGATAGCGTCCTTGCGGTCTTGAGCGAAGCGCCGCAGCCGTTGCTTGATGGGCTTGGCGTCTGTCTTGACGTGTAGGGCGTGCTCGATCACCTCCCTTGGTACGCCCGGCATGTCGGACGGTTTCCACGTGAAGATATCTTTGTTGGCTTGGAGGAAGGTGACGAGCGCGTCTTCCTATTTGGGGTCGAGTCCGGTCCCGACTAAGGCAGTCTTGGAGGGGTCGGAAGGGTCCAGGGGGATCTTCTTCGTGTCAGAGTCCGCTGAAATTCCCGACTTCGCTGCTTTTTTTGCCGGAACTGGATCTTGATCGACTTCAGGTGTAGCGGCTTGCCAGATGCTGTCGCGCCCGACTGCCGCTTCTTGTGTTTGAGCCAGTTCGCAGCTCTCCTTGTCACAGGTGAAGGCTTGCTTAGCGTCGCTGCGGAGGGAGAGGACTCCTGCTGGCCCGGGCATCTTCAACACCATGTACGTGTAGTGCGGTATCGCCATGAATTTGGCGAGGGCCGGTCGTCCGAGTATCGCGTGATACGCGGTCTCGAAGTCGGCGACCTCGAAGCAGATGTTTTCTGTACGGAAGTTGTCCCGCGTGCCGAAGGTCACCGGCAAGGTTATCTGCCCGAGTGGGGTTGATGACAAGCCGGGAATTATCCCATGGAAGGGCGCGGTGCTCGGCCGTAGTTCTGAACGAGGAATTCTCATCTCGTCCAAAGTCTTGGCGAACAGGATGTTGAGCGCACTGCCTCCGTCGATGAGGGTTTTCTTCAGCCTGATATTTCTGACGACCAGGTCCAGGACGAGTGGGTATCTCCCGGGTGGGAAACCCGATCTGGGTGATCTGCGCGGTTGAAGGTGATGGCCATCTCTGACCAGCGCAGGTATTGGGGGGTATCCGTTGTGGAGACCGCGTTAACGTCCCACGCTGATAGCTTCTGCTTGCGCTTGGATTCATACGCGAGTGGCCCCCCGAAGATGTGGTTGAGTTCGGCTTGGGGGTCCTGGAAATCATCAGCCGGACCCAAGTCTGGCTTGTCCTTGTCCTTGTCGGCGCCAGACGATGAAGCTTGCTCGGAGGCGAACTTCTTGAGCATGTGGCAGTCCTTGGCCGCGTGCCGGCCCTTGGGGTGAAAGGGGCAAGGCCCGCTCATGACTTTCTGATAGTCGTTGTTCTGCTGGGGCCGCGATCGACTGCGCTCCATGTTGGCCACCTCGTTGTCCGACTTCCGCTTGCGGCTACCAGGCTTGTTCTGAGGCGGCTCGTTGTCGGCTTTCGCCCTGTTGTCTCTTTGTCGGGGCTCCTTCTTCTCGTCGAAGGCCTCAGTGACGGCTTCAGCCGAGTCGGCGTATTTGTTGGCCATGTCGAAGAGAGTCCGGACAGTGGATGGTGGCTGCCGAGTGAACTTCGTGATGAGCGGGGCGTCTTTTACTCCCTTGCGGAAGGCGGCGATGACGACCTCGTCTTTGATGCTTGGGATTTGATTGCGCTTCTCGGAAAACCTTTTGATGAATTCATGCAGAGACTCGTTCTTTTTCTGATGTAGCTGGTAAAGGTCGTGCTCGGAAGCCGGTCTCTCGTAGGTCCCCTGGAAGTTAGCGATGAACCGCTCCCTGAGTTGTCCCGAGAAACCGATCGACCGCCTTGGGAGGCCTGTCAGCCATGTCCTCGCCGAGTCGGCTAATGCGACTGGGAGGTAGTTAGCCATGGCTCTGCTGTCGCCCCCAGCAGCTTGAACTGCTAGGACGTAAACGGTGAGCCAGGACTCTGGGTTGGTCTTGCCGTCGTACTTTTCGATTCCGGTAGGCTTAAAGCCGACTGGCCAGCGGACGTCCTGTAACTCCCGAGTAAAGGCTGGAATGCCTTCGTTATCGTGAGGACTTGGGCTTCGGTTTTGGCGGTGTAGCCGCTTGTAGTGGAGACCGAAGCGCTCGTGTTCATCCTCCAGTCGGCGGCGTTCATCCTCTTCGCGTTCTTCGCGCCGGGCCCTTAGGGTGTGGTGAAGATCGCGTTGTAATCGCAATCGGAGGTCTTGATTGGGTCGGCAGTCGTATTGGTGACGCCGCCGGTTGTCGTAGTTGGTATTGCCGAGTGTTGTTTGGCGGGACTCTTCGTGCTGCCGGGTGGAGCCGGCCGCCCGACGTCGCGCTGATGCAGATGACTCCGCCGCTGGAGAGCCCGTTCGATGGGTCGGTATGTGAGTGTTGCCTGACTGTTCTTGCTGGTGGCAGGCGGCAGCAGTAATCATCGCCTTGATCTTGGCGATAGTTGGTGTGGCCTGATGATCCGGCCCAAGCTGGAGCGTGTCCAGCAGAGTTGCAGCGGCCATGACGTTCTGTTGTGGCGTGACGAAGACGTCGTGGTCGCCGACTTTGGTTTGGAGGATCTGCTGCTGGGCGGCTCGCCCAGCCTGTCGAAGCCCGTCATTGCGAGCTTGTCGGTTGGCCTCCTCTTGTTGTTGTAGTCGGCGCGCTTCCTCTTGCTGCTCCTCTTGCAGTCGGCGCACCTCGGAAGGTGGCGTTGAAGCCATGAAGATCTCGCGGGGGAGGAGGAAGCTTGCCAAGGTGGAGTCCGAGTTGGTGCTCGAACCACCATCCGACTTAGTGTCGGACTCCGAGTAGTTTATCGGAGTTAGGACGACTCCGACCTCCCTAGATCCAATCTGAAACGGTTCATGACCGTGTCCAAACTGAATCGCTGGAGGTCGGGTCTGCTGCGCGGGTTGTAGATGCACAGCGTCGCCGAATCCGTACGAGAGATTGACGATCTCTCCCCCTCTCGGCCTAACCCGCGCTGGCTCAAGGCCTAGCGCGAGTCGGACGCCGAAGGAGAGAGTTGTCCCGATGTCCGGCGATGTGAGGGACTGTCGTAGTAGATCGTCGAAGGAGATGGCGACGTCCCTGGGGCCGACTGGCGCAACGCCGGCTAGCTCCTCAGCTGGCAAGATCGGATCTGCCTCAGCCAAGGAAAGGTTGCCGAGTTGATCGGCGATGAAATCAAGGCTCCCGAAGGTGATGGTGTCTCCATTGGAGAACTTGTTGCCCTTGACTCCGTTGATGGGATCCATCGAATCTGTTGATGAAGAATTCGTCGGGCCCCTACCTGGCGCGCCAACTGTCGATGCTTTGCACCGGCAATAATACTATGGGGCTACTCGGCGACCTGGAATTCGGTGGATTGCAGAGGAACACGGGAGAATTATACTGGTTCAGGCCCTCGATGTGAGGTAATACCCTACGTCCAGTTGAGGTGTTATTCCTCTGAGGTGGTTTTGCGATCAATGATCTTGCGTGCCCTCATGGGGCGCCCTGCCTCCCTTTATATACTAGGGGACAGGGGTACATGGTAAGGATCCCAGTCGGATATGACCAAGGGACTTCCTTCTTAGAGATAGAATCCTATCCGACTAAGGCTAGGTTTCCTTATCGTACAAGGCACAGCCTGCCGGGTGCTATCTTATCTCTAATTACATGATCTGGCCCATCCTCTATCCGAGTGGCCCATGTGCTGGTAATGAGGTACCCGGGGCCCATGGCTCCCACAGTACCTTTGGTGAACAAGCGTAGCGTTGTCTCGTCTTTCTTTCTTTTGTTGCTGTACTTGGTAGGCTCCTTGTCCCCCTTGATTTTGATTCCGTACTTTGCCTATTCGGTATTCCGAGATGCTGGCGGATTGGGTTACAGCCTTGTCTGTATAGGAGTGTCAGAATGCTTTACTGCCTTAGTGAAATTTGCTGCCTGTTTGGTTTGTCTGGGACAGGGTGCCTTTTGCCTATATGATTATTAGGCTTCCTTACTTATACTACTCTTCTAAACCACGTAGGGCGAGGGTAGGGAAATTCATCCCAACCAATAGCAGTGAGTTAGCTATAACTACTAGGCCTAGAGGCTTTCTGAGGAGTAAGCCTAATTCCGTTAATGCAGAAAGATCTTTCCCAGATAGAAGAGTACCAACCAAAGAAGCAAAAGCAAGACCTCACTAGCCATGGAGCACGAAGGTCCCAAAAACGCATAGTTTTCCCTCCAAAAATAACCTCTCCCGTTGGGGAACGCATTAGATATTTACCTAAACCTGTGGGTCCTTGGGTAGATCCCACATTAGCTCCAAGACGCTGATCTCTAACTAGAAAAGTAAAGGCTTGAGCTTGAGAAGCTTCTGGCCCAGTAGGTCCATAAAACTCACTCGAATAAGCCGTATTATTGAACCAGACAGAACAACAAGCGATAAAACCAAAGACAGATAAAGCGCCTAAACTATAAGGCAAGTAAGCTTCTCCAGACCATACAAATGCACGGCGAGCACATGCGAAGGGTTTGGTTAAGATATGCCAAATTCTGCCAAATACACAAATGAAACCCAACCATTCATGTCCCCCAATTATATCTTCTAAATTATCCACACTAACAATCCAACCCTCTCCCCTAAAAGGGGATTTTAGTAAATAACCAAATATAACACTAGGGCTAAGGGTCAAATTGGTAATTTTTCTTACATCTCCTCCCCCAGGAGCCTAGGTATCATATATACCGTGATGAGGACATCCCTTCCATGGATACAACTCATCCATAACAAGGACCACTTACTCAAGCTCGTGCTCGTCAACTTAATTAACAGGTGAATTCATTCTTAGGTTCATATATTATTGAGAATAGTCCACTACCTAATGCAAATGATTTAATTGTGATTAGGAATCTGGGAAAGGATGAAGGAAAGGGACCAAGTCAAGCAAGAATTCGAGTTGGGATCGCTCTGGAATCAGATTCGAATTGCCGCGATGGTACCAAGTTCAAATGGGCATAACTTCCTCATACGGACTCCGTTTGGGTTGTTCTTGTACTTCATGGAAAGCCTATGAAGTCTACTTTCCAAAGGATCCATACTCATCTTCAAATTCCATCTGAGCCGGCTGCAATCATCGAAACAATCCATGTTGGTTCCAGAGTCCGAGTCAAAAGGGTGCTGCGCCATCCCCACTTGGGCCCATGGGCCTTGTAACCCTAGGGCGTGCATGTGGGACACCCCTCCCCCTGGTCATCTCCCTATTTAGGAGCCGCCGTCTCCCTTGCTAGGATTGGGATTTCGTTGAGTTTAGGTTTAACCATTGTGCAAACTTTTGTTCTTCAGTTGTGTTGGACGACCACCTATCAAGACAGCTTTGAAATCTCAACTTTGTGATTTGCCATACAATTTATGCTTCATTCATATTTGCAATATTAGATTGCCTACGTCTTATTCTTGCTAATTCTTCAATTGCTTACAGGGATTGAACTTCGTGTTCAGGTTGATCGCGCCTCCAACGAGATCAATAACATCTCGGAGATTGGTTCAGCAATTGCTAAACCACAAGTGACGTTGTGCGTTTGTAGTCGGATCGCCAGGGTCAACTCCACTGAAATCGATAGTTACCAGTCTCATCGAAAGATCGGGCACCTTGTTTCCATCATACCGCCAAAATAAAGCGCTTTGAGTACTAGAAGAAAAGCACCTATACCTAACAAAATTAGGTGAATACACAAAATTGTAGTCATTTTATTTCTATCTTTCCACACATAACCAAAGAATGGAAAAGATTCTTGATGAGTTTCATGTCCCAGAAGCGCATGATAAATGCCACCGAAGCCTAAGACTACGGAGGAAATTAGATGAAGTACTCCAGATACAAAGTACGAAAAAGTATCTAGAACTTCTCCCCCTGGCCCTACTCCCCAACCTAGAGTAGCTAAGTGCGGAAGTAAAATCAACCCTTGTTCATACATGGGTTTTTCTAGTATGAAATGGGTCACTTCAAATAGGTTCATTGCTCTGGCCCAGAATACGATTAATCCTGCATGGGCTACGTGAGCTCCAAGTAGTTTACCCGATAAATTGATAAGTCTGGCATTCCTAGCCCACCAAGCAAAACTTCTTAGTTTGGGCCTAATATTTCTCCTTTATACCATGTTTGTATGGTGGCGGGATGTTCTACGTGAATCCGCGTTGGAAGGGCATCATACAAAAGCTGTACAATTAGGACCTCGATATGGTTCTATTCTCTTCATAGTCTTGGAGGTTATGTTCCTTTTTGCTTTTTTTTGGGCTTCTTCTCATTCTTCTTTGGCACCTACGGTAGAGATCGGAGGTATTTGGCCCCCAAAAGGGATTGTGGTTTTAGATCCTTGGGAAATCCCTCTTCTTAATACCCCTATTCTCCCTTCATCCGAAGCTGCCGTAACTTGGGCTCATCATGCTATACTCACGGGGAAGGAAAAACGAGCAGTTTACGCTTTAGTAGCAATCGTTTCACTGGCTTTCAAGGAATGGAATATTACCAAGCACCCTCCACTATCTCGGATAGTATTTACGGTTCTACCTTTTTCTTAGCAACTGGCTTTCATGGTTTTCATGTGATTATAGGTACTCTTTTCTTGATCGTATGTGGTATTTGCCAATATCATGGTCATCTGACCAAGAAGCATCGTGTTGGCTTTGAAGCAGCTGCATGGTATTGGCATTTTGTAGACGAGTTCGGTTATTCCCATTTGTCTCTATCTATTGGTGGGGAGGTATATGAAAGAAGGGAACGAATAAGTGGATTGAGGAATAAAAGGGAGTCTTTTTTTCCTATTCCTATTTATTTTATTAGAAGGAAATCTATGATTTCATAATATAGGGGCCTCCACCCCTACCTGGAACTAGTTAGAGAACTTTTTATGTTGGTAGGTATCTCTATTCATAATAGATATGCCGAGGCCCTCCTCACACCCGAGTAGGTGATGGGTATGGGGAGGGGAAAGAAGAGTGGGTATGAGGGCTTCTTTCTTGCTGCGCCCTTATATGATCTCTTGTGGCCAAAATCGATGCAGCTATCACTACAGACCTTTCTTTAGGCTGAGTGTAGTGTAGGCCTGACGCTGCAACAACCGGTTTGACTGCAACTCATAGCAATATATGGTGAACTATCTATCTTTACATCCTTTTATTTCATGATTCCCAAGTTCTCACTTCAAGTGCTTTTTAGGTTATGCCATGGGAATATAGCTCTGGATGGATCTAGGGTAGTTTAATTAGATTGTTGATCTGAACAACAGGCCAGAGGAATATGTAGAGCTGGGTCCTACAAAAATGCCTCATTCTGCTCTTGGTTTCAATTCTCCTATTGGTATTGATGAGTCTTCTACTTCAACGTACGGATGAAAGCCTAGTAGGTCCACTCCGACTTAAAAAGAACCTTGCTTCAAACAATGTAGTTCAAGATTGACATTGAAAAAGCTTCCCCATGTCTATATCTGTTCGATGGACCAAGTTCAAAGGAAACGGCTTCTCTACTGCATCACAAAACCAATCCAAGCCTGAAAAGGAGAGTTATTGATGGAGACGAGGTGCCCGATCTTTCGATGAGATTGATAACTATCAATTTGTGGGTGGAGATGACCCTAGCAATCTGACTACAAACGCACGATGTCGCTTGCGCCTTAGCAATCGCTGAACCAACTCCGAGATGTTATTGATCTTGCTGGCGGCGCGATCAACCTGAACATGAGGTTCAATCCCTGCGAGTAATCGAAGAACTAGCAAGAATAAGACGTAGACAATCTGATATTATGAATATGAATGAAGCATAAATTATATGGCAAATCACTAAATTGGGATCCCGAAGCTGTCTTGTAGGTGGTCGTCCGACACAACTGAAGAACAGAAGTTTGCACGATGGCTAAACCTAAACTCAACGAAATCCAAGTTGTATCAAGGGAGGCGGCGGCTCTTAAATAGGGATACGACCAGGGAGGGATGTCCCACGCGCACGGGGTTACAAGGCCCATGGGCCCAAGTGGGGATGGTGCAGCACCCATTTGACTCGGACTCAGGAACCAAATATGGATTGTTTTGATGATTACGGCCGGCTCGGATGGAATTTAAAGATGAGGTTGGATCCGTTGGAAATTAGACTTCATAAGCTTTCCATGAAGTACAAGAACATCCCAAACGGAGTCCGTATGAGGAAGTTATGCTCATTTGAACTTGGTACCATCGCAGGAGTCCGAATCTGATTCCAGAACGAGTCCCTCTCGAATTCTTGCTTGACTTGGTCCCTTTCCTTCATCCTTTCCCAAATTCTTAATCACAATTAAATCATTTACATTAGGTAGTAGACTATTCTCAATAATATATGAACCTAGGAAGGAATTCACCTGGTAATTAAGTTGACGAGCACGAGCTTGAGTAAGTGATCCTTGTGGTGAAGGAGTTATATCCATGGAAGGTGAAGGAGTTGTATCCATGGAAGGGATGTCCTCATCATCCTCCCCTTCTTGCATTTGAGTCATCCTCGACTCAAGTTCATACTCTTCTCCCAAATATGGCTTCAAATCTGCAATATTAAATGTGGGGCTAACCCTGAATTCTGCAGGCAGATCAAGCTTATACACATTATCATTAATCTTAACTAACACCTTGAATGGACCATCAGCTCTAGGCATCAACTTAGACTTTCGCAACTCAGGAAATCGTTCTTTACGTAAATGCAACCATACTAAATCACCAGGTTCAAAGGTTAAACTCTTTCTTCCATGACTACCAGCAATCTTATACTTAGCATTCATGCGCTCTATATTTTCTTTAGTTGTTTCATGCAATTTAAGGATAAAGTCAGCACATTTCTTAGCATCTAAATTCACCTTTGTGGTAGATTGCAGAAAGAGGGATATGCAATAAATCAATAGGAGCACGAGGAGTAAAACCATATACTACCTGAAAAGGACTCATCTTTGTGGTAGATTGCAGCGATCGATTGTAAGCAAACTCTACATGAGGTAGACATTCTTCCCACATCTTTAAGTTTTGCTTTAAGATAGCCCTCAACATAGTTGATAGCGTGCGATTGACAACTTCAGTTTGTCCATCTGTTTGGGGATGACAAGTAGTAGAAAACAGCAGCTTGGTACCCAATTTCGCCCACAAGGTGCACCAAAGGTGACTCAAAAACTTCACATCTCGATCTGAGACAATGGTATTGGGCACTCCATGTAGTGGAACAATCTCTCTAAAAAATAAATCAGCAACATTTGTAGCATCATCGCTCTTATGACAAGGTATAAAATGTGCCATTTTAGAAAATCTATCGACCACAACAAAAACACTATCTCTCCCCTTCTTCGTTCGAGGTAATCCTAAAACAAAGTCCATTGAAATATCCTCCCAAGAAACACTAGGTACAGGAAGAGGCATATATAAACCATGTGAATTCAGTCAGGACTTAGCTTTATTGCAGGTAGTGCAGCGAGATAGATAGCGCTCAACGTCGCGCCTCATCCTTGGCCAATAGAAGTGGGCAACAAGGATGTCCTCCGTCTTTTTTATGCCAAAATGGCCCATTAGTCCTCCTCCATGCGCCTCCTGTAACAACAAAAGATGAACAGAGCTGGCTAGAACGCATAGTTTGTTAGCTCTAAATAAAAATCCATTATTGAGAATGAATTTATTCCAGCATCATCCATTTTTGCAGTTGGACAGGGCATCTTTAAACTCATCATCAGAAGTGTATAGTTCTTTTATTGTCTCCAAGCCAAAAATCCTACAATCAAGTTGAGACAACATTGTATACCATCTAGACAAAGCATCAGCAATCACATTTTCCTTCCCTTTCTTGTGTTTTATGACATAAGGAAAAGATTCAATGAATTCAACCCAACGAGCATGTCTACGGTTCAGTTTAGTTTGACTTCTAATATGTTTCAATGATTTATGATTAGAATGAATAACAAATTCTTTGGGCCATAAATAATGTTGCCATGTTTCTAAAGTTCAAACGAGAGCAAGCAATTCCTTATCATATGTAGAATAATTCAATCTAGGCCCACTTAATTTTTCACTAAAATAGGCAACAGGTTTACTTTCTTGTATCAGCACACCACCAATTCCAATTCCGCTAGCATCACACTCAAGTTCAAAAGTCTTACCAAAGTCAGGAAGTTGGAGTAATGGTGCATTTGTGAGCTTTTCTTTGAGAATGTTGAAAGCTTTTTGTTGCGCTTCTCCCCACTTAAATGGAACACCTTTCTTTGTCAATTCGTTAAGTGGGGGCAGCGATGGTGCTGAAATCCCTCACGAAGCGGCGATAGAATCCCGCAAGCCCATGAAAGCTCCGCACTTGTGTGACCGTTTGTCGTGTTGGCCAACTTTTTATAGCTTCAATCTTGGCTTCATCTACTTCAATTCCGTGCGGAGTAACAACATAGCCAAGAAAACAAACTCGATCGGTGCAAAAGGTGCACTTTTCGAGATTACCAAACAAACATGCATATCTCAAAGCAATGAAAACAACACGTAAGTGTTCAAGATGTTCATCTAGTGACTTGCTGTAAATCAATATATCATCAAAGTAAACTACCACAAATTTACCAATGAAAGCACGTAAAACCTCGTTCATTAATCTCATGAAAGTGCTAGGGGCATTAGTTAACCCAAAAGGCATCACTAGCCACTCATATAACCCGAACTTAGTTTTAAATGTTGTCTTCCATTCATCTCCAAGTTTCATTCTAATATGGTGGTATCCACTATGCAAGTCAACTTTAGAAAACATTGTAGAGCCACTTAACTCATCAAGCATGTCGTCTAACCTAGGAATAGGATGACGGTATCTAATGGTAATATTATTGATAGCTCTACAGTCAACACACATACGCCATGATCCATCTTTCTTTGGAACCAAAAGTACCGGAACAGCACATGGACTAAGGCTCTCACATACGTACCCTTTGTCAAGCAAGTCTTGCACTTGACGTTCAATCTCCTTAGTCTCCTCCGAGTTGGTTCAGTATGGCGCGCGGTTGGGTAGGGATGCTCCTGGGATCAAATCAATTTGATGTTCAATACCCCTAGTTGGTGGCAACCCTGGGGGTATCTCAGTAGGAAACACATACTCAAACTCCTGCAAGAGGTTAGTGACAGCAGGCGGCAAAGAAGAAGGTATATCCTCAAATGAAAACAAAGTTTCTTTGCAAACTAATGCATAGCAAACAGTATTACTAGCATCCAGTTCGGTCATATCAGATTTGGTAGCAAGAAAACAAGCACCTTTCAATTTAATTTCGTTTCTCTTCACAAGGGCAGATTTAGGTTCTTTCTTTTTGTGTTGCTCAAGCTCTTTTGCTACATTCTAATTTCACTCCTAGTATTCTCCAGACTTTTCTCTCTACTAGCTCTAGCAATGTCATCTTTAACAATTTGTTCAGGAGTCATAGGATGCAGCACAATTTTCTTTCCCTTAAACATGAGAGAGTACTGATTATTCCTACCATGATGTACACATCCAGTATCATGTTGCCAAGGTCTTCATAATAATAAAGAACAAGCTTGCATAGGAACAACGTCGCAATCAACATAATCATGGTATGAGCCCATAGAAAAACGTGCTCTCACCATCCGTGTTACCTTTGAATATGGTATGGATGGGGGTGAGGTTTAGTCGGCAAAGCAAGCTTCTCCACCATATCCATACTCGCCAAATTGTTGCAACTCCCACCATCAACAATTATGCGAATCGAGCGTTCATTGACAACGCCCTTGATTTGGAACAAATTATGGCGCTGGTTTTGCTCGGCCGGAGACACTTGAGCACTTAGTACGCGTTGTACTATAAGGCTCAAATACTTGTCGGCATCTTCGGTGCCAACATGTTCCTCATGTTCAGATCCATCATCATGTCCTGCAGGATCATCTACAAGCATGGCATATGTTTCATCATCAAAATCACTAGCAGAAGAATACCCACCATCATCGCGTATAATCAATACACGCTTGCTTGGACAGTCCCGCATCATGTGTCCATAGCCTTTGCAACGATGGTATTGAATGTCCCTCGTTCATCCTGTCGAAGCAACCGAAGAGGAAGTTTTTGCAGAAGGTTGTGGTGCTGATTTGGGTGCTTCGGAAACTCATGATGCCGAATTTGACGTAGTCGGACGCTGCTTGCTGTTGGAGGAAAGTGGTGGTTGCGCCACAGTGGATTGGGCAACAGGCTTGCGCGGTGCCCATGAGTTTGTACGACCTGCAGAAGAGTTAGATCGCGTTCTCGCCTGGTGTCCTTGCAATTCACGTTCAGCTTTGCAAGCAAGATGAAACAATCTAGTAATGGAGTTGTAATCCTTGTAATCAAGGATGCCCTGAATGTCACGATTCAACCCTCCCGAAAACCTAGCCATTGATGCTTCGTCATCCTCTTCTAACCCACAATGCAACATACCAATTTGTAATTCCTGATAGTATTCTTCCATAGATTTTGCTCCCTGTCGTAAGCGTTGTAGTTTATTTAACAAATCACGAGCATAGTATGAGGGAACAAATCGATGGCGCATAATCAATTTTAAAGCCTCCCAAGTGTTAGGTATATTATTGGGATGTTGACGGCAATGTTCTTTCCACCAAATAGAAGCAAAGTCGGTAAATTCACTAGTAGTAGCTCTAACTCGTCTATTCTCAGGAAAATCATGGCAAGCAAATTTTTGATCAACAGCTAATTCCCAATCAAGATAACCATCAGGATCATATTTACCATTGAAAGGGGGCCTAGTGAATTTAACCTTAGCAAAAGCATCATCGCGGTCACGTACCTCACGTCGTCGGGGTTCTCTTCGCATATATTGTCGGTTAAAACGCAACTGTCGATGATCTCGATCGTTGTTGTGGTTTGTCCTGCCATCGGCCTTGGAATCACCCACATAGTTGAATTCATCTTGCTCCTCTACCGTCACAGTAGGGGGAACAGTAGCCGAAGCTTGGGCAATCTCCTCAAGACATGCCATAATACTTGCCAAAGAAGTGTTAGTGATACCTTCTGCTCTCTCCATCGCAGCGAGCGCTGTGTTTGTCTCAATCTGAGCGCCCTCGAGCTGAGCAAGTCGCTCATTGGTGACTCTGACATCCTCCTCAAGGCCCTCCATATGGCGATTCATTTCGCGCGTGAAATGTTGTATGATTCCCCTCGTGCGAGGATTATGAGGTGCATCTTGATCTCTAGAACCTGCCATTGTTAGAAAAAAACACAAGAATATGGTCCTAACGAGTACTAGGGTATGGTGGTTCGAAGGTCACTCGCACTCAAACCTTTGTCAAATTCTTACCAATTCTTACCAAGCACACAGGGGCGATCGGCAACCAGCAACGACAATATATCTGCGAAGATTGGATGGAGTGATTGCCAGGCGCAGCTCAGTCTGTACGGTGTAGAAAGGTGTAGCTAGGAAAGTTCAAGTATGGTAGCAAGGAGTAGCAATAATCAAATCAGAAAATGCAAGTTGAAAAATCGTTCAACGGTGGCACCGTGCTGGTCCTAGGCTAGACCGTGCTAGAGATGTGAGCCTAAACACAAGCGTTGTCACATGAATAACCAGCAGTTGTGTAAAAGAGAGCTAGAACAAGCAGCAACAAAACAAACCCCTCTATTATCTTTGCTTTTCTTTTCCTCCTTTTTTTTTCTTCTTTTTTTTTTGTAGAAGGTTCCTCAAATTGGTAAACTCAATGCAAGGTTCTCAGAAACTCATTACACCCATGCACTTTTTTTTTGACCAGGGGTATATAGGTAATTAGTGGTGGTTGTGGATCTGGTGGTAGGCAAGCTGCGAATCTGGCGTATCTAGTGGTGGTTGTGGATCTGGTGGTGGTGGCGGATTTTGTGGTGGTTGAGAAACTGATGGTGGTGGTGGTTGCGGATCTGGTGGTGGTTGCGAATCTGGTAGTAGGGGTGGATCCGGTGGTGGTTGTGGATCTGGTGGTGGTTGCGGATTTCATAGTGGTGGCGGATCCGGTGGTGGTTGCGGATCTGGTGGTGGTGTTGGTGACGGTAAGGTGAGCAGAACTCAAAACTCTAGTGGACTAGACGCTAAAACCAGCACAGGACACAACGATGCAATCGAGAATTCAACAATGCAAAGTACTGAAAAGACAAATTGCGAGGCTCAAACTGGTTCGGCTAGATTGATCTACTTCTATTTTTTTTTGTTTTTGTGTACTCTAGGTAAGAAAAAACAATCTAATCTATGGAAAACTAAAATTCTCACCGAGCAACCTTGAGCTCTGATACCACTTGATGGAGACGAGGTGCCCGATCTTTCGATGAGATTGATAACTATCGATTTGTGGGTGGAGATGACCCTAGCAATCCGACTACAAACGCACGACGTCGCTTGCGCCTTAGCAATCGCTGAACTAACTCCAAGATGTTATTGATCCCGCTAGCGGCGCGATCAACCTGAACACGAGGTTCAATCTCTGCGAGCAATCGAAGAACTAGCAAGAATAAGACGTAGGCAATCTGATATTACGAATATGAATGAAGCATAAATTATATGGCGAATCACTAAATTGGGATCCCGAAGCTGTCTTGACAGGTGGTCGTCCGACACAACTGAAGAACAGAAGTTTGCACGATGGCTAAACCTAAACTCAACGAAATCCAAGTCGTAACAAGGGAGGCGGTGGCTCTTAAATAGGGATACGACCAGGGAGGGACGTCCCACGCGCACGGGGTTACAAGGCCCATGGGCCCAAGTGGGGATGGCGCAGCACCCGTTTGACTCGGACTCAGGAACCAAATATGGATTGTTTTGATGATTACGGCCGGCTCGGATGGAATTTAAAGATGAGGTTGGATCCGTTGGAAAGTAGACTTCATAAGCTTTCCATGAAGTACAAGAACATCCCGAACGGAGTCTGTATGAGGAAGTTATGCCCGTTTGAACTTGGTACCATTGCAGCAGTCCGAATCTGATTCCACAACAAGTCCCTCTCAAATTCTTGCTTGACTTGGTCCCTTTCCTTCATCCTTTCCCAGATTCCTAATCACAATTAAATCATTTGCATTAGGTAGTGGACTATTCTCAATAATATATGAACCTAGGAAGGAATTCACTTGGTAATTAAGTTGACGAGCACGAGCTCGAGTAAGTAGTCCTTGTGGTGAAGGAGTTATATCCATGGAAGGTGAAGGAGTTGTATCTATGGAAGGGATGTCCTTATCAGTTATAGTTAACGATTCCTATAAATTGAGAAAGAAGCATGTTCTGAATGCCCAAAAGCGGATAAAGTATAGATGGAACCTGTTCTCTAACCTTCTTTTTGTAGCAGATACTGCAAAAAGTTTACCTGCCTTGTATGGCTTTTGTAGGATTAATCAAATTTGTTTTTTCTCGTTCTATCTCAGAGTATCCATTCATTCAATCTTGCTATCTGCTCTCAATTGAATCCCTTCTCTGTTGTCGACAGATGTGTCCGCATAAGGACCAGAATCACGGTCTAGTACCTCCGTACTCGAATACCTCCTACTTTATTAATTAGGGATTTCCAGGTACATTGGTGCATTGGGGATTTCCAGGTAGCAGGTCGGTTGAGTGAGGGCTCCATCCAAAACGTATAGCACACAGGATCTCCCTTCTGCAAACAAAAGGACAAAAGAGCCGGGTCGATGTACAAAAATAACCAAACATCATAGATTGTTCATGTCGTGAAAAAGAACTTGTCAACGTGATAGATAGACTTTGTCTTATAGAAAAGATAAGAAAAGCTAAGCAGGAAGGGTCACAAAGAGCTAATTTAGGGCTCTTTTCCCGAGGCATACTCAGATAGATAGAGAGGTGTCAGGGTAGCTTTCAAACAATGTCTGCAGAAAACATCTATCTAAATTCTCACAGGTCCCCATTTTCTTGGTCTTTTTTCTTGCACCAGGCTTGCTTTCCTTACCTAGGAAACAAGTAAAAAATAGGATATGCTTTCAAACTAGCCTACGTAAGGCACTTTCAAAAGCTTGATCCCACTCCCGGCTAAATAGCCTTCTTTCTTTACTCTCGTTCGCGGTACAGTCATTCTTTCTATACAGAAACTACTTTACAACCTACTATGCCTAGAGCCTCATTTGAGTGTATGAAGCTGATTGGAAGGATGGGAGAGAACAATGAATGGTACTAGGCTTTCTACCAACGGTGAACCATAAATAGCTGAGATCGAGCCAGGTTAAACAGATCAAGGGAAATCAGAGCGATAATTTCTTCTGGTGGGTGAAAGGGTCTATCTAAAACTTCAACCTCATAGACAAATCACAGTGTCAGGAAAAAGGCAGCACAAACTAGCTGCACAACTATGGCTAAGGAAAGAAGTCAAGAGTATGCTATGTGGAACTTCATCGTTGATTTCGATCATCCAAAACGACATAGGCAATTCGGAACTCTAAAGTCTGACCTGTCTCACCATAAAATGAGGATGGAATTGATTTCCATCAGTTAGGTATGGGCAATTAGGATAGCAGGTTCTTTTCTAGGTCAACCTATCCCCTTATCCCTAAAGTTTGACTTATATATTGCTGCATAACCTTTTTCCAGGTCAAGCTCAGAGGCTGAATACCGCTCTATGGCATTAGCACTTGCTGTTACAGTGTGGATAGGCCTCATCTTACGTGATGTTGGTTTTCCCTTATAGAAGCCTATGCTTTTATTTGGGAAAGAGATTCTGATTCAAACCCAATTCCAGGAGTGAAATAGTCTGCTGTGATAGAACCTGGTAAGGCAAAAGGAATACAACTGAGCAAGACAACTGGATTGAACTAGATACCCCTTAGTGAAAGTCAAATCCATTAGTGCCCAGAGACAGAGCAAAGAGATTCGGAGATAGAAGAGAGTAGGACCACTTCGAAGTCAATGTGTTAAACATAGTGCGAGTTAGACAGATCCCCCTTCTCAAATAGAGAAAGAAGAACCCTATCGCCTAAAGAGTGCTGGAATGTAGTGAACCATACCGAGCTTTTCAAGGATGGGTCAACACAAGAAAGAACAATCTAGAAGCGCCATGGATGTGGAAGATTCGAGAGAGAGTGAATTAATCATGGTACGAAGCTCGGCCACGGGTAGATTCTTGGTGGTTGACCACATGCTCCCCTTTGACTTTTTAGAGTGTTCTGTGGAGGCCTCTATTGGGAAGGTTCATCTGAGGCTTCGACCGTCGCCACAAAGATTCTTATGAGGCATGCTTCTATTCTTTGATAATATCTTTCTTTTAGTTCAACAAGGATCGGTGTATCTGCCTTATTTGGGAGAATGCCCTCTACTGTGGGTTATCAACCTACCCTTAGTACAGAAACGGATAAGACGGATGACTATTGTCATTGCAGTCATCATGACACAGCCTCTTTCACTTCTCGTAGAAGAAGGATGGAACAAAAAATGGTTGAATGAACCAGCCTAAGTGGGTTCAATTCTAAAGGATAATCCTTTTTCTTTGTTGCCTCGGTTGTCTACCGCTCTGTGGGTTGCTAGATTGGGCAGGAAAAAAGGAGTTATCAAGGAGTATGAGTGGTCTATTTTTGCATCAGGTACCTTGGTTCGTAAGTACCCGTATTTCTATCTTTTCCTCATACCCTTTCTTGTAGTAGTCAGTCTAGGTTCTAATCCCTTTTGAAAGAGCTAGAGGAAGTAATGGGATATTTTAAGGCCACGCTTAATCCCTTAACCCTTTTGCTATTGTGCTCAGTCCCTTTTGCAAACTCTGTATCCTATCTCCACAAGCCTATAGCCCTCGTGCGAGCAAGCAAACCCAGCCAATGGGAGTTTTAGCGCTAGAGGAAGGCGATGAGACATCCAGAAAGGAAGTCCCAAGTAAGAAAGTCTATATTTTGTAAGCGTGATAGAAAGCTGGCCCAAGTGAGATTGTATCCCTTTTGATAGAGGTTCAAAATCCCCTGGGATATCTCGTAAGGAAGGAAGAATGAGAATCATTTCAGTCCACTGGTTCTAGCTCTGTAGTTGTAGTAGTAAGCCTGTCAGGAAGGTTCTATTAAGCAAACCTGTAAGTTAGTGATTCAAAGTATAGCCCTAGTGCTAGTGTATGAGATATTTCATTTGAAGTGATCGCTGACTAAGAATCCGGTCCTGAAGGGGGATTAGAGACAAAGCCAATGAGGAGCTGAAGACAGCCTTGTAGGAGGCCAAGCTGCAAAGAGCGCTCAAGGAGAACTAGTATACCAGCTAATCACTCGTGCGAGTAAGTCAGGTTAGAAAAAAGGTTATAGTGTTCAAATCGTTTCCTCTTCCGCTTCTTCTGTATCTATTTATGCTAAAAAACACCTTATCCATTTTTCCAACCAAAAGTATAGTGAACTGCCTGGAAGGTTTATAGCCTGTACTCCCCTTATACATCTCGCAGAAAGTAATATTCGCTATATAGCCCTATCTCTTCTTTTATCTTCTTGCATACAAACACAAGCTCCACCCAAGCACAAATATTCCTTGTTCTACATTAAGCATGGCAGCATCCAGCCATCCACGCTCCACGTTCCTGAACGTCCAGCATGCCGCTCCATCCATTACAGTCTTGCAGGAAAGGTGGCCAGAGAATTGCATCCACGCTTCTTGGCCCTACAGTTGCGGACTACCAGAAAGAAATCAGGCCAAGATGTAACAAAAAGTTTTGGAGATCTTGCCGCATCATTTGTGCAGTACACAATATATGCTCTTGCTAGTTGCTACAGTCATGGCCTCACGGGCCTCCAACAATCCGAATATCTTCCACTGTTTTGAGAATTCCCAGGATCCTGCCTGCATGTACACAGTACTCTGACCCAACCACCTCTAGCTTCCATCCTCACCTCTTCCAGTCACCAAGTTGCAAAAAAATTTAGATAAAGAATGTTCATCCCAATCAGTCTGCACCAGAAAAGAAAAGGAGCTTCAAAGATCTTGCTGTAGTAGTACATAACTAAAATTTGAGCAGAAAGCCCATATCTATTACCTATTTTTTAGAATTGAAATAGTTTGTTTTTTGCTATTTCATACTGTATAATTCCTTTGTTTATGTGATCATTTTCCCCGAGGGTTTCCAATCAATGGGGCCGTAGTATAGGTAGTTAGAGAGTGTTGGCTCCCCTAGCTTGAATTCTTTTTACCCATTCTTTGAGAGTGATAGGTTTGATTTTTCCGTACCGTAATAGAAGAGCTCAGACGAAAGACCTAATTATGTAAAAACACGACCATTCAAGCTAAAGATCAGAGGATCCGTAATAGGACTCTCATAGACTTTCCAGGAAATAGACAATTTTGAATCGGCTTTTGCACTAGGCTCAAACTTGAGTTACAGAACCCTAGGCGAGCTCTTTGCCTATCGACTATGCTTGCCGTATTGCTTAACGGCGTACTCTATTCCGTCTACAGACAAGTTCTATACTTAGCTTCCTTATTTGATTGGTCTTGTTTTTGGAACTTGTGCTTGAGGCTGACCTTCTCACTCGCGATACTCACCGGGCGATAGATAGTCACCTGAGCCAAGAAAGTGGATGAAATTGAGAATAGAATGAGAATGGGCTTTTAGCTTTCATAGATCTTTCCTCTCAAAACAAAAAAAAGAGGTGTTACCTAATCCACTATGTCCTTTGTTTAATACCACGGTAACCTGGAATTTCAAACCTTTTTTCTACCCTCACCACTTCTTTCGCTGACCTTATCCACCTCCTTTGCGGAATACCAGATCAAGAGATAAATTAGCGGATCATAGGGCTAAGTCAAAGCATGCCAGAACCTTCTTTAGTAGTGAGCTATACCGACTAGCTCCTAGCAAGGGCTTCAAGATCACAGTAATGCCTGCCAAAACTTTCCTTGGGTATGAATGTCATGTTCAAAGCAGGTTTCTCTAGACACCTTGGAAAAGATCACTGACGAGCTCAATCTCAAAGTGTGAATGAAATTATCAGTTTCATCCTCTTTATGAGCCTGAGATCATATGGGTCAACAATCCTCATTCTTAGTTATAGAAAGCCCTTCACAAGGAAGTGAGCCACTCAATCTGAGCTAGCAGATTCTCATTCAGCTGTGCTGGTGCGCAAAGCAAGCACGCTTAGACAACGATGTCCAATTTTTGGTCTGCCTATTAAGGGCTGACTCCGCTAGGCAAGAGGACTACTACTGGGATTATTCTATTACTAATTGATGACTTGGTGGGCTACTCTTCTTTCTCCAGTTCAGCTACAGTGAGCTCTTCACTTGATAGAAGAGTGAGACATAGCGGAGGAAATGGTGCTTTGTCGATCCTAACTCCTTGCTTCGGAATGCAATTACCTACTTTCCGCCTCACCTGTCAATTAAAGAATTCAACCAACTAGTTGGAGATGGCAGCTTCGAGCCCCACTTTTTATATCCAGTCTTGTGCTTGCCTTCTTGGACATGTTTATTTCGATGAGACCGCTCTGATCGGGATCTAACTCCACTAATGTAACCGTTTTCATACCATGTTTTTCACCGAGGGCCTACACTTTTTGAGTGTAGCCTATCTTCATGCTGGAATGGTTTTTTTCCTCCTTGAGATCGGACTATTGCACTTGTCAACTCTAGCATTCCCAAGGCATCACATATCCAGAAGGGAGCAAATATGATCAACTGTTATGGATTGACTTCTCCTGTTGCTTGATTCAAAACCTGTAACTCTTTTAGCATCTCAACATTGGCATGTGAACTCTCGAAAAGAAGAAACAAATTCTTAGGCATCTCCTTGCTTGCTTTTTCATTGACTGATTCTAGTAGTTTGCCCATTGAATAGAAGAATAAAGATTAAGCGAAGTGAGCCTCAGTCCTTGCCTGAATACCTAATACAAGTCAAGTTAAGTGGACGTTCCTAGAATTGGCATATGAATTCTTCTAGCTCGGCACAAATCAAAAACCTGGTGGCAGCTTCATTATCATGGAGCAAGAAAACTCATCAGAAAAGGCTTTTCCCCCTCTAGTTGCTGTAGCTGGAAAGAAAGTATCAAGTTTGAAAGGAACATGCCTAGACTAGCACTTCTACTTATGTATGAAGGTGGATCTCCCAGTCGGTGGACTTCATTCTTTTGATTCCCCTCCTCTAACCTCTTTCAAGATAAAGTGAAAAGCTATTAGGAGGCTTGGGTCAAAGAGCTACTACTGAACAAAAGAGCTACTTCAACAACTACTTATTCGGTCTGCTTTTGGTTTCAAGAAGAACTTCTTTAGTTAGAACTTTTGGGGCACGCACAAAGATCACATGAACTCAATGGTGTGCGTAGAGTAACTAAAGAAGCACTAAAAGAAGGCAAGAGCATGCCTCATTCACTGAGCACAATGCCCTACCTACCATCTCAATTCTCAACGAATTGGATGCTCACCACATATTTAGTATATGGGTGTATGCTCACGAAACCTACTTCACTCGCACCCACCTCTGATTGCATTAGCCTGCTGATTGATCCCAGCAAGGAATGTGGTTCGACAAAGGAAAATTTCAATATTCTTTCTTTGGATTTACTTTTTATGAAAGCGATGCATGTCCGATTTCATCTAATTTTCATTCTCCCTTCCTTTTTTGTACTTATTATTCCAAGGCAAAAGGTTATGTTCTGTCCCGCTCGCAAGGCTCATAACCTAACTGCTCTACTTACTTAAAAAAGAGCACTTCAACAACCCTTGCCCGAAGAGAAACTCCCATGAAAGGCCAAAACAACAGCAGAGTAGCAAGTCAAAAAGAGAGAGAGAACTGAAACCGAAGATACTTGGGTTGGTAGAACTCTTCTACAGTACTTCATTAACAAATCAAAGTATAGACCAATCAGCCTTCCTTATTGTCCAAGATCATTACTAAAGTGTTGGCCAACAGACTAGTACTAGTGCTGGATAGGAGAGTAAGTCCTAGACAGCTAAGATAAAGTCCTGGGTAGTATTGTCACTGCACAAGAGGTGCGTAACAGGTGTAAGCAAAGAAGAGAGCATAACACTGGATTTCAAAAACGAGCATATGATATGGAGAGACAAGTTTCTCTTTTTTGAGGTGAGATGCTAGCCAGCCCTCTATTCATGGGTGAGATATCGACTTTATAGCGTTACCACGTACCAAATCGTTCACTCTATCAGGTAGGCAGTTAATCAATCCGCATACGGCCCCACCGACGTGATCTCACTTCTGCAGCCTGCACAAGACCCGTATTATGTATTTTATGGCATAATCTTTATCTATGATGGACGTGTGGTTTACCATGGCCCATGCGACAATGTGCTTGAGTTCCATGAGTCCATGGGTTTCATCAGGTGTGATAGGTGGGGATGATGCGGCTTCCTCTAACAAAGCTAAGGCAATGGCTAACTTTCCACGGTTTCGGCCTAGGGGTGGAGCTGCATCCTTTCCAATAGCGATAGCGAAGCCGCCTATAGGAGTCGAAGGACGAAAGTCCGTTAGACCTCCAAGCCATAGCAGCCTCTTGGGGAAATTACGAGCACCACCTTGCAAATGCACAAGATCAAAGAAATCCAAAATAGGGAAGAGAAAAATCAAGAGGCCCCTAATGATCAACATTTGGGAAAGAAAGAAGAAAGATAGATGAGCCAACTTGAGATTTTTTGGCATTATCATCACAAAGAAAAAATTCTGGATTTTTCTTATTTCATATCTTCAAGGCAAATCGACCCAACCCAGTGGCTGATGAGGTTTTGAACCTTTTTTCTAATATCCGTTGAAAATTTGTGTGTTTCTGCTTGAGCCGTACGAGATGAAATTCTCATATATGGTTCTCGGAGAGGGGTTCGGGTTAGTTACCTATCTCAATAAAGTATATGATTGGTTTGAGGAACGTCTTGAGATTCAGGCAATTGCAGATGATATAACTAGTAAATATGTTCCTCCTCATGCCAACATATTTTATTGTTTAGGGGGAATTACACTTACTTGTTTTCTAGTACAAGTTGCTACCAGTTTTGCTTTGACTTTTTACTATTGCCCAACAGTTACAGAGGCTTTTTCCTCGGTTAAATACATAATGACCAAGGCCAAATTTGGTTGGTTAATCCGATCAGTTCATTGATGGTCAGCAAGTAAGATGGTTCTAATGATGATCCTGCATGTATTTCGTGTGTATCTCACAGGTGGATTTAAAAAACCCCACAAATTAACTTGGGTCACAGGTGTGGTTTTAGCTATATTGACTGCATCGTTTGGTGTAACTGGTTATTCTTTACCTTGGGATCAAATTGGTTATTGGGCAGTCAAAATTGTGACAGGTGTACCTGACGCGATTCCAGTAATAGGATCACCTTTAGTGGAGTTATTACGTGGAAGTGCTAGTGTAGGTCAATCCACTTTGACTCGTTTTTATAGTTTACATACCTTTGTACTTCCTCTGCTTACTGCCATATTTATGTTAATGCACTGTCTAATGATACGTAAGCAAGGTATTTCGGGCCCTTTATAGGGAAGGCATATCATAGAGAATTCTAATTCTCATATATCATATCGGGTAGGTTGTGGTATTTCATTGCTACAGACACGGGTTATTGTAAAATAAGACATGTTATTTAGATACTTCTCTTCAACTCCAAACTATTTTGATACAAATAATACAAATAGTTGAAGTTAATTTTACGAAAGAAAGTAAGGCGGATTATGGGAGTGTGCGACTTGAATTATTGATTTGGCCATGCAGATTATTATCTTACCACTTTCCGTAGAAATCGTTGATACAGCACAACCTATAGCTAACTTGACAGAACCCATGGATTTCTGTATTGAGTTATGGATCAAGAGAGATCGCGGATATCACATGGAAGTTAGAAAGAACGCTCAAGATGGAAGTTATCCAATAGATGCTGTATCCATGCCTGTTCGAAATGTGAATTATAGTTTTTTTCTTGTGGGAATGGAAATGCAAAATATGAGATACTTTTTCTAGAAATATGGACCAATGGAAGTTTAACCCCTAAGGAAGCGCTTTATGAGGCTTCTCGTAACTTGATTGATTTATTTCTTCCTTTTCTTCACATGGAGGAAGAGGGTACTCATTTCCAAGAAAATAAAAACAGGTTTACTTCACCCCCTTTTAAGCTTTCAAAAAAGATTAACTAATCTAAAAAAACAAAAAAAGAATTCCGTTGAATTGTATTTTTATTGATCAATTAGAACTGCCTTCTAGAACGTATAATTATCTCAAAAGGGCCAATATCCATACACTATTGGACCTTTTGACTAAGACGGCAGAGGATCTTATGAGAATTGACAGTTTTCATATGCAAGATAGAAAACAGATATGGGACACTCTAGAGAAGTATCTCCCAATGGATTTACCTAAGAATAAGTTATAGTTTTAAATCCATTGCAATTTTTTCCTCTTCTTCTTTTTTGAATTACAATAAAAAGAAAAAAGAAAACAATTTTGCATCTTTGGGACAATCTATATTTTCGCGAAATGCATCATAATAAAATAGATTAGAGGTATCTAGGGAAGATTCACTTGGAAGTAACTATTTCCTAGATACCTATGCACGGTACTTCACGATTGAATGAATCAAACAGAAAAATTCCTAAAAATGACCTAAAGTTAAGGATTTTTCAATAGGTAATGTTGCTCCAATACCTAACCAAAGAGCTACTGCAGTACCGATTAAAAAAAAGGTTGTAGCTACTGGGCGACGAAATGGATTTTGGAATTTATTGACATTCTCTAGAAAAGGTACTGTCAATAAGCCCGTCGGCACAGAAACCATTAAGAGAACGCCCAATAACTTATTAGGTACTGTACAGAGTATTTGAAACACAGGAAAGAAGTACCACTCGGGTAATATTTCTAGAGGAGTTGCAAATGGATCTGCCGGTACACCAATCATTGACAGCTCGAGAACCGCTAAACCTACATTACATGCAATAGTACCTAGAATTACTACTAGAAAAATATATAAAAGATCGTTGGGTCACGCGGGTTCCCCGTAATAATTATGTCCCATCCCTTTAGCTAATTTTGCTCTTAATACAGGATCATTTAAGTCAGGTTTCTTTGTTATTCTGATAGGTGAATTCTTTAAGCTCCAGCCCCCAAAGGATCCGTACATGAGAATTTTTCATCATCCGGCTCGAGCAAGAATGAAAGAAATAAGACCGTAGAAGATCCATAATAGAATAAGGTATATAATGGCTCAATGACTCTAAGTAAGAAAAGCTTTATCAGATTCTATTTTCTGAAGTTGCACCTACAAGTACTCATTGAAAAGAATCCTACTCTTATGGGTAAATGCTCAATATCCAAGTGGGCTTACAAATTTGATCATGATCAATTGCTTTGTGGATTGTCTCGCGTCTCTTGATTAGTTGGTATTTATCCCACCAATATTGCAAGTTTCTTACGTCCAAACAAAGTATTTACTTGTTACTAATAAAAAACAAAAAAGTTTAGCCTACGTTCTTCCTTAGATCCCTTATTTTACTCTGATAGTATTGCAGATAGCAATCGGTGCAAAGAAAATGAATGCATTTCCATACTATAATAAAAAAGTAAGTGTAATAAATAGAGAATTGCATCATGTCACATGACTTATTCCATTTCTACTCTATGGGATCTTACGGGGCCTCTTCATGGATGACATGGTTGAGGTACGATCATAGAAAATATTCTCCTCAAGTAAACCAGCCTATCCTTCCTATACAGGGGATTATGTGTAGATTGGATGTGGAGACACCTTTGGTTGTGAATTCTAATGTGGCAAATCCGAGGAAAAAGCCTATCATATTTTGCATTTCCATTCCCACAAGAAAAAAACTATAATTCACATTTCGAACAGGCATGGATACAGCATCTATAGGATAACTTCCATCTTGAGCGTTCTTTCTAACTTCCATGTGATATCCGCGATCTCTCTTGATCCATAACTCAATACAGAAATCCATGGGTTCTGTCAAGTTAGCTATAGGTTGTGCTGTATCAACGATTTCTACGGAAAGTGGTAAGATAATATCTTGACCAGTTATGTATTAGGGCCTTTGACGCAAATTGATGCATCTCTAACTCTATAGAGATTACTTCTTAATACAATTTCTTTAAAATTTAGTAAAATTTCTTGTACCGATTTTTCAATACCTGCTATTGTAGAATATTTGTGTGGCACGCTCCCAAATTTTGCATGTGTGATACATGTTCCTTCTGTTTGTCCAAGTAAAGCTCTTCGCAAGGCAATACCAACGGTATCCGCTTGACCTTTTCTAAGTGGGGACAAAATGAAACGACCATAATAAAGACGCTTACTATCTACTCTTGATTCAACACACTTCCACTGTAGTGTTTGAGTGGACCCTGCTACCTCCTCTGGAACCATATAGACTAGTATTATTATTTGATCATTGAATCATTTATTTCTCTTGAAAGGGGGGTTTAATTCTTTTACAAATGTCTTTTTTTAGGAGGTCGACACCCATTATGCGGCATAGGTGTTACATCGCGTATACAACATAATCATACACCACTTTTAGCAATGGCTCGTAATGCGGCATCTCTTCCACTACTAGCACCCTTTATCATAACTTCTGCTCGTTGCAAACCCACTGTACGAATAGCATGTACAGCTGTTCTTTGACCAGCATAGGGTGATGCTTTTCTTGAGCTTTTGAATCCACAAGTACCCGCGGAGGACCAGAAAACCACCCGACCTTGCGGGTCTATAATAGTTATAATAGTATTGTTGAAACTAGCTTGAACATGAATAACTCCTTTTGTTATTCTACGTGCACTCTTCCGTAAACTAAAACTCGTATTCCTACGCAAACCAGTATGTACTCTCCTACGTGAACCAATTTTTGGTATAGCTTTTGTCATATTTTATTATCTCATAAATATGAGTTAGAAATAACAAAAAGAAAAAAGATACAAAGATATCCGTTTCAGGGTAAAATATATCCTTTACTTGAATTTTTTATTTGGAATTTGGACACGGGTACTTTTTTTACTTTTTAGAAAGTCAAGTTCTTTTTTCGAAAGATTACCCCTGTCTTTGTTTATGCTTCGGATTGGAACAAATGACTCTAATTCATCCACGCCTACGAATCAGTCGACATTTTGTACAAATTTTACGAACGGAAGCTCTTATTTTCATATTTTCGTATTCCTTTCTTAAACTATGAATTTACTCTTTTGGGAAAATTAAGTCTCTTTGATTGAATTTTAGAACTTTGAATTTATTACCCTAGAAAAAAAAAGAAAAACCTAATCCTTTGAATCTTTGGTATCCTTCAAATCTTCGGTATCCTTCAAGTCTTCGGTATGCTTTGAATCCTTATGGGGAAGTCTATAAATTATACGCCCCTTGCTTGAATCATAATGACTTACTTCAATTATGACCCTATCCCCCATCAGTATTCGTATAGAACTAGACCAGATCTTTCCTGGAATATAGCCCAGGATGATGGTGTCATTCTCTAGGCGAACGCGGAACATTCCGTTGGGTAGGGCTTCCGTAACTAAACCCTCGAAAGTAATTTTTGCTTCTCTTGGTTTTTTTCTCCCCCATTTTTCTTTTCTACCAAATTTTTTCTCCTATTTTTCTTTTTTATTTTCAAATAAGAAAACGTTGTATTTTTGTTTGAAAAACAGGAAGTTCAAGCGGGCGATTACCATATATAACATAAGACTTCTCCCCCAATTCTGTTTAGTCGAGCTTCTCGATCTGTCATTATACCTCGAGAAGTAGAAAGAATAGCAACTTCCATTCTGCCCAAAACCTTAGGAATTCCTTGATAGTTGGCATAAATTCGTAAGCCAGGTCGACTGATACGCTTCAAAAAGGTTCTAGTTCTATATATTCCCTTTCTAGTCTTTCTCTTTTGATGTTGCAAAGTTGAAACCAAGAAATATCTGTTACTTTCCTGATGTTTCCGAATACTTTCAATAAAACCCTCTCATAGAAGTATTTTAATAATGTTTTCGGTAATATTTGTAGATACTACCCGAACAGTTCCTTTTTTATTCATGTCCGCGTTTCTTATAGAGGTTAGTAAATCAGCAATAGTGTCCTTGCCCATAAGACTCTAATTCTAGGTTCCTCCTAATTTTTCTATAATCAACATATTTTCTTTTTTCTTTTCATTTTGGATTCTAAAGCATATACGTGAAACACAATCTACTAATTTTTTATTTTATCTATATCTTGTCTACTAGTATTTATAATACTTTAGGAGCTAATGAAACTATTTTAGTAAAATTCAATTCTCTCAATTCCTCAGCGATCGCGCCAAAAACGCGAGTTCCCTTTTGATAGGAGCAGGGGTGGCCCGATCTTTCAGTGAGTTGAAGGTAACTACAATTTGGGAGAAACATTGACGACCCGACTACAACCATATGAGACATTGTGTTGTTGCGCCTTAGCGATCGATACACCTCTCCAAGGGTTGTTGATCTTGCCGATACAGATCAACCTTATTCTTGCAAGCAAATCAAAGAAACGAGCAAGAACAAGATAAAAGCAATCTGATATTGCAAATAAGAATTGAATACAAACGATAAGGTGGGGTTCCGTAATAGGAAAACGGCGATCTAACTGATCATGGCTTTACCCAAAAAAGTAGCTATGGCTAAACTTTAATCGAAACAAAACCCAATCTGTTTGTGGTGGCTCTAAAGGTATTAATAGGATGGGAGAATGACCACAGAAGTGTTGGGGTCGTTCCCAACCCTAGGACACGTCCCTAATGGACCCAACTTGATACATGGGCCTTCGGCCCAAAAGCGGTGACGCAGCACCTTAAACATGAGACCTCTCATCATTAAAATGACGATTGTGAACGATTCCGAGCAGATATGAGCATGAATTCGGATCTGTTGGAAAGTAGACTTGATAAGCTTTCCGTGAAGTACTAGAACTCCCAAATTAGAGTTCGTATGAAGTCGTGGCGGCCGTCTCAAATTGGTGCTGTCCTACAGTCCGAATCCAGCCTGCGTGAATCCCTTTTCTTATTGTTCTCCTCCATCATTCCTAAGCAACAACAACATGCGCGGATCTCCATGGTCTACATAAGTTGGAGATAAACTTAGAAACGAACTCACCTGATAATTAAGCTGACGTGCACGAGCGCGCGTAAGCGGCGGCGTAGGTGTGGACGTATCGATGGTATTGATGTCCTCATCACCTTTGGATTTCCTTTTTGATCGATGATAACCGCTGCATTGTCGTCATAGCATATTATTATACCGTCTTTGCTTTTGAACTCTTTACATGTACGTACAATTACAGGTCGAATTACTTTGTATCTTTCTAGAGGCATTTGGGGCACTGCGTCTTTGATTACAGCAACAATAACATCACAAATACGAGCATATCCCTGATTACTAGCAGCTCCTATGACTCGAATACACATCAATTTTCGAGCTCCACTGTTATCTGTTACATTTAAAAGGGTCTGAGGTTGAATCATATTATTTTGATTTCACTTTGTTATTTCAATGCAAAAGGATGAAAGAAATATTGTCTTTCCAGAAAGAAGAACCTGGTTTTTTTTATTTTCAATACTACTTTTTTTTTGGGGGGGGGGGGGGTTATATTTCTAATCGAAGAAATTGACTTCATATGGGCATTTTACTGGCAGCTATGGAAATAGCTGCTCTAGCTACAGTTTCGGATACTCCGTCCATTTCATAAAGTATTCGGCCTGGTTTAACAACGGTTACCCAATATTCGGGGGATCCATTTCCCAAACCCATACGTGTTTCCGTGGATCTTATTGTAACCGGTTTGTCGGGAAATATACGTACCCAGATTTTTCCACCACGACGTGCATATCGTGTCATTGCTCTTCGTCCTGCTTCTATCTGCCTCGTCGTAATCCAAGTGGGTTCAAGTGCTTGAAGAGCATATCTACCAAAACAAATATGATTGCCTCGGTAGGATTTTCCCTTCATTCTTCCTCTATGTTGTTTACGTAATCTGGTTCTTTTGGGGTTATAGTCGATGGTTCTCTCTTAGTTCCATCTCTACTGCAAAACTGGACATGAGAGTTTCTTCTCATCTATCTCCTCGCGAATCAAATGATAAAGTGTGCAAAATTCTCTAATTCCACAATATTTTCAAATATTACGGATAGATACACATTAATAGAAAATACAAAAAGTTAGGGTTTTTTAATATTGAATTTATTAAAATACTAAAATATATAGTCAAGAAAGAAGATCTAGAATATATCTAGATGTGTATGTTTATTTATCTATATTCTATATTTAATGTAATCCATTTATAGATAATGTAATCCTTTTTTAAAAAAAATCTCCTTTTTATATTTTACTCCTATTGAATCGCGGTAAAGTATTCTAATTCAATAAAAATTTCGCAAGCGAATATTTACTCTTTCCTATCTTATTTGTTAATTCATAACCTTATCAAATCAAATAAGGCAATTTTTTTGGTTTGTTTCGCCATCCCACCAATGAAATATTGGGATTTTTTTTCAAGAAAATCCTATCCAGTCATAGGTTCTGTCGTTCCCACTTCTTCTCCTTTAATGGTTAGGTTTGAATCTCGCAATGGAGCTTCCAAAAAATTTCTTTCCGAGTTAATTTCTCAGTTTATTAACTCAGGACGCTCTTTGTTATTGCTTGAAATTTGTATTTTTTGTTTCAATCAAATTACTATTTTGAATTCTCTGTTATTTTTATTATATTGATGCTTTATCACATTGCTTTTTATGATGTAATTCATAGACCATACATATTGGAATCCTATATCTTTCTTATTTCTCTTCGTTCTTTCTATCATCTTTCCTTTTATCCACATCCCTTTTGTTTTGCTTCACAACTTAGAATCTTATTTCTTTTTTAAAGAAAAAATTGCAGTTGCTACACGTATATGATAGATTTACTCATTTATGATAGATGTATTTATTCACATAATGACCGTTTATTAGTTAGGATCTCGACAATACGAAGCAATAGGTTGGTTATTAGTTCATTTTCTATAATTACATAGTAGGGTTCATTCCATTTTTTTTAATCTCCTTTTTGAACCCTAAAGAAAAAACTAACGAGTCATACACTAAGCATAGCAATTTTGTTAAAAGATTTCTCCATTTTCATTAAATCTTATAGAAAGAGGTAGAATTTCTTCTTTTTTCAGGGATTTTAGGGAAAATAAGGCTCTTGTCATTTTTTATTCTATTACTGAACAGAATGGGAAGACAAGGTTTGTTATTCTGTCCACGAATATCCAAATTTTGACTCCTAATAGTCCATAGATAGTTCGAATTGGATAGCAGCAATAATCAATTTTAGTGCGAATTGTTTGGAGGGGAAGTCTACCCTTTTTGATGCATTCAGCATGCGCAATTTCTTTTCCTGCGAGACGACCTGCAATTTTTATTTTTACTCCCTTTATATCTGTTTTTTTAGTTAATTCAATGGCTTTTTTCATTGCCTTTCAGAATGAAACTTTATTTTTTTAATTGGAAAGCTATATATTCTGCAAGAATGTTAGATTGTTTATAAGGTTCTTTCACTTTTTCGATCCCAATATTAAGTCTCTTGTTTACAGAATTAACTTCTTTTTGTAGATCTTTCTCTAATTCTTCGATTGCTCCTTTTCTCTTTAATAAATTGGGGAATCCAATATGGATTATGATGTGGATTGTATCGATTTCTTTTTGAATTTCTATATGTGTAATTTCTTCGGAACTAGAGCCTGAGTCCATTTCTTTATTATGTGTAATTACTTTGAAACTTGAGTCTGATTCTATTTTTCTATTCGAGCCTTTTTCCTATTCTTTTGTATATAGTTCTTGATACAATTCCGTATTTTTTTATCTTCCTGTAGACCTTCTGAATAATTTTTTGGTTGTGCGAACCAAAAGGAATGGTGATTTTGGGTTGTACCAAGTCTGAAACCAAGTGGATTTATTTTTTGTCCCATATTTTTCTATTCTATTACTGAGAATCAAATCTTAGATGGATCTAAAGATTATTTAGATTTCTTTACTATATTTAGTACAACTGTTATATGACACATGGTTTTTTTTATGGGAGAACTACGTCCTCGAGCCCGAGGTCTGAATTTATTCATAATAGTACTCCTACTGACTTCAGCTTTAGTGATGAATAAATTTGCTTTGTCGAAATCCCTATAATGAGCAGCATTTGCTGCTGCCGAATAAACCAACTTTAAGATAGGATAAGATGCTCGATAAGGCATGAGGTTCAATATCGTAACAGTTAACGAATCGCATCAAGAACTCTTTGTACTTTGAAAATGGACATATGGATACGTTTTTGTGCTTTGAAAACCCGTTCGAACTTAAGTAAACGATCGGTTGGTACTTTTCTTGCGAGTTTCCTTAGACCACTCTTCTTCTTCTTTATCCTGGGGGTATACTTTACCAATTTGAAACTTGTCATAAATAAGGTTATTCCCCGTTTACCTATTTATTTTTTTTATTTTGAATCTTTGTATTCTGAATTCAGTTAACAACGAGATTTAGTATCCTTTCTTGCACTTTCATAACTCGTGAAATGCCAAGTAGGCACGAATTCCCCCAATTTGTGACCTACCATAGGATTTGTTATGTAAATAGGTATATGTTCCTTTCCATTTTGAATCGCAATTGTATGGCCAACCATTGCGAGTAGAATACTAGATGCTCGGGACCACGTTACTATTGTTTCTTTCTCCTCCTTCATATTGACCTTTTCTATTTTTGCCAATAAATGATGACCTACAAAAAGATTCGTTTTTTTTCGTGTCACAGCTTATTACTCCTTTTTTCCATTTTAAAGAGTGGCATTCCATGTCCAATATCTCGATCGAAGTATGGAGGTCAGAATAAATAAAATAATGATGAATGGAAAAAAGAGAAAATCCTTTAGCTAGATAAGGGGCGGATGTAGCCAAGTGGATCAAGGCAGTGGATTGTGAATCCACCATGCGCGGGTTCAATTTCTGTCATTTGCCCATCGCATTATTGCAAATTCCAAAAATGAAATTTCCATATTCCTAGTTATGTATTTACTTACGGCGACAAAGAATAAAACTATCACTATATTTTTTCCTTTCCTAGTTCTTCTTCCAAGCGCAGGATAACCCCAAAGGGTTGTGGGTTTTTTTTTCTACCAATGAGGGCTTTCCCTTGTTAAGTAGAGAATTACTGTCCTTCACTCATATTTTGATAAACAGTACGCAGCACGTATGGAAAAGTCAGCCTAGGTAGTCAACATTTTCTTGACTTCACGAGTTTCAAACTTGTCTGTTAGAGGGGAGCCAACACTCTCTAACTACATATACTACACCCCCATTGATTGGAAACCCTCGGGGAAAATGATCCCATAAACAAAGGAATTATACAATATGAAATAGCAAAAAACAGACTATTTCGATTCTAAAAAATAGATAATAGATATGGGCTTTCTGCTCAAATTGTCTCCTTTTCCTTCTGCTTGGACAAGGAGAGATATTCAATATTTGAATCAGATTGGATTTCATTCCACTTTCCTATTTCTCAACAACAACTTCTCTCATCAGCTATTTCGCGTTTTCAAAGTCATTAATTGTCCCATTACCCTATTTTCTATTTCGATTGTATGGCGTAGCGTACGTTATGCAAACAGAATTCTAGGGTTATTATGGAATAAGAAGAATTCTTCCATGCTTTTTCTCGAGGGAGCAAAACCAAACTAAAACTTTTCGAGTTAGCGGAATTCCAAGTAAAAAGAAATCCAGGATTTTTCCCCTTAGATGAAATAGTAAGTAATAGTCCCGCTTGTATCCGTGGAAATGGGAAAGGAATTATTCCTTTAGAACCATGGAACCCCCGAGCGGTTGTGGTTGTACCTGTACTTGCAGGTATACGAAAACTCGCTATTCACTCTGTTTCTGGTCAATAATAAGATTATGTAGGAGAGATGGCCGAGCGGTTCAAGCTGTAGCATTGGAACTGCTATGTAGGCTTTTGTTTACCGAGGGTTCGAATCCCTCTCTTTCCGTTTTTGTTAATTCACCAACGTTACCGACCACAATGTGTCAAATCAAATAGATTTCAGCAATAAGACCTTTATTTGATAGAAATTCATTATTCAAAATTAATTACTTTGGTATGGCAATAAAAAAAATCCTATTGTATATCTATTTGTGATACATGAATGAGAAAATTCGGATTAAGGCCCTTCCATGAAAAGGGGAAATAATTTTATGAACCTTTCTTATTTTCGTTAGGGTTCAAGCAAGAAAACGGATGCGCATGCTCTAGCTTTCGCGCTAGTGCGCTCAATCCGTTGCTTGTTTTATGAAAGTATGTTCTTGTTTTTCGTTGGAAAAACCAACGCCGATCTAAAGAAAAAGTCTCCCTTTCGGGATCAGAGCTTAAAAAGATGGAAATTCTGTTATGGATGACAAAAAAATTATAGTCGCGGACCATGTTTTTGACCAAACACCCGGAGAGGAGCTCCCAATGGAGCAGCATAGCTTTCTGGATATCGCCAGCCCGAATTCGTTGTCCTTTTTTACAACCGAAAATGCAGTTAGAACTTCGCCAGGAATCTCTCACGTCCATTCTTACATAAGGGATTTTTCCCATAGAGTTCTAGATCCAAATGCTGTTTTTGAACATGTATATGGTGGAATCGAACCACCTCAAAATGAGATGGACGGCCACATTTCTGACCTTTTAAAGGCTTATGGAATTTATGGTGATAATAGGGAGCCAGTTTTTTTTAGAAATTTAAAACTTTATAAATTTATATTTGTAGAAATACGAGATGATATTGCCTCCAGACTAGGATCTTTCTGAGTTTTGCGATCAGATTCTCGGGCCCGACTCCCACTGGAGTCTAAAAGGGACTTTTGCAGACCTATTTTTTTATGGCGAAGGGAGTTCCTCTTGGGAAAGAGGAGTTGTGACTCTATATAATCATATGTGGGAGGCCACACTAAACGAGCCAGATAGCCCTCAACCAGATAGCCCTCAATTAGTATTGGATTTCGCGGAGAACCCTAGCCCTAGCCCTATGATGTGACCATGACACGTATGGATACAACCATTGCTCACATCATATATCAACAAGGAAAGGGTCAACAAGGAAAGGGTGGAGATCAACAAGGAAAGGGATTCGTGCAGGCTGGAATCGGACTGTACGACAGTGCCAACTTGTGATGGCCGCCACGACTTCATACGAACTCCGATTCGGGAGTTCTAGTACTTCACGGAAAGCTTATCAAGTCTACTTTCCAACGGATCTAGATTCATACTCATATCTCTCGGAATCATCCGCAATCGTCATTTTAGTGATGAGAGGTTTCCTGTTTAAGGTGCTGCGCCACAGTTTTTGGGCCGAAGGCCCATGTATCAAGTCAGGTCCATTAGGAATGCGTCCTAGGGTTGGAGAACAACCCCAACACCCCTGTGGTCGTCCTCCCATTCTATTAATACCTTTAGAGCTGCCAAAAACAGATTGGGTTTTGTTTAGATTAAAGTTTAGCCATTGCTACCTTTTTGGGTAAAGCCGTGATCGGTTAGATCGCCGTTTTCCTGTTACGGAACCCCACCTTATCGTTTGTATTCAATTCTTATTTGCAATATCAGATTGCTTTTATCTTGTTCTTGCTCGTTTCTTTGATTTGCTTGCAGGAATAAGGTTGATCTGCACCGGCAAGATCAACAACCCTTGGAGAGGTGTATCGATCGCTAAGACGCAACAACACAACATCTCGTACGGTTGTAGTCGGGTCGTCAACATTTCTCCCAAATCGTAGTTACCTTCAACTCACCGAAAGATCGGGCCACCCCTACTTCTATCACCCTAGCCTTGGCCTAGTTGAACCTGGCCTAGCCAATGACGCGGGTCTTCCAAAAGTTGGATCCCCAGTAATAGAGAGCCCACTCGAGCCATTTTCCATTCACCCAATAATGGATCTTCATATGGGCAACTTCGATTTCTCATTCACAAATTCCTCTGTCTATGCTGCTCACTCTCAGTTTGGTCCTATTTATTGTTTTTGTTGTTACTAAAAAGGGAGGGGGAAAGCCAGTGCCAAATGCATGGCAATCCTTGGTAGAGCTTATTTATGATTTCGTGCCGAACCTGGTAAACGAACAAATAGGTGGTCTTTCCGGAAATGTGAAACAAAGGTTTTTCCCCTCATCTCGGTCACTTTTACTTTAATTTTTTGTTATTTCGTAATCCCCAGGGTATGATACCCTTTAGCTTCACAGTGACAAGTCATTTTCTCATTACTTTTGCAACCTCACATAAAGAACAAATAACAAGCGCACAAGCTTAACAAACACCACTCACAGTATTTCGTTGAAAAAACCAACGCTGACTCAAGATCAGTCTCCTTTCTAGGAGCAGAGCTAAAAAAGATGGGAAATTCCAATGATTCTTCGTTCATTGGAATGTCGATTCCTCACAATCGCTCTTTGTGATGCTTCGGAACCATGGCAATTAGGATCTCAAGACACGGCAACACCTATGATGCAAGGAATCATTGACTTACATCATGATATCTTTTTCTTCCTCATTCTGATTTTGGTTTTTGTTTCACGGATGTTGGTTCGCGCTTTATGGCATTTCAACGAGCAAACTAATCCAATCCCGCAAAGGATTGTTCATGGAACTACTATCGAAATTATTTGGATCATATTTCCTAGTGTCATTCTTTTGTTCATTGCTATACCATCATTTGCTCTGTTATACTCAATGGACGGGGTATTAGTAGATCCAGCCATTACTATCAAAGCTATTGGACATCAATGGTATCGGAGTGCACCTCTTAACGAGGGTGATTTAAGTGCAACGAAATGTACCGGTGGTTCGCGAAGCATCTGGCTTACCGGTTATCTCCCATTCCCGTCGTCAAGAGACTAAAAGAACTATAGCATGCCAGAAACGAGGAGTTGAGGTGGTTATACCTATACCCCAAAATGCTCCCTACATAGGAGCCTATGGTTCCATTCTTGTTATTGCTGGAGGTACACATACCTCCTCTCGGTGTGGTGGAGCGATATACAAAAAATAGATGCTAAGCCTGCAATGTCCGATAACGGGGCTTCAGTAGTGAATCTATCGGCACCACAGCAGTGGCATACAACTTTGGACCTAAGGGCCAGCCCCGTTACCTTTCGGAATGGGGGATCCCCGTTGGCAACAACCACGGTAGTAGTTGCAGAACTACTGGGCCAAGAGAGGACAACCTGTTGTTCCTGCTCCTCCTTCTTCGCTTCGGGGACCCCTACGGTAGGTAAGAGCACGCACAAGCAGTTGACCGAAGGGGACTAGCGCTTCTACTCCTCCGCCGAGGAGTCATTCTTGTGAGAAGCAAGGGATGTCGTGAACGGTGGGAGGTCAAAGAAAGATAATTGACCTCTGGATACAGTGATCCTATGATCTCCTTTTTTTTTAGATAAGGGTGACTCAAGAAATTGGGGGTGGGACCTGCTGGCATAATGCAGGCTGGAACGTGGGAATTCGAGGTCTCATGAACGACTTTTTTTTTGTGGACAAACATACTTTCCGGTGGATCCTTTTAGATCTACGGGCCAGCCGTTCACATGAGCATAGGGAATCTATACTCGAGCCTTCGACTTGGCCCCTGACAGGATAGGTGAGGAATCACTCTTGATCTGATCTATTGGGGCCTACAACTTCGCCAAAGCCGACTAGCGTCCCTTTCCACTGCGCATTTTTCAAACAAAGAAGACTACTAAAGGAACGAATTCGTTTTCCGTGGTGAACTAGCCATCCCATACCTTCATTTTGTCTCATGTGTGTTGAACATTGTCTTCCTCGGTTCCAGCTTCACTGATATAGGTAGGGCTGGGCGAGAAAGGGTCCCCTCTTGCCTATTAGTAAGCGGGCCTTCGATTCCAACGGGGTCTTATGGTCTCATAGAGGGGAGAGAACTACCTAACTAAAGAAGAATAGTGCTCTTTATAAATAAGAGTAGGCGTGGAGAGCTTTTTGCGGGGAAACTTGCAAGTCAAGCTTGGGGGGAGGCGGGCGTCGACCCAACCTTATGAGTATTCGGACTATAACAGTTCCAATGAACAGTCACTCACTTTTGACAGTTATACGATTCCAGAAGATGATCCAGAATTGGGTCAATCACGTTTATTAGAAGTTGACAATAGAGTGGTTGTACCAGCCAAAACTCATCTACGTATGATTGTAACACCCGCTGATGTACCTCATAGTTGGGCTGTACCTTCCTCAGGTGTCAAATGTGATGCTATACCCGGTCGTTCAAATCTTACCTCCATCTCGGTACAACTAGAAGGAGTTTACTATGGTCAGTGCAGTGAGATTCGTGAAACTAATCATGCCTTTACGCCTATCGTCGTAGAAGCAGTGACTTTTCCAAATTATGCAGATTGGGTATCCAATCAATTAATCCTCCAAACCAACTAAACCGGGGAAGCTGAAATGCAATTCTCGGGTGAGGGAAGTGGAAGCTCTAGGAAGGCTTCGCTCGCTCGCTCAAAAAGCTCTAACGCTCGTTTATGAGTGGAGTGCATAAGAAGCCCTTATTGAAGTAGGGCGAGGCCTTACTACACGAGCTTGTAAGTCAAGCATGGAATGAGCCTTGTCTACGAAGCTTCGCTTCATCATGTTGCTTGCTTCTGGCGAAGCTTAACACACTATAACATAGGCATGCATGATGGTATGGTAGGAAGACTCCTTTTAAGGCCGACCACTACATAGGAGCGATAGGAAGCCAAGCCATCAAAAGGAAAGGCGAGCAGCCCTTATTGCAATAGCAAACAGCCTACTTATAGCCCTATTTAGACTCTTTCTCGGGGACTTCAGGGGGCTAGGCTACATGAACCATTGCTACTTTTACTCCTTAAAGACGTATTGAAAGCAGCACATCCATCAAAGAATATAATAGACCACTAGCAAGAGTGTTAAAGACCTACGTTCGAACAAGGAGACAGGCGGGTAATATGGCACAATCGGTTAGGACACATGAGCCATAGGGGCATAAAAATTCTAGCAAACAAAGGCTTGTTTCCAAAGGTGAAGACCGTAGATATGAGCTTTTATGAAGATGGTGTGCTTGGTAAACAAAAACGGGTTAGTTTTGCGGGGCATGAGTTCAAAGGAGAAAGGCTAGAATTGGTTCACACAGATGTGTGGGGGCCAGCACCAGTCCAATCACTCGGTAGATCCTTCATTGATGATGCGACTCGGAAGGTATGGGTTTACTTTATTAAACATAAACCCTCGTGCCTACGTGGGGAAGATTGGAGTAGAGAAGGCTTCCTTCTGGGCTTTTTAATTTGAGTGTCAGGGTGTTTCCTTTTCAACGATTATAAAGCTCTCTATGACGGCGGCTAAGTCGAGGAGTAGGCACACAAGAGTGCTTTTTTTGGGGGCTCAACCTGTATAGGTACTATGTAAGGTTAGCTCTATTGGGCACCATACTTACTTATTGTAAAACATAAGAATTGTCTGCCCTTGTCATTTTACTTCTTACGTGGGATTTCTAGACAAAAGTTAGCCCGGATTACTAAAGATCTTTGTTGCAGGAAAAGGAGGGATTCACTGAGTTCAAAAGCAAGAGTACTTCAGTGAAAAAGGAAAAAATTCATTCCTAGTGCAAAGTGATACACAAACAACTTGTTGCTAATGAATTCACAAAATAAATGCTTGCTAGGTAAATCGTACTTTTTGCACAGTCACATATGGCTCGTAACTATTCTCGGTGTTATCTTACAACTACTCTTCCTTTCTCTCCTTCGGAAGAACTAGTCTTTGAAGCAAGAGATGAATATATTGTGGACGGATCTTCTTACCCATTGATTGGAACATCGTAAAAACTCCGAAGATCCTTTTCACTATAGTATAGTTAGTGACGTATCCAAATTCTGTATACTATTGGTGGACGGGACATTCCCCGCTTCCTTCTGCTTTGTTTTCACGAAGCGAGCACTTTCAACAAGCTTCTTTTCTTTGGTAATAAGCAAAAGTGTGTAAAGTCCTCCGTTTTATCACTGGGAAAGCTTTGTTGTCTTCATTTTCTTTCTGCCGTAGTATATCACCACATATGATCTGGCCTTTAAAGTGGGTTAGTAAGAAAACAGACATTTCTGGGTAAGTGCCCTTTTAATGTTTAAAGCTAGTTGAGCAGTAAAATAGAAATAAGAGCTGCTAAAACAATATCTTTTTTCTTAAAGTTCCTACGATGCTAGTTTTTAAAAGTCATATACACTCGGATAATGCAGTAAGAGTTCCCCACTACCAAGTAAGCTCTTTCTACTTGTTCACCTGGATGAAAACTACCTGGCTTTGTTTGGCTACTTTTTTATTGGCTAGTGTGATTTTATATCTTAGGCTAGACTCTCTTGAGCTGTCTTACATTAGTGGGGCTATATGTGAATCGCAGAGGTCTGTAAATTAAGGCAATAGGCGGGCACATTTGAAATGCAGCAATAGTGAGCTCCTATAGAAAATATAAAATTAAATAAAAGGTCATAATGGTCAGAAACTATTCACTACTTCAGAACCATCCAGAAAGCAAGAGAAAAAAGCACCTAATGTCAGGTGTTTCTTAGGAGTTCAATATGTTTCATGTGTGTTTTTGCAAATCTTTTTTCTTCACTGGTCTTGCACGCTTGATAAAAAGGATTTGGTGTCTATGCCAGGTTGGTAAACCATATAGATCTTGCCCAAACAAGGAGTAGGGGCTAGCTTGTAAGCCACGACTTAGTACTACGAGGATTCGGGCAGAGTTTCACATATAGATAGGTCGGGATGAAGATGAAAAATAGAGGAAGAAGAATAATGAAAGTCGAAAGATGAAAGGGGATGTATTAAAAGAGATCAATTGAAGCGTAGTCAAAATGGAGGCATTTGGCACCCTCCTGTAGGCTCACTTTGTTTCAGGGCTTTCCTTTCTCTCCTAAGATCCCATCCCAACCAACAAACGAGAGTCTGACAGGGATTCTGCTTGAACGTTAACTAGACCCGTGCCCGTATTAGCTTACCGAGAAACTAATTAAGGGGAAAGTCATTATAGAGCTAGTAGACAGTACCACTTCATTGTAAGCCAACTTTAGGCTATAAAGAGATTTCTATTGAGGCTAAACTTATCCACCTTTCCTGGTACTTCAAAGTCGAATTCCACTGCTGCTACATACAGGAGAAGATAGATTTTTTGCTGGAGGACGGATGTTCAACAAGGACAGGGTCATCGCAAAGAAAAAGAGCTAGAGGTGAGTGAGCCTACGACTACCAATTGCTTATCTCCTATTACGAATTGCAGCAGACTTGGACTAATGGAATTGCTTGAAGTGAAGACCAGTGAACAAAAGGCTTTACACAAAAGAATTGTTGACCTCTTTCGGGATAAGCCCGTCAGAAGCATGCCTCATAAGAGTTCTTTCTATTAAAGATTTTGCATTGCTTTGTAGTCAAAAGCCGTACCTATATGCTCCTTTTCCCTTTCTTGGGCATAGAGAAAGCAATACATTCTATTTGATTTCTTTTCCATTTGGCTTGGTTTTCTGCTTCGTGCTTATGCATTATCCTCCTAGAAGATGGTTTGTGCTAGTGCTGTGCAAGTGCCTTTCTCTTTTGTAGATGGAGTGGAACTACACAACTCTCGCTATATCCTCTTTTCTGCGATCACAAGAAGTTGACGGTATGTATCTACCCAATGATTGGTAATATCTACTCCAGTAGTTGTTCGGTTCTTAGTCGATAAGTCTGTCTTCTGTACTATGTCTTCTTAGAATCTTTCTCTTGGGGACAGCAAGCAAGATTTGATGTCCTGTATGGAAGTTGATTTGGAAAGAAATGCTAGGAAAAGGTCTTCTTTATCAGTTCTTTCTTCTTATTATGGTACTAATAGAACTTTCTTGCCATCTTAACTTATGAAATGTATCTCTGGCTAATCCATCCCCTTCAGCTACCGAGTTCTGTCCAACAGTAGTCAAGAATGTCACATACCTCAACTATGAAGTGGTACTGTCTACTAGCTCTATAATGACTTTCCGGTAGCATAGACCCTAAAGTAGTTACCGTTCACTTGATTTATTCTTCTACTTGTGGATGTGGAGTCCAAGATTATCTATTACTACTGTTTTCATATCTACTCTAGCTGAGTTTTTATTTTACTTAGTTTGTTCTATATGATCTGGTTCTTTCTCATTCGACAGAGTCACATACTTAGTATTGAAACTTACGGTAAGGAAGAATTCAAGTCAACCACACATCAAGTTCAAGTCTAGTCGATTTCAATGACAAATGGAGTTGGCGAGTGCCCTAAGCCTTACTTATATCTAAAGCAGAGTAGTATAAGAAACTTGGCTTCTGTCCTGTCACCCCTCTTCAGAATCTTTCTGTCAAATCAAGCATTCAAAAGCAAAGTGTCTTACATAATCATAGTAGTGAATCGGGTAACATCTGCGCTGGGTCAACTCTTCTTGGAGCCGTGATCATTCTACTACTATCCGAGGGAAGGAGAAGGGTAAATAAGTTTTGGAGCTTGGCGCTTGGGAATTCTTGTAGAAGAAAGTCAATGACAAAGACTGGGTTTTACTGCGAAACTCAGTTCCGTGAACCTAACTCAATTTCTGAATAATGAAGAAGAACCACTTTATTGACTCCAGCCGACTGAGACCAGTTAAAGCTTAAACTCATGGGACAGGAATAAACTTCTACTACTAGAGAAAAGAGGATAGCCATCTGAACACTCTCTTCTTTGGTTCAGTGCTATGGTGACTTGAAACTACTGCTCTTGGAAGATATTCAACTATTGGTTGTTCTATACATGCTTGACCAAGAAGGTGAGTCCTTCAGGCAGAATGCGTGTCACCCGTCAAACTCTATATTGGCTGTCAACTAGACTACTATTAGCAATAGCAGGAATTTTTATTGTTCTTTTACTCATTGTCTACAGAACTGATCTTTCTCATCATAGGACATCCTAGAGCATCAGAACCAAGTCATACCAACTTGAAGGAGGGATTCTTTTACTGCACGGTTAGGGCCGACGTAGCCTAATGCTAAGCATTCTTCTCCTATATGTCTACAAAAATAGACAACTCTACTTGATATCAGATCGAAAGCACCCGCTTCCACAACCAGCGGCACCAGATCATCCTATCAGCAACTAGACACAAGGAAGATTCTGACTAGGAAGTTTCATTCTACTTCTCAGCATGTGCACCGGACGATTGTCATTCCTCTCATCAATCTAGTTGAAAATTTACTTCTTGCCTATAGGACAGAAATAGCTGAATCAGTGAAATCAGTATTTCTAAAGCCCGAGTTCAAACTGAATACAGGGAAGAAGATGAACAGAATCAGTCTTACAGTTCAGAGTAGTAGAGTAGGTAACACCAAAAAAGAGTAACGTAGAGTTTGAGTAGCTAGCAAGGAGTTGAGTGAACAAAGCCTGTAGTAGAGTAGTGAAGGGAAGGAGAACAGTGTCCTATGAGTTACAACCAGTAGTAGATAGAATAGGACAGTGCCATAGTAGAGTGAGTTTCTAGATGGAGTTAGTAGACTCTCGTTCGTTGATAAATAAGGGTGACTCAAGCGACAGTGGACAGTGTTCTTTCCTTGCTTTCCATCCTGAATAGTATTGCTCGTGAGTGAGTTCTGAGTGATAAGCATAGAGTTGACACCTTGCTTTGAACTACTTTCAATTTCAATTAGTACTTGGGACAAAACTGATTGCAGTGAGCTGGGACACAAGGCACTCTTCTTCTTTTAGACTCGATAACCCAGGGCTAAGATAGAACGAATTCCTGCCCTGTAAAGCTAGAAAAAGGGAGCTATTTTCCTTGGCACCTTATAGTCCTCAGACGATGAATAGAGCACTAGATGCCCTAATCTACTCCTATGCTAAGTGTATTTGTTTGGCTTTATTTATATAGGCCATAGATTAGTTCACTTTCCATAAGGTTTTCAAACATTTTCAATAAACCCTTCACGAGCTTATCTCCGGAAATAAGGATAACTTAACGGTTCCTCTCATCCTTCTTGTCCGAGAAGGAAACAACCATTTCATTTCTTTAAACCTGATTACATTATTTAATTGATTTACTACGTCATGTACTACGTTAAACTACTCCCAGAAAATACCCTTCTCTTTAGCCTTTTCTATTTTCTGCTAGCATACCACCCTTCTCACGAGCTGGGATTGAACCAGCGCTTTCCGGATTCGTGGTCCGGATAGATACCATTCTATCGTGAGTTTTGTTTTCGCAGTTCGAGATGCGGTGATACATCTCTACGTCTGCTTAAGTGCTTTTCACGTACATGGTGCACGCGGTAGGTGTTTAGCAAGCACCCGAGCTCGATTTCTACAAATTGGATTGCTGCTGTTTCGGGAGGGTCTTGACTGTCATCTTGACACCCTTTAACCACAAGAATGATAGCTAATGCAGGGCCACTTGACCTAGCCATTGATGCTTCCTCATCCTCTTCTAACCCACAACGCAACATACCAATTTGTAATTCCTGATAGTATTCTTCCACAGATTTTGCACCCTGTCGTAAGCATTGCAGTTTATTTAACAAAATCATGAGCATAGTATGAGGGAACAAATCGATGGCGCATAATCAATTTTAAGGCCTCCCAAGTGTTAGGTATATTATTGGGATGTTGACGGCAATGTTCTTTCCACCAAATAGAAGCAAAGTCGGTAAATTCACTAGTAGCAACTCTAACTCGTCTATTCTCAGGAAAATCATGGCAAGCAAATTTTTGATCAACAGCTAATTCCCAATCAAAATAACCATCAGGATCATATTTACCATTGAAAGGGGGCATAGTGAATTTAACCTTAGCAAAAGCATCATCGCGGTCACGTACCTCATGTCGTGGGGGTTCTCTTCGCATACCTTATCGGTTAAAATGCAATTGTCGATGAGCTCGATCGTTGTTGTGGTTAGCCCTGCCATCTGCCTCAGAATCACCCACTTAGTCGAATTCATCTTGTCCCTCTACCGTCACAGCAGGGGGAACAGCAGCCGAAGCTTGGGCAATCTCCTCAAGGCATGCCATAATATCTGCCAAAGAAGTGTTAGTGATACCTTGTGCTCTCTCCATCACAGCGAGCACTGTGTTTGTCTCAATCTGAGCGCCCTCGAGCTGAGCAAGTCGCTCATTGGTGACTCTAACATCCTCCTCAAGGCCCTCCGTACGACGATTCATTTCACTCGTGAAATGTTGTATGATTCCCCTCGTACGAGGAGTATGAGGTGTATCCTGATCTCCAGAACCTGCCATTGTTAGAAAAAAAACACAAGAATATGGCCCTAACAAGCGCTAGGGTATGGTGGTTCACAAGTCGCTCTCACTCAAGCCATCTATCGAATTCTTACCAATTCTTACCAAGCACACAGGGGTGGTTGGCAACCAGCGACGACAAAATATCTGCAAAGATTGGATGGAGCGATTGCCAGGAGAAGCTCAGCCTGTACGGTGTAGAGAAGGTGTAGTTGGGAAGGCTCAAGTTTGGTAGCAAGGAGTAGCAATAATTAAATCAGAAAATGCAAGCTGAAAAATTGTTCAACGCCGGTTAATGTTGGTCCTAGGCTAGACTGTACTAGAGACGAGAGCCTAGAACACAAATGGGTACACCGTGTAGAAGTAAACTAGATGATGTTGTACACTGAGTTCAGGGGCTCGAAAAAGGATGCCATCTGCTCGGGGAGCCTTAGAAACACCTGTAAAAGTTTCTTGTCAACTTTGGGCAGATTCTGAGAAACTTGATTTTCCTCGGTTTGCGGCCCACTTTGAGGGTCTAAATGACGTTTTTTGGGGTCGAAGCTACCGCGTGTGTGCTTGGAGGTTCACGCGGATCTGAAAACCCCAGATTTTCTGGACTACAATTGTTTTTTTTCCACTCTATCTTCCCGTTTTCTTTCCAACGGGTCGAGAAACGCCTCAATCGGAGGTCATATGCAAAAGATACACTTTTTTCACTTTTTTTTTTACACAACACACACACGACGCTTTCCTGGATGTAGACGAAACCAACTAACTCCTACGGTGAGACCAAAACGTGACCAGAACTCGAAACTCTAGAGGGACTAGACGCTAAGACCAGCATAGGACACGACGATGCAACCGAAGGTTCAACAATGCAAAGTACTGAAAAGAAAAAATTACGAGGCTAAAACTGGCTCGGACAGGTTGATCTATTGCTAATTTTTTTCTGTGTACTCTAGGTAAGGAAAAACAATCTAATCTATGGTAAACTGAAATTCTAACCAAGCAACCTTGAGCTCTGATACCACTTGATGGGGAAGTGGTGCCCAATCTTTCGATGAGACTGATAACTATCGATTTATGGTTGGAGATGACCCTGGCAATCCGACTACAAACGCACGACGTCGCTTGCGCCTTAGCAATCGCTGAACCAACTCCGAGATGTTATTGACCCCGCTGGCGACGCGATCAACTTGAACACAAAGTTCAATTCCTGCAAGCAATCAAAAAACTAGCAAGAATAGGACGTAGGCAATCTGATATTGGAATATGAATGAAACATAATGTCGAAGGATGAAACCTCGACGGCGGGAAGTCAGGAGACCCCCCTTTGAGATTCAGCCAAGGGAGTGGTTCTCAGGTGACTGCGGCGTCAGACGGATTAACGCTCGGGCAGGAACAGAGGGGGCCCGAGCTGGAATCAGGGGGGTCCGGACCGTCCGATTCGGGACCGGACCGTCCGAACCGTGGTGACACAGAAGGGTCCGGACCGTCCGCTTCGGGTCCGGACCGTCCGAAGCGTAGTAATCGCGCGGGAGAGACAGGAGACGTTTTAGACAGGTTTGGGCCGCGCGGAGGCGTAAAACCCTACTCCTGTGTGTGTGTTTGGCTATGTGGTGGATGAATGTGGAATTGTGGTTACAAGGTGGAGCCCCCGGGGAGCTCGGAAGCTAGCCCGGGAACTTGAGGCTCAGAGAGAGAGAGAGAGCTTAACCCGGAGGTGCTTAGGCCGCTCTAGCAGTGGCCGGACGCGAGGAAGAAGAAGGAGGCCTCTGTGTTGTCTAAGGCTGGAGCTAGCTTGGGCTTAACCTCTGCTTCCCCCCCTTTGCCTGTGGCTTGGTCCTCCTTTTATAGAGCAAGGGGATTCCACAGTGCCAGGCATACGTAGCGAGAGAGGTTTCCTGGTGATTTCTCTGGTCCTCCTTGCCGCCTGCGACGCCCACCGCCAGAGTTGGAGGGAACGTCCAGTCCTCCGTCCACCTGCGACGCCTGCGCCGGAGTTGGTACTGCTCGTCTGGTCACACTCGGTCAGCACGTCGCCGTGAGCGGATGGAGCATGGAGATGGGACGGTGCCTGCCTCCGCTGCCAGAGCGTGGACATCCGGAGCCTTCTTAGTCAAAAGCGCTCTGCCTGTACAGTGAGAGGATGGAGCGGAGAGATGTGACGGCGCACGCCTCTGCCGCCTGGTCGTGGAAAAAAGGGGCCTGCACAGTCAAAAGTCTTCTGACTGCACGGTCGGATGTCCACGGGGGGCCATCGGGAGACGCCCACACGTGGCAGAGTAGTTGGCAAGTTGGTCCGCGGAGTCCTTCCAGTGAATCGGCATCGGCAGTCGGTAGTCGGCATCGGCGGTCGGTAGTCGGCCGTCGGGCCCGGGTAGTCGGCAGTCGGCCCCGGGCCCGCGCATCGGCAGTCGGCCCCGGGCCCGGGCATCGGCATGATGACGCCCCGGGAGCGAGGCCTGAGGCCGATGGAGATGGCGTCCCGGGGCCGATGGGGCACCACCCGGACTTAGCCGTCTCCTCTGTAGAATGTGGGCCGGAGGATCTCCGATGTGGCCGGGAATCTAGCAGCGTCCCCACCGAATGTGGGACCCCCAGTCCCATTTCGCCGACACATAAATTATATGGCGAATCACTAAATTGGGATCCCGAAGTTGTCTTGATAGGTGGTCGTCCAACACAACTGAAGAGCAGAAGTTTGCACAATGGCTAAACCTAAACTCAATAAAATCCAAGTCCTAGCAAGGGAGGCGGTGGGTCCTAAATAGGGAAACGACCAGGGGCACCCCACGCGCATGCCTAGGGTTACAAGGCCCATGGGCCCAAGTGGGGATGGCGCAACACCCGTTTGACTCGTACTCAGGAACCAATATGGATTATTTTGATGATTACGGCCGGCTCAGATGGAATTTGAAGATAAGGTTGGACCCGTTGGAAAATAGACTTCATAAGCTTTCCATGAAGTGCAAGAACATCCCAAACAGAGTCTGTATGAGGAAGTTATGCCCATTTGAACTTGGTACCATCGCAGCAGTTCGAATCTGATTCCAGAACGAGTTCATCTCGAATTCTTACTTGACTTGGTTCCCTTCCTTCATCCTTTCCCAGGTTCCTAATCACAATTAAATCATTTGCATTAGGTAGCGGACTATTCTCAATAATATATGAACCTAGGAATGAATTCACCTGGTAATTAAGTTGACGAGGACGAGCTCGAGTAAGTGGTCCTTGTGGTGAATGAGTTGTATCCATGGAAGGAATGTCCTCATCATACCTTCCTTTGATAAAAAGGATTAATACCCGGTAGCATCATCCTCTTATGGTAATTCGATAGATTTGTTTTATAAATTGTATGTAGTAATCATTTTCTTCTCCTGTTTCTACTAAATACGGCTATACCATTGCTCCTCCTTTTACGCGGGGCTGCTTCTACTCGTTCATCGCTTGCCTCACCTCGAAAGAGGCAAGGCTTCTCTCTTCACTCACACGCCTGTTCGCCCTCTTCAATTGCATGGAAGGTGTTCAAAGAGCATAGTTTCACATCTACATTGGGTTCTTTCCAATCTCTTGATCAATAATTCACTTATAGAAAAGAGTCTTCTTTCGAAGATCCATATCTAGTGGCACATCATTCATAGCGACCGCACTTCCCATGCACGCTCTACTCTTCACTCTTGTGTACGATAACCTCTCCTCTCTAACATGTCTTCTTCTGCAAGGATTCGCAGTTCCTATCTGTTTTTCCAAGGCAAAAGAAGGAGCCAAATCAAATGGGGCGGCTGTTCCTAATGGTATCATTGCTTTCGCTCGTATCATTGGTGATGTGGACGTGGGTGTCCCGATCTTTCGATAAGAGGGCAAGTCGATTGGATGGAGCGACGTTGGCGATCTGACTACAACCGTCCAAAGACGTTGTGCCTTACCAATCGTTACACCAACTCCAGAGGCTGTTGCAATCTCAACGGATGCACGATCAGCCCAACCACGAGGGTAATTGTTCCTATAAGTAATCGAGAACTAGCAAGAACAAGATAAACAAGCAACTCAATTTGCGAATAAAGATGAAGGTTTAATTCAAGAGAACAAACGGTGGGGTTCCGAAGACGAGCAAACCGGCGATCTAGCCGATCACAGGATTACATAGTAAAGTAGCGACGCTAACTTTAATCTAATAAAACCCAATCTGTTTGTGGCAGTTCTAAAGGTATTAATAGGATGGGAGGAAGACCACAGGGGTGTTGGGGTCGTTCTCCAACCCTAGGACACGTCCCTAATGGACCCAACATGATATATGGGCCTTCGGCCCAAAAACGGTGATGCAGTACCTTAAACAGGGACCTCTTATCACTAAAACGATGATTACAGACGATTCCGAGTAGATATGAGCATGAAACTGGATCCGTTGGAAAGTAGACTTGATAAGCTTTCCATGAAGTAGTAGAACTCCCAAATTGGAGTCCGTATGAAGTCGTGGCGGCCATCACAAGATGGTGCTGTCATACAGTCCGAATCCAGCCTGCGTGAATCCCTTTCCTTGTTGATCTCCTCCATGCGTAGGTGTGGCCGTATCGATGGCAGTGATGTCCTCATCATCCCCCCCAACTTGCATTTGAGTCTTCCTCGACTCAAGCTCATCTACTTCTCCCAAATATGACTTCAAATGGTTGAGTAGGGAAGCTCTGGGAATCAGATCGATTTGATGCTCAACCCCACGCATCGGTGGCAGCCCCGACGGTACCTCCTTTGGAAAAACATCCTCATACTCCTGCAAAATGTTAGACACAGCAAGGGGCAAAGAACACAGCATATCGTGAAGTGAAATCAAAGCATCTTTACATACTAAAGCATAGCAAATAGAAGTGGAAGCAATCAATTCATTAACATCAGAGCGGGTAGCAAGCAAGCATGTTCCTTTCAAGGTTATCTCATTTTTCTTGGGGCAAATAAATTTATTTTGTTTCTTATCATTCCTTACAAGATCCTTTGCAACAATGTGGTTCTCACTGTTAGCATGGTCCTGTAATTTAAGTTTTTAGGCAACATCATCTTGCACGATAGCCTCTGGAGACATAGTATGTAGCACAATTTTCTTATCATGGTGCAGAAAAGAATACTGATTTGATCTACCATGATGCATTGAATTTCTATTAAATTGCCACGGTCTACCTAGCAGAATAGCACATGCTTGCATAGGCACAACATCACATTCAACAACATCACGATATGATCCAATAGAGAAATTAATTCGCACCAGTCTAGTTACCTTTGCCTTACCGCTGTTATTAAGCCATTGGATGTGATATGGATGTGGATGTGGTTTGGTACTAAGTGCGAGTTTCTCGACCATGTCACTGCTAGCCAAGTTGTTGCAGCTACCTCCATCAATAATCATGCGGCAAGAACGCTCTTTGATGACACACTTTGTTTGCAACAACATGTGCCACTGATTCTGCTCCGCTTTGCCCATTTGTGCACTCAACTCACGCTGCACAAGAAGACTCTCATAGCGCTCAACATCTTCAGCATCAATATGTTCCACATCTTCACTTCCTGCATCTTTAGCTGCAAGCACTGCAAGTGTATCCTCATCCAAATCACTAGTGGAAGAATACTCACCATTCTCCTTAATGATCAGAACGTGTTTGCTAGGGCAGTCCCTTCGTAAGTATCCAAAACCCTTGCATTGATGGCATTGAACATCCCTTGTTCGTCCTGTGGAAGTAACTGAAGAAGCACTCTTGGTAGGTGCTTGTACAGAACCCTTGGTTGCCTCTGAAACAGGTGGTGGTGCTGTGGTAGAAGGTGGTGGCTGCGGTTTGCTGTTGGAGGGCAACGGTGTAGCTATACGGCTCGGTGGGGCAGCAGCGCTCCCTGTAGAAAAGTTAGCTCTTATGCATGTACGTCGTCCCTGCACTTCTCTTTCAGCTTTGCAAGCATAATGAAATAATCGAGTCATATTATTATACCCTTTATAGCTAAGAATATCATAAATTTCTCGGTCTAAACCACCCAAAAATCTAGCCATAGCCGCCTCCTCATCCACTACTAAACCACAACGCAACATGCCTATTTACAATTCTTGATAATATTCTTCCACACTTTTATTACCCTATTTCAATTGTTGTAGTTTATTTAACAAATCACGTGCATAATATGAAGGTACAAATCTAGCATGCATAATCCGTTTCAAACCATCCCAGTTATGTGGCATAGCATTCATATGTGTACGTCGGTATTCACTCCACCAAATAGAAGCATAATCAGTAAACTCACTAGTAGCAGCCCTAATTGTCGATGCTTTGCACCGGCAATAATATTATGGGGCTACTCGGCGACCTGGAATTCGGTGGATTGCAGAGGAACACAAGAGAATTATACTAGTTCAGGCCCTCGATGTGAGGTAATACCCTACGTCCAGTTGAGGTGTTATTCCTCTGAGGTGGTTTTGTGATCAATGATCTTGTGTGCCCTCATGGGGCGCCCTGCCTCCCTTTATATACTAGGGGACAGGGGTACATGGTAAGGATCCCAGTCGGACACGACCAAGGGATTTCCTTCTTAGAGATAGAATCCTATCCGACTAAGGCTATGTTTCCTTATTATACAAGGCACAGCCTACCGGGTGCTATCTTATCTCTAATTACATGGTCTGGCCCATCCTCTATCCGAGTGGCCCATGTACTGGTAATGAGGTACCCGGGGCCCATGGCCTCCACAGTAGCCCCTGAGACCTTCATAGTTGAGTCACAGCTGATGCCGAGTGCTCATCCTCCACGGTGAAGGTTGCCCGAGTGCGATGCGCCCGAGTACTCTTTGTCTGAGTAAGTCTTTTCCCGAGTCCTGCTCTATATCAGCTGGCAGCGAGGCTATGAAGGGCTTCATGTAGATATATAAATAGTGTGCGCCGAATAGGCGCACCTATTAGGTGTAGCCCCCAACTTTGTGCTTAATTGTGAAGACAATTAAACATAAAGTCAAAGATCTTTAACCTGGAAGTCTTTCCCAAGTAGATTACTACTGGTATATAAGACTCCTCGGTATCATGTCAACCGGAATATGATTTATAGTCTTGCCGAGTAGGAGACTACTCGTATGTAGGACTCTTCGACTTCATGTCAGTCGGAATATGTGTTTATAGTCTTTTCCGAGTGGCGTCCCACCTAGAAGTTAGACTCCTCCGCGTCATGTCAGCGGGAATAGATATTTATAGTCTCTCCCGAGTAGTGCACTACTCGAAAGTTAGACTCTTCCGCATCATGTCAGCGGGTAAAATGTTGCTCATGGCAACCGTTAGCCATGCATGTAGGCCGAGTACCACTTTTATGAAAATAATCCATAATCGTGGTCAGGTGTACTCGAGAAAGATACCTGCATCCTCAATTTTAGTGAAGACCAGCTTGTGATCCTTGTAAGGATATATCCTCGAGACCTGTGAGATAAATAGATAACCAAACATATACGTTTAGCAATAAGGCTCTCATGAAGCGTATCCGTTTACCTCATCGGTTCCTGTTGGTAGCACCAGCGCTATAATTTTAACTCAGCCTGCAAGCGGCCCACCTGGAGCATGCTACTGTAGGAACTCATCTTGTCGGCCCAATACCGACTGTGCAGGCCTGGGCCCATCTAGTCGGTATAGGCTATAAAAAGACGGGGAGAGAGAAAAAGATTCCGTCGTCTTCCCCAAATCAGCCAATCTCTTCGTCTTCCACCTTCGCGCCTAACTTTTCGCCTCCCGCCCGGCTAGGGTTAGCAGCCGCTGTTCCCCACCCAGACTCGGGCGATTTCAATCCTCCTCGTTTATTCCAAGCCCCCGATTTACTTTCCCCCAAATCTCACCACCTCCAGTCATGCCGAAGGCGACGAATCCTGCGGGTGCGCCAGGGAGTTCTTGGCCGATCTCAGATTGTGGCTCGGTGAAGCTGAGACGGATGGAGAACGAGCTGAAGCTGCCCAGCCAGGAATTGATCCGGTGGCGGTCGGCAAGGGATGAGTCGGTCCCCAACCCCTGGCCTGGTGAAACGGTAGTTTTCGCCTCTTTCTTTGATCGGGGCTTGTGTCTTCCGTCTTCTGATTTCTTCCGCCGCATCCTTGATTTCTATGGGCTGGAGTTGGTGCATTTGAATCCCAACTCAATCCTTCAGATCTCCATATTTGTTACTCTTTGCGAGTGCTTTCTGGGTGTTGAACCCCATTTCATCCTCTTCCGACACCTGTTCCATATCAAGCCCCAACCTTCCAAGAGTAATATCAATGTGATTGGAGGGGCTGGTCTTCAACTGAGGAGCGATGGGAAGAAAACGTATATCGATTTGCCCTTGAAATCTTCTCTGAAGGGCTGGCACAAGGAGTGGTTTTATTGCGCCGATCTGGCTCCTTCCTTGCGCCCGTTTACTGGTATGCCACCAGCGGAACCGACCTTTGAAGAACTGGGCCAAGCACATATATTGTTGACAGAGATAGATGACCTCAGGAGGGCCGGCTTGACGGGGCCTTGGGTGGCTCGTCGGTTTCTGACGAGGCGCGTCCAGCCACTGAAGCTGAGAAGCGCATTTGGCTGGGCCTTCAAAGGCAAACACGATCCCGACCGAGTGAGCAGCGAGACGGCAGACAAGGGGGCAGTGACCGATACCTTGTTCGGCTACTTCTCCGAAGGGGTGGTTGCCACCGAAGATGATAACCGTCGAGTTGCTGCCTATAGCTTCATCCGGCCGCGGACCAAGGTAACCTTCTACTTTCTTCTGTGGTGAACGCCTGTGGAACGGTGATTGTTCAGCCTTGCATGATGGTATCTCGTCGACTTGCTTGTAGTGGCATGAGGAATTTGATGAAGACTCCCGTCATTGTCGCTGTCGTGTCGAAGAAGAGGCCGAGGAGCCCCTCTGCTGCCCAACCCGACTCTAAGAGAGCGGGGAAGAAACCGATTTTATATCGGGGCGAGGGGGCCATGACGGCGCGCGCCGTGGGCGGCAGCTTGAAAATCAAGGACGCCGCTGCTACAACGCCCACGCGGTCGAGTCCCAGGCTGAGACCTACAGGTTCGGGCCCAACGTTGTCGTGCTCGGCAGCGGCGCCACCAAGGGGCCGGCTAGAGCAGAGGCCGCTTGGGGCGAAGGAACCTGAACCAACCATACCAGAGTTGGGGCCGACTCGGGCTGATACGCCTCTGCCGTCGATGACGCCGACCGGGCCGACTACCGACGCTAGCGCTCCGCCGGGGGGCGGGCCGCCCGGCAAGAAGCTGAGGTTCTCCAAGAGGTGCGCTATTCCGGGTCCTCTGTAGTCTTTGTGTATTGAAGTAATGTCCTGATGTCTTGCTTCGTTGTGCAGGAAGCGGGCCGATATCGATCTCAAGGGGATTGACCCGTCTGCTCCACTTGATGAGCCTACCCCAGCCGAGCCAGCGGCGGTGAACACACCTGTTGAGCCGGCGGCCAGCCCAGTTGCTGAGACCGAGGTGGCTCCGACTACAGGGCCGCTGCCGCCACCCGACCGAGAGGTGGCTGTTGAAACTGAGGCCCCAGCCCCCGAGGCGCCGTACGTTGCGGAAACCGCGGACGGAGCCCCTAAGCCGGTCCCCGAAGTCGTAGGGGAAGGCGGCGCTGAGGCCAGGACCCCATCGCCGTCGTGGCTATCGTCATCGCCATCGCCGCTGCCGCCGCCACCGCCGGAGATCCCACATCTGCCTCGGATCGAAGCTCCTCCACGTGTGATGCCCCGGACCTTTACGTGGACAACTCGCGACGGTACCATGAAAAGCTTCTGGCTCGATGAAGTCGTTGCAAGGAGAGAGCGCGAAAGCCTGCTTCGCGCCGCCATCAGCGGGTCCCAAGGGGTCGCGGTATGATTCTTGTAGTAAAGCTCCAGCAATCTTCTTGTTTTGATGCTTGACTCTATCGTCGGTTTGTTCCTTGTCCCGAATAGAAGCTCGTCGACCGCAACGAGGCGATGACGGAGATCTTGGTCGAGATGGCTCCCCACCTCGCGGAATTGCAGCAACTCCGGGCATTGAAGGCCGAGATGGAGGCGCGTCACGCGAGGAGGGAGGCCTGGCTGAAGAGTGGCGCCGATCAGCTCAGGGCGGAGACATGGGCCCTAGCCGGGAAGATCAGAGGTAAAATCCTCGAGTATATCTTCCCGACTGAACCGTTGATGTATTCATCCAGCCGCGTTGTTCCCGACTGCCCGGTTATGTCATGACTGCACGGTTGAGCTCTTGGCTAATCTGTGGTGCAGACCTCGAAGCGGAGTTAAAGACCCGAGCAGAGAGGGAATCACAGCTGAAGGAGGCTGAAGAAGCCAAGGCCGAGCTTGAGAAGGTCAAGGCCGACCTGACGAAGGCCAACACCGAGCTTGACCGGGAGAAGTCCGAGTTGGAGAAGGCCGTCGTCAAGCTCGGTAAGGAGAAGGCTGAACTGGAGAAGACCGTGGCCGGGTGGGAGGCCGACTATGAAAGTAAGTCCTCAACCCGACTGTGATCTCAGCCAATCCATTAGTTATCCTGTGTGTAGCCGAATTTGACAAGCTCACTTGCCGGCCGATCTGGGCAGACATGAGAAATAACGTCCGGGCCTAGTATCGGTTCTACACGGAGGAGATAAGGTTGATCGGGGAGTCACGGGAGGCCCTCGTCGGGTCCGTGAAAGGGCTCCTTGACCTTGTAGATCCCCGCCCAGTGGGAACCAGCTGCAGCAGAATCCCTCAGATAATGGGGCGTCTCGAGGACGCACCGAGTGCCTTGAAAAGGTACTCGGACGAGCGGGTTGTCGCCGGCGTGGCCCAGACCCTAGCGATGACCAAGTCCATCTACCCGAGGGAGGACATTGAGGCCATCGGGGAGGGATTTTCCGAAGAGACGACGCCCGAGGAAGCGCTGGAGCTAATCGCCCAGGCGAAGCCGACTGCTGAAGTAATTACCCGAGACCTGGGTCTGTAGAGGCAATACATTATGTAGTCGGTATGTATAAGCTTTTATACATGGTCATGTGTAAATATGTGTGTCGTGCCGTCAAGCTTATCACTCGGTTATCATTAGCTTTACCCGACCGTGTAGCATGCACCGAGTTAGTCCGATAGAACTTGATAAAAACATTCAGAGTAAGATGCTATACTCGGGCAAATGCGTCAGTCGTGGCAAGGCTTCATAGCCGGGGTGAAATAAGCTCGTATGTTATTGACAGAACACATATATACATGCAGCCCCCGACTCACTACTCGGTTGAAACAAGCGGCGTAGTGAGTCAGAAAAAACTGTACACATGGAAAATGTAAAACTCAGGTATAGAAAGGACGTAGCTGTTCTATGTTCCATGAGTTGGTGATGAGGACGCCGTCTTTGGTCTTCAGTCGGTAGGCGCCTGGCCGCGTGACCTCGGTTATAATGAACGGCCCTTCCCAGATGGGGGATAGTTTGTGCCTGTCCTTGGTGGTTTGTATCTTCCTTAGAACGAGATCCCCGACCAAAAAGGCGCGGCCTTGGACATTGCGATTGTGGTAGCGACGCAGGCCTTGAAGATACCTTGCCGACTGGATTGTTGCGGCGTCTCTTGCTTCTTCCAGCTGATCTAATTCGATCAGTCGGGTGTTGTTGGAGTCGTCTTCGGAGTAAGCCTGGACTCGCGGAGAGCCGAACTGTATCTCTGTCGGTAGCATAGCCTCGGTACCGTAGACCAGGAAGAAAGGGGATTGCCCTGTTGCCCGACTAACTGTGGTTCTGAGAGACCAGAGAACGGATGGGAGTTCTTGTACCCACCGGCCCGCGTATGGTTGTAGTTGGTCGAATATCCTGGCCTTGATGCCTTGTAAGACCATACCGTTGGCTCGCTCAACCTGCCCGTTGCTCCGCGGGTGTGCCACAGATGCATAGCAGATCTTGATGCCGAAATCGTCGCAGAAATCTTGGAATAGGCCCGCCGCGAACTGAGTACCATTGTCGGTGATGATGCGGTTAGGGACTCCGAACCGGTATAATATACTCATGATGAAGTCCTTTACTCGTGCCGCTGTAATTGTTGCGACGGGTTTAGCCTCGATCCACTTGGTGAACTTATCCACCGCGACGAATAAATGTGTGAACCCCCCTGACGCTTTCTTGAAAGGCCCGACCATGTCGAGCCCCCATACTGCAAATGGCTAGGAGATAGGGATAGTTTGGAGTTCCTGGGCTGGGAGATTTGTTTGTCTTGCGAAGAACTGGCAACCCTCGCACTTGCGAACAATGTCTTTGGCGTCTGTGACTACTGTGGGCCAGAAGAATCCTTGCCGGTAAGCCTTTCCGACTAATGTCCTGGATGCCGCATGGTTGCCACATATGCCCGAGTGGATTGAATGCAGGATCTGCTTGCCTTCCTCGGTGGTGACGCAGCGCATGAGGACGCCGGATGCGCTCCTTCGGTATAGGTCTTCTCCGACTAGCAGGAAGCTTTTGCTCCGACGCTTGACCTGCTCGGCTTGACTGCGATCTTCTGGGAGTTCATCATCCAGGAGGAATTTGACAACAGGACTCCTCCAGTCTTGACATATTTGCAGCACTTCGTCGGTAGCCGGGGTAGGCTCGCCTCCCGACTGCTCTTGTGCCGGTTTCTTCTTGACTGATGGCTCCATAAGTTGCTCGACGAAGATTCCAGTCGGGACTGCTTCTCGCTTGGATCCCATGTTTGCCAGCTCGTCCGCCGCGTCGTTGTATTGGCGCAGGACGTGTGTGATTTCCAGCCCGTCGAACTTATTTTCCAGCTTGCGGACCTCCTGACAGTATGCCGCCATTGTATCGTCGAGACAGGTCCAGTCTTTCATGACTTGGTTTACCACGAGTTGGGAATCTCTGCGCACAACCAGTCGACGTATGCCGAGTGATATGGCGATGCGGAGCCCGTGAACGAGTGCCTCGTATTCGGCGACGTTGTGGGAAGCCGGGAAGTGGATTTGTAGAACGTACTTCAATTTTTCGCCAGTGGGGGATGTCAATATGACTCCAGCCCCGGCGCCGCCGATCCGTAGGGAACCGTCGAAGTACATTGTCCAGTACTCTAGCTTTGCTGTTGGTATTGGGAGTTGAACTTCTGTCCACTCGGCCACGAAGTCGGCTAGAGCTTGAGATTTGATAGCTGTCCGTGGCTGGAAGGTGATGTCGAACGCCATCAGCTCGAGTGCCCATTTAGCGATCCGGCCAGTGGCCTCGCGATTATGAAGGACATCCCCGAGTGGAAACGCTGTGACCACCGTGACTTGATGTGCTTGAAAGTAGTGCACCAGCTTTTGGACTGTGATGAGTAGGCCGTATAGCAGCTTCTGGACCTACGGGTATCTCGTTTTGGAGTCGGCAAGGACCTCGCTGACAAAATAGATTGGCCGTTGTATTTTCTGAATATGACCCTGTTCGGATCGCTCCACTACCAGCACCGTGCTGACTACGTGAGTGGTTGCCGCCAGATATAGCATTAGCGGTTCCTGGGGTAAGGGTGATGCCAACACGGGAGGTGACGTGAGGAACTGTTTGAAGTCTTCGAAGGCTTGTTGGGCTTCCGGAGTCCATTTGAAGGTGTCCGCCTTTTTGAGGAGCTTGAAGAAAGGCATGCCCCATTCGCCCAGTCGGGAGATAAACCGGCTGAGTGCCGCCATGCAGCCTGTCAACTTCTGGACGTCTTTGAGGTTGGTCGGGGGCGCCATGTTCCTGATGGCGTTGACTTTCTCTGGGTTAGCCTCGATGCCGCGATGCGAGACGATGAAGCCGAGTAACTTTCCAGACGGCACTCCGAAGGTGCACTTTTCCGGGTTCAACTTCATCTTGAATCTTCGGAGGTTTTGGAAGGTTTCTTCCAAGTCGGCAATGAGATCTTCTCTGGACTTGGTCTTGATCACCACGTCGTCGATGTAGGCTTCCACGTTGCGCCCAATCTGGGTGTGCAAACAGCGCTGAATAGCCCGTTGGTAAGTTGGGCCCGTGTTTTTCAGACCGAACGGCATTGTGATATAGCAATACGCTCCAAACGGCGTGATGAAAGATGTTTTTAAATAGTCTTGTTCCCTCAGGCTAATTTGATGATATCCCGAGTAGCAGTCGAGAAAGCTGAGTAGGTCACACCCCGCCGTGGAGTCAACCACCTGATCTATCCTGGGAAGACCAAATGGGTCCTTGGGGCACGCTTTGTTGAGGTCGGTGTAGTCGACGCACATGCGCCATTTACCGTTTTTCTTCCGGACCAGAACTGGGTTTGCCAGCCAGTCCGGGTGGTAGACTTCCTTAATGAACCCGGCTGCGAGGAGCTTGGTGATTTCCTCCCGGATAGCATCCTTGCGGTCTTGAGCGAAGCGCCGCAGCCGTTGCTTGACTGGCTTGGCGTCTGGCTTTACGTGTAGGGCGTGCTCGATCACCTCCCTTGGTACGCCCGGCATGTCGGACGGTTTCCACGCGAAGATATCTTTATTGGCCTAGAGGAAGGTGACGAGCGCGTCTTCCTATTTGGGGTCGAGTCCGATCCCGACTAAGGCAGGCTTGGAGGGGTCGGAAGGGTCCAGGGGGATCTTCTTCGTGTCAGAGTCCGCTGAAATTCCCGACTTCGCTGCTTTTTTCGCCGGAAATGGATCTTGATCGACTTCGGGTGTAGCGGCTTGCCGGATGTTGTCGCGCCCAACTGCGGCTTCTTGTGTTTGAGCCAGTTCGCAACTCTCCTTGTCGCAGGTGAAGGCTTGCTTAGCGTCGCTGCGGAGGGAGAGGACTCCTGCTGGCCCGGGCATCTTCAGCACCATGTACGTATAGTGCGGTATCGCCATGAATTTGGCGAGGGCCGGTCGTCCGAGTATCGCGTGATACGCGGTCTCGAAGTCGGCGACCTCGAAGCAGATGTTTTCTGTACGGAAGTTGTCCCGCGTGCCGAAGGTTACCGGCAAGGTTATCTGCCCGAGTGGGGTTGATGACAAGCCGGGAATTATCCCATGGAAGGGCGCAGTGCTCGGCCGTAGTTCTGAACGAAGAATTCTCATCTCGTCCAAAGTCTTGGCGAACAGGATGTTGAGCGCACTGCCTCCGTCGATGAGGGTTTTCTTCAGCCTGATATTTCTGACGACCGGGTCCAGGACGAGTGGATATCGTCCCGGGTGGGAAATCCGATCTGGGTGATCTGCGCGATTGAAGGTGATGGCCGTTTCTGACCAGCGCAGGTATTGGGGGGTGTCGGCTGTGGAGACCGTGTTGATGTCGCGTATTGAGAGCTTCTGCTTGCGTTTGGATTCGTACGCAAGTGGTCCCCCGAAGATGTGGTTGAGTTGGGCTTGGGGATCCTGGAAATCCTCAGCCGGGCCCGAGTCTGGCTTGTCTTTGTCCTTGTCTGCGCCGGACGATGAAGCTTGCTCGGAGGCAAACTTCTTGAGCATGTGGCAGTCCTTGGCCGCGTGCCGGCCTTTGGGGTGGAATGGGCAAGGCCCGCTCATGACTTTCTGATAGTCGTTGTTCCGCTGGGCCGCGAACCTACTGCGCTCCATGTTGGCCACCTCGTTGTCCGACTTCCGCTTGCGGCTGCCAGACTTATTCTGAGATGGCTCGTTGTCGGCTTTCGCCTTGTTGTCTTTTTGTCGGGGCTCCTTCTTCTCGTCGAGGGCCTCGGCGACGGCTTCAGCCGAGTCGGCGTATTTGTTGGCCATGTCAAAAAGAGCCCGGACAGTGGATGGTGGCTTCCGAGTGAACTTCGCGATGAGCGGGGCGTCTTTTACTCCCTTGCGGAAGGCGGCGATGACGACCTCGTCTTTGATACTTGGGATTTGATTGCGCTTCTCGGAAAACCTTTTGATGAATTCACGCAGAGACTCGTTCTTCTTTTGATGCAGCTGGTAAAGGTCGTGCTCGGAAGCCGGTCTCTCGTAGGTCCCCTGGAAGTTAGCGATGAACCGCTCCCTGAGTTGTCCCCAGGAACCGATTGACCGCCTTGGGAGGCCTGTCAGCCATGTCCTCGCCGAGTCGGCTAACGCGACTGGGAGGTAGTTAGCCATGGCTCTGCTATCGCCCCCAGCAGCTTGTACTGCTAGGACATAAACGGTGAGCCAGGACTCTGGGTTGGTCTTGCCGTCGTACTTTTCGATTCCGGTGGGCTTAAAGCCGACTGGCCAGCGGACGTCCTGTAACTCCCGAGTAAAGCCTGGAATGCCTTCGTCATCGTGAGGACTTGGGCTTCGGTTTTGGCGATGTAGCCGTTCGTAGTGGAGACCGAAGTGCTCGTGTTCATCCTCCAGTCGGCGGCTCATCCTCTTCGCGCTCTTCGCGCCGGGCGTTTATGGTGTGGCAAAGGTCGCGTTGTATTCGCACTCGGAGGTCTTGATTGGGTCGGCGGTCGTACTAGCGACGCCGCCGGTTGTCGTAGTTGGTATTGCCGAGCGTTGTTTGGCGGGATTCTTCGCGCTGCCGAGTGGAGCCGGCCGCCCGACGTCGTGCTGATGCAGATGACTCCGCCGCTGGAGAGCCCGTCCGATGGGTCGGTATGTGAGTGTTGCCTAACTGTTCTTGCTGCTGGCAGGCGGCAGCTGTAATCATCGCTTTGATTTTGGCGATAGTTGGTGTGGCCTGATGATCCGGCCCAAGCTGGAGCGTGTCCAGCAGAGTTGCGGCGGCCACAACGTTCTGTTGTGGCGTGACGAAGACGTCGTGGTCGCCGACTTTGGTTTGGAGGATCTGCTGCTGGGCGGCTCGCCCAGCCTGTCGTAGCCCGTCATTGCGAGCTTGGCGGTTGGCCTCCTCTTGTTGTTGTAGTCGGCGCGCCTCCTCTTGTTTCTCCTCTTGCAGTCGGCGCACCTCGGAAGGTGGCGTTGAAGCCATGAAGATCTCGCGGGGGAGGAGGAAGCTTGCCAAGGTGGAGTCCGAGTTGGTGCTCGAACGGCTATCCGACTTGGTGTCGGACTCCGAGTAGTTTATCGGAGTTAGGACGACTCCGACCTCTCTAGATCCAATCTGAAACGGTTCATGACCGTGTCCAAACTGAATCACTGGAGGTCGGGTCTGCTGCGCGGGTTGTAGATGCACGGCGTCGCCGAATCCGTACGGGAGATTGACGATCTCTCCCCCTCTTGGCCTAACCCGTGTTGGCTCAAGGCCTAGCGCGAGTCGGACGCCGAAGGAGAGAGTTGTCCAGATGTCCGGCGATGTGAGGGACTGTCGTAGTAGATCGTCGAAGGAGATGGCGACGTCCTTGGGGCCGACTGGCGCGACGCCGGCTGGCTCCTCGGCTGGCGAGATCGGATCTGCTTCAGCCAAGGAAAGATTGCCGAGTTGATCGGCGACGAAATCAAGACTCCCGAAGGTGATGGTGTCTCCATTGGAGAACTTGTAGCCCTTGACTCCGTTGATGGGATCCATCGAATCTGTTGATGAAGAATTCGCCGGGCCCCTACCTGGCGCGCCAACTGTCGATGCTTTGCACCAGCAATAATATTATGGGGCTACTCGGCGACCTGGAATTCGGTGGATTGCAGAGGAACACAAGAGAATTATACTGGTTCAGGCCCTCGATGTGAGGTAATACCCTACGTCCAGTTGAGGTGTTATTCCTCTAAGGTGGTTTTGTGATCAATGATCTTGCGTGCCCTCATGGGGCGCCCTGCCTCCCTTTATATACTAGGGGACAGGGGTACATGGTAAGGATCCCAGTCGGACACGACCAAGGGATTTCCTTCTTAGAGATAGAATCCTATCTGACTAAGGCTATGTTTCCTTATTATACAAGGCACAGCCTACCGGGTGCTATCTTATCTCTAATTACATGGTCTAGCCCATCCTCTATCCGAGTGGCCCATGTACTGGTAATGAGGTACCCGGGGCCCATGGCCTCCACACTAATCCTCTTATTTTCGGGAATATCATGGCAAGCAAACTTTTGGTCTACTGCTAACTCCCACGAAAGATAAGCATCATGGTCATATTTACCATCCAAAGGCGGCATAGTGAATTTTATCTTACCAAATGATTCATCATTGCCATGTACCTCACGGTGTGGCCGGTGGGGAGCCATGCCGGTGCGGTTGAATCTAAGCTGTCGCTGGTCCGGATCTTCCTCAGAGTCAGTGGTATAGTCATGTTCACCCACCTCACTGCCCATGATGCCATATTCGCCAGTCGCAACATTGGGCACCGCTAGGGGTGCCAACCAGGGTGCTTGGGCGATCTCATCAAGGCGCCTCATAGTATCAGCAAGGGCGGTGTTCACGGTGCCCATGGAAGCTTCTACGGCCGTGAGCTTGGTGTTGGTCGCGAGCTGCGTAGCCTCCACATGAGCTAGCCACTCATTGGTGATACGCACATCTTCCTCAAGACCTTCTGTGAGCACCCTCACTTGGTTAGCAAAATGTTGTATGATTCCTCTAGTTCGGGGTGAATGTGACGCCCCCTCGTTCTGTTCTTCAATCCCTACCATGGTTAGGAAAAGAAACGGAAAACAATGACAAATATACACAAGAAGGTTCCTTGACACTACTAGGATGTAGCTAGTGTAAGTCCCTCACTCTCAACCTGTTCAAACAAGCTCTTACCAATTCTTACCAAGCTAAATTGGAGGTGATGGCAACCGTCAGACTGGATCAAACCCTAGAGAAGGTGTATTGACGCCTTGGTTGCTAAATCCCTGTCAAGTGATAGTCGAACCGGTGGAGCTATAGGAGGGCTGAAAGTGAACAAAGGAATACTAGAACCACGTTAGTCAAAGCAAGTTGAATAATCGTTCAAAGTTGGCACCGTGCTGGTCCTAGGCTAGACCGTACTAGAGACGCGAGCCTAGAACACAAACGAGTACACCGCGTAGAAGTAAACCAGATGACGCTGTACACGGGGTTCAGGGGCTTGAAAAAGGATGTCGTCTGCACGGGGAACCTTAGAATCACTTGTGAAAGGCTCCTATCAAATTTGAGCAGATTCGGAAAAACTTGATTTTTTTCTCGGTTTGCGAGCCCGCTTTGAGGGCCTCAGCGACGTTTTTTGGGGTCGAAGTTGCCGCGCGTGTGCCTGGAGGTTCACGTGGATCTGAAAACCCCAGATTTTCTAGACTACAATTGTTTCTTTTCCACTCTATCTTCCCGTTCCCTTTCCAACGGGTCAAGAAACACCTCAATCGGAGGTCGTATGCAAAAGTTACACTTTTTTCTTTTTTTTTTACATACACCAACCGCTATGGTGAGACCAACACGTGACATAACTCGAAACTCTAAACAACTAGATACTAAGACCAGCAACTCGACACAACGATGCAGCAGAAAACTCAACAAACTTAAACTAAGCAGAACTAGTAAAGGGCTCGAATTGTCTTGGGCCTCGGTAGTCTAATCTACTATTTTTTTGGCTTCTGGACTGTAGGTAAAAAAATTCACGAAACAAGAAATCTCTCACCAAGCAACCTTGAGCTCGATACCACCTGATGTGGACATAGGTGTCCCGATCTTTCGATGAGAGGGCAAGTCGATTGGATGGAGCGACGTTGGTGATCTGACTACAACCATCTAGAGACGTTGCGCCTTACCAATCGTTACACCAACTCCAGAGGCTGTTCCCAATCTCGACGGATGCACGATCAGCCCAACCACGAGGGTAATTGTTCCTGTAAGCAATCGAGAACTAGCAAGAACAAGATGAACAAGCAACTCAATTTATGAATAACGATGAAGGTTTAATTCAAGAGAACAAACGGTGGGGTTCCGAAGACGAGCAAACTGACGATCTAGCCGATCACGGGATTACACGGTAAAGTAGCGACGCTAACTTTAATCTAACAAAACCCAATCTGTTTGTGGTGGCTCTAAAGGTATTAATAGGATGGGAGGATGACCACAGGGGTGTTGGGGTCGTTCTCCAACCCTAGGACACGTCCCTAATCGACCCAACTTGATACATGGGCCTTCGGCCCAAAAACGGTGACGCAGCACCTTAAACAGGGACCTCTCATCACTAAAATGATGATTGCAGATGATTCCGAGTAGATATGATCATAAATCTAGATCTGTTGGAAAGTAGACTTGATAAGCTTTCCATGAAGTACTAGAACTCCCAAATCGGAGTCCGTATGAAGTCGTAGCGGCCGTCACAAGATGGTGCTGTCATACAGTCCGAATCCAGCCTGCGCGAATCCCTTTCCTTGTTGATCTCCTCCATGCGTAGGTGTGGCTGTATCAATGGTAGTGATGTCCTCATCAGTTGGATTCATACATCTATAAAACGTAGTCCTCGTAGGGTATTCCAGAATCGTGGGAAAAGGTATGCGTATACTTTAATAGAATTGATCATGCCCTTTGGCTTCTACCTTCTCTTTTAAAAACTAGGAATCCTTCGAGGAGAGGAAAGAGTTTATTTAGTTCCCTTTTCCCTTGATGGTAACACCGAGAAGACCTTTTTAGGGTCATATATGCAGCAGATCCGAGGAGCAGTTGAAAGTGGGAAATCCGATGAAACCCTTGAATCGACACCATTCATCCATCTATCTCTGGATCCGGGCTCGCCTCCACTCATTCCTCGTTCTAGACTGTTGCCTTCGCAGGGGCTCCGAGGGCAGATTGAGGTAAAAACAAATGATCTGATTCGCATGCCTGGCCCGGACAGACGAGTACTTTTCTTTGAGTTGCGAATCTAGTGACCTTCTTTTGCCTGCCCTACCTAGTCAGAGGGATAGCTTTCTCCTTCTATTGATTGACAATCAGGATGCTTGGACTACTTCTATTCCTGCTTCCTCACCTACTTTCTAACCGATTGAAGGAAGCGAGCGAAGCGCCAACCGCAATCCTTGACTTACTTTTCTACTTGAAATGAAAGAAAAAGGAACGCCCTGCTTCCATGCTTTTAGAATCTGCACTTGAATAAGAATGGCTTCGGTAATCCACCCCACATCTAGCTATTAGAGCAGAGTTCGTATCCACAACCTGTCTGGCGAGCACCCCACTTCCTTTTTTTCTAAAGAACATACTAGGGTCATAAACAACCAGCTCGCTTCGTTGAATTGCTTTCCAAACAGTTTCGGGTGCGTGCCTCTACTCTAGTGCTTCCTATCAGAGGTGAGGGTTAAACCTAAACTTATGATCAATTTCTGGTTCAAACCATACCAGATTCCTGCTTGCTAAAACTGGACCACCATACCGGCTTCCTTGTTCGGTTCTGGTTACTTGAAGGTTGGACTACCCTATCTTCCTAAAGAGCTCCCTTTCCTAGCTTTCTTTCTAGACAGCTTCCATTCCGAGGGACCGACTAGCTTTCCTTGCTTTCTTCTATCACGGTAGGTTCGCCATGTTTGCCTTGGCCTTGCGGGGCTATGGATTGCTTTTCCTACCAGCTTCCTAACCACCCTATCCTTGATTGATGGTCTTCATTGCCAATGAGAAAGAAAGGCTCCTGCTTGTGTGCTTCAAGAGGAGAATGGAAAAAATCCATAGTAAATGGAACTGAACCCATTTCAATGACCTCGGGAACTTATCTATTCATATTTCAACTCATATTTTCATTTGCTGCTACACGAAAGCAATTCATCTAACTAACTGCACCTTCTCTTTGATATCCCTCCCGCGAGTATGATCTCTGGAGGGCACTTGGGTAGGGCCTATTCCCAGGTGCCAGTTCTCAAAATGCGTATCATGATCCTAGTTCGGGCTAGGATCTACAAAAACTTGCTTGACCCAAGAGCCACCCTTAAGCAAGGCAGGCATACGCATACCTATACTATACTAAAAGCCCCTACGAAGATTGCAAAAAATCGATGCCATCTAAAACCAGTATTGGAAAGTGTTCAGTTTTGTTTTCCATTCTGAAATGTTCGTAGTAGTATAGTATGTTTTCCGTTGGGTCGATGTCACGTCATCGCTACTAAAGATAGAGTTTCCTTGGAAAAACCGAGGCTAGTTGAGATTAGTCTCCTTTCTCTTTGCTTTTGGGAGCGGAGCTGAAAAGGATATAGTTACCTATGATGAGATTGAGTTCAATGGATATGAAGGATAGAAGAAATATAGATTTGCTATTTTAGATCATATGAGAGTGATTTAACATTATTTGTTACGAACTTATATTTTTCACGAGTTGTGTGGCACCATAAGAAAACGCTCCAAACGCCTCCTTAGCAATTTTTGCTCATATGGGAGTGATTTGACATCATTTGTTGCGAATTAATATTTTTTGCGAGATGCGTGGCGGGACAACAAGACGCTCCACACTCCCCTAAAGGTATTTTCATCATATGGTAGTGATTTAACACCATTTGTTGTAACCTTGTATTTTTCGCGAGTTGTGTGGCATGATAACAAAATGATCCAAATGTGTCAATAGCTATTTTTGATAATATGGAAGTGATTTGACACCATTTGTTGTGAATTTGTATTTTTTGAGGGTTGTGTGGCACGATAACAAAATGCTCCAAATGCCACTATAGCTATTTTAGATCATATGGGAGTGATTTGACACCATTTGTTGCGAACTTGTAGTTTTCACGAGATGCGTGGCGGGGTAACAAAACGCTCCAAACTCCTCTCGAGGTAATTTTGATCATATATTTGTGATTGGACACCACTTGTTGCGAACTTGTATTTTTCGCGAGCTGTGTGACACGATAAGAAAACGCTCCAAACGACTCTAGAGATACTTTTGTGCATACAGGAGTGATTTAAAACCATTTGTTACGAACTTATATTTTTCGCGAGTTGTGTGGCACGATAAGAAAATGCTCCAAAAGCCTCCATAGCTATTTTTGATCATATGAGAGTGATTTGACACCATTTGTTGTGAATTTCTATTTTTCGCGAGATGCATGGCAGGACAACAAAACGCTCCACACTCCCTAAAGTTATTTTTGATCATATGGTAGTGATTTAACACCATTTGTTGTGAATTTGTATTTTTCGCAAGTTGTGTGGCACGATAAAAAAAAGGCACTAAACGCCTCTATAGATTTTTTTGATCATATGGTAGTGATTTGACACCATTTGTTGTGAACTTGTATTTTTCGCGAGTTGTGTGGCGGTATAACAAAATGCTCCAAACTCCTCTAGAGGTACTTTGTGCATATGGGAGTGAGTTAACACCATTTTTTACGAACTTGTATTTTTCGCGAGTTGTGTGGCACGATAAGAAAATGCTCCAAACTCGTCAAGAGGTATTTTTGGGCATATGGGAGTGATTTAACATCATTTGTTGCGAACTTGTATTTTTCGCGAGTTGTGTGACACTATAAAAAAAACGCTCCAAACATCTGCATAGCTATTTTTGATCATATGGGAGTGATTTGACACCATTTGTTGCGGACTTGTATTTTTCGCGAGATACGTGGCGGAACAACAAAGCGCTCCACACTCTCTAAAGGTATTTTTGATCATATGGTAGTGATTTAACACCATTTGTTGTGAACTTGTATTTTTCACGAGTTGTGTGGCACGATAACAAAACGCTCCAAACGTCTCTATAGCTTTTTTGATCATATGGTAGTGATTTGACACCATTTGTTGCGAATTTGTAGTTTTCGCGACATGCGTGGCAGGACAACAGAATGCTCCACACTCCCCTAAAGGTATTTGTGATCATATGGTAGTGATTTAACCACCATTTGTTGCGAATTTGTATTTTTCACGAGTTGTGTGGCACGATAACAAAACACTCCAAACGCCTCTATAACTATTTTCGATCATATGGGATTGATTCGACACCATTTGTTGTGAACTTGTATTTTTCGCAAGTTGGGTGACGGTATAACAAAATGCTCCACACTCCTCTAGAGGTACTTTTGTGCATATGGGAGTGATTTAACACCATATTTTGCAAACTTGTATTTTTCGCGAGTTGTGTGGCATGATAACAAAACGATCCAAACATGTCAATTTCTATTTTTGATAATATGGGAGTGATTTGACACCATTTGTTGCAAACTTGTATTTTTCGAAGGTTGTGTGGCACGATAACAAAATGCTCCAAATGCTTCTATAGCTATTTTAGATCATATGGGAGTGATTCATTTATTGCGAACTTGTATTTTACGCGAGATACATGGCAGGACAACAAAACTGTCCACACTCCCCTAAAGGTATATTTGATCATATGGTATTGATTTAACACCATTTGTTGTGAAGTTGTATTTTTCACGAGTTGTGTGGCACGATAACAAAACAATCCAAACAAATCCATAGCGATTTTTGATAATATGGGAGTGGTTTGACACCATTTGTTGCAAATTTGTATTTTTCGAGAATTGTGTGGCACGATAAAAAAAGCTCCAAATGCCTCTACAGATTTTTTTGGTCATATGGTAGTGATTTGACACCATTTTGTTGCAAACTTGTATTTTTCGTGAGTTGCGTGGTGGTATAACAAAACGCTCCAAACTCCTCTAGAGGTACTTTTGTGCATATGGGATTGAGTTAACACCATTTTTTGCGAACTTGTATTTTTCGCGAGTTGTGTGGCACGATAAGAAAACGCTCCAAACTCCTCTAGAGGTACTTTTTGGGCATATGGTAGTGATCTAATACTATTGGTTGCGAACTTGTATTTTTCGCGAGTTGGGTAGCACAATAAGAAAACGCTCCAAACGCCTCCATAGCTATTTTTGAACATATGGGCGTGATTTCACACCATTTGTTACGAACTTGTATTTTTCACGAGATGCGTGGCGGGACAACAAAACGCTCCACACTCTCTAAAGGTATTTTTGATCATATGGTAGTGATTTAACTCCATTTATTGCGAACTTGTATTTTTCATGAGTTTTGTGGCACTATAACAAAACGCTCCAAACGCCTCTATAGCTTTTTTTGATCATATGGTAGTGAAAGATCATATGGGAGTGGTTTGACACCATCATATGGTAGTGATTTGACACCATTTGTAGCGAACTTGTATTTTTCGCGAGATGCGTGGCGGGACAACAAAACGCTCCACTCTCCCCTAAAGGTATTTTCGATCATATGGTAGTGATTTAACACCATTTGTTGCCAACTTGTGTATTCGAGAGTTGTGTGGCATGATAACAAAATGCTCCAACTGCCTCTATAGCTATTTTAGATCATATGGGAGTGATTTGACACCATTTGTTGTGAACTTGTACTTTTGGCGACTTTGTGTGGCACAATAACAATACGCTCTAAACGCGTCTATAGTTATTTTTGATAATATGGGAGTGATTTGACACCGTTTGTTGCGAACTTGTATTTTTCGCGAGATGCGTGGCGGGACAACAAAACGCTCCACACTCCCCTAAAGGTATTTTTTTATCATATGGTAGTGATTTAACACCATTTGTTGCGGACTTTTATTTTTCGAGAGTTGGGTGGCACAATTAGAAAATGCTCCAAATGCCTCTATAGCTATTTTTGATCATATGGTAATGATTTGACACCATTTGTTGGGAACTTATAGTTTTCGCGAGATGCGTGACGGGATAACAAAACACTCCAATCTCCTCTAGAGGTATTTTTGATCATATATTAGTGATTTGCGCCATTTATTGCAAACTTGTATTTTTCGCAAGTTGGCTAGCACGTTAAAAAAGCTCCATTCTCCTCTAGAGGTACTTTTGTGCATATGGGAGTGATTTAACACCATTTGTTGCGAACTTGTATTTTTTGCGAGTTGTGTGGCACGATAACAAAACGCTCCAAACACCTCCATAGTTATTTTTTATCATATAGGAGTGATTTGACACCATTTATTGCGACCTTGTATTTTTTGCGAGATGTGTGGTGGGACAACAAAACGCTCCACACTCCCCTAAAGGAATTTTTGATCATATGGTAGTGATTTAATATGATTTGTTGCGAACTTGTATTATTCGCGAGTTGTGTTGCAGGACAACAAAACGATCCAAACGCGTCAATAGCTATTTTTGATAATATGGGAGTGATTTGACACCATTTGTTGCGAACTTGTATTTTTCAAGGGTTGTGTGGCACGATAACGAAATGCTCCAAAGGCCTCTATAGCTATTTTAGATCATATGGTTGTGAAATGACACCTTTTGTTGCGAACTTGTATTTTTGGTGAGTTGTGTGGCACGATAACAAAACGCTCTAAACGCGTCCATAGCTATTTTTGATAATGTGGGAGTGATTTGACACCATTCGATGCGAATTTGTATTTTTCGCGAGTTGTGTGGCATGATAAAAAAACGCTCCAAACGCCTCCATAGCTATTTTTGATCATATGAGAGTGATTTGACACCATTTGTTGTGAACTTTATTTTTTGCGAGTTGAATGGCGGTATAATAAAACGGTGCAAACTCCTCTAGAGGTACTTTTGTGCATATGGGAGTGAGTTAACACTATTTTTTGTGAACTTATATTTTTCGCGAGTTGTATGGCACTATAAGAAAATGCTCCAAATGCCTCCATAGCTATTTTTGATCATATGGGAGTCATTTGACACCATTGTTGCGAACTTGTATTTTCGGAGGGTTGTGTGGCACGATAACAAAACGCTCCAAACACCTCTATATCTTTTTTTGATCATATGGTACTCATTTGACTGAATTTGTTGTGAACTTGTATTTTTCGAGAGTTATGTGGCACGATAATAAAACACTCGAAACGCCTCTATAGCTATTTTTGCTCAGATGAGAGTGATCTGACACCATTTGTTCTGAACTTATATTTTTCGTGAGTTGAGTGGCAGTATAACAATACGCTCCAAACTCCTTTAGAGGTACTTTCATGCATATCGGAGTGATTTAACACCATTTGTTACGAACTTATATTTTTCGCGAGTTGTGTAGCACGATAAGAAAACGCTCCAAACGCCTCCATCGCTATTTTTCATCATATAGGAGTGATTTAACACCATTTATTGCGAACTTGTATTTTTGGCAAGTTGTGTGGCACGATAACAAAACGCTCCAACACGTCCATAGCTATTTTTGATAATATGGAAGTGATTTGACACCGTTTGTTGCGAACATGTATTTTTTGAGAGTCGATAACAAAATGTTCCAAATGTCTCTATAGCTATTTTTGATCATATGGGAGTGATTTAACACTATTTGTTGCGAATTTATATTTTTCAAGAGTTGTGCGGCACGATAAGAAAATGCTTCAAATGCCTCCATAGCTATTTTTGATCATATAGGAGTCATTTGAGACCAATTGTTGCGAATTTGTATTTTTCGAGGGTTGTGTGGCACAATAACAAAACACTCCAAATGCCTCTATAGTTATTTTTGATCATATGAGAGTGATTTGACACCATTTGTTGTGAACTTATATTTTTCGCGAGTTGCGTGGCGGTATAACAAAACGCTTTAAACTCCTCTCGAGGTACTTTTGTGCATATGGGAGAGTTAACACCACTTTTTGCGAACTTGTATTTTTCGCGAGTTGTCTGGCACGACAAGAAAACGCTCCATTCTCCTCTAGAGGTATTTTTGCACATATGGAAGTGATTTAACACCATTTGTTGCGAACTTATATTTTTCGCGAGTTGTGTGGCACAATAATAAAATGCTCCAAACGCCTCCATCGTTATTTTTCATCATATGGGAGTGATTTGACACCATTTGTTGCGAACCTGTATTTTTCACGTGATGTGTGGCGGGACAACAAAACGCTCCCAACTCCTCTAGAGGTATTTTTTATCATATATTAGTGATTTGACACCATTTATTGCGAACTTGTTTTTTCCACGAGTTGTCTAGCACGTTAAGAAAACACTCCATTCTCCTCTAGAGGTACTTTTGTGCATTTGGCAGTGATTTAACACCAATTGTTGCGAACTTGTATTTTTCACGAGTTGTGCGGCACGACAACAAAACGCTCCAAACGTCTCTATAGCTATTTTTAATAATACGAGATTGATTTGACACCATTTGTTGCGAACTTGTATTTTTCGCGAGTTCTGTGGCACGATAACAAATAGCTCCAAACGTCTCTATAGCTATTTTTGATAATATGGGATTGAGTTGACATCATTTGTTGCGAATTTGTATTTTTTCCGAGTTGTATGGCATGTTAACAAAACGCTCCAAACTCCTCTAGAAGTACTTTTGTGAATGTGGGAGTGATTTTACACTATTTGTTGCGAACTTGTATTTTTTTGCTAGTTGCGTGGCGAGATAACAAAATGCTCCAAACCCCTCTAGAGGTACTTTTGTGCATATGGGAGTGATTTAACACCATTTTTTGCGAACTTTTATTTTTCGTGAGTTGTGTGTCACGATAACAAAACGCTTCAAACGTCTCTATAGCTTTTTTTGATCATATGGTAGTCATTTGACACCATTTGGTGCGAACTTGTATTTTTCGAGAGTTGTGTGGCACGATAAAAAAAAGGCTACAAACAGCTCTATAGCTATTTTTGATCATATGGGAGTGATTTGACACCATTTGTTGTGAACTTGTATTTTTTACGAGTTGCACATACGCCAAGACCCATCTTTCTTAGGCACCAAAATCACCGGAACAGCACATGGACTAAGAGACTCGCATATGTACCCCTTGTCAAGCAATTCTTGAACTTGACGCTGAATTTCCTTTGTTTCCTCCGGATTGGTCCTTTATGGTGCACGGTTGGGTAGGGAAGCTCTGGGAATCAGATCGATTTGATGCTCAATCCCACGCATCGGTGGCAGCCCTGGCAGTATCTCCTTTGGAAAAATATCCTCATACTCCTGCAAAAGGTTAGTGACCGTAGGAGGAAAAGAGAAGGGTATATCCTGAAATGAAAATAAAGCCTCCTTGCATACCAAAGCATAGCAAACAGCATTACTTGTATCCAAATTGACAATATCAGATTTAGTACCGAGCAAACAAACACCTTCATTTGATCACATTTTTCTTGAATCATGTTCAGATTTAGATTCTTTCTTCTTATGTTGCTCGAGTTCCTTTGCTACAATCTGATTTTCACTTTAACATGCCCTGATTTTTGTCTTTATTAGCTCTAGCAACCTCATCCTTCAAAATAGCTTCAGGAGACATAGGATGTAATACAATTTTCTTTTCATTATGCATAAAAGAGTACTGATTTGTTCTACCATGATGCAACGTGTCTTTATCATATTGCCAAGGTCTACCCAACAGCAAAGAGCAAGCATGCATAGGTACGACATCGCAATCAACATAATTACAATAAGAACCAATCACAAAATTCAACCGAACCAATTGTGTCACCTTAACTCTGCCGCTGTTGTTGAACCACTGAATGTAATATGGATGCGGGTGCGGTTTAGAGTGCAATGCAAGCTTAGTTACCATCTCAGTACTTACCAAGTTTCTGCAACTTCCCCCATCGATAATGGTGCGATAGGATCGCTCGTTGACGACGCACTTCGTCTGAAATAAGTTATGCCGCTGGTTCTGCTCCGCTTTGCTCATTTGTGCACTCAACACACGCTGCACAATAAGACTCTCATAGTGCTCTGATACCACTTGATGTGAACATGGGTGTCCCGATCTTTCGATGAGAGGGCAACAGTGTAGCTGTACGGCTTAGTGGGGCAGCGGCGCTCCGAGGTGTTCATGGAGCTCTCCATGCAGAAACGTTAGCTCTTGTGCGTGTACGTCGTCCCTGCACTTCTCTTTCAGCTTTGCAAGCATAATAAAACAATCAAGTCACTAAGAATATCATAAATTTTTCGGTCCAAACCACCCAAAAATCTAGCCATAGCAGCCTCCCCATCCTCTACTAAACCACAATGCAACATGCCTATTTGCAATTCTTGATAATATTCTTCCACACTTTTGTTATCTTGTTTCAATTGTTGCAGCTTATTTAACAAATCACGTGCATAATATGAAGGTACAAATCTAACACGCATAATCCGTTTCAAATCATCCCAGTTAGGTGGCATAGCATTCATATGTGTACGGCGGTACTCACTCCACCAAATAGAAGCATAATCAGTAAACTCACTGGTAGTAGCCATAACCCTCCTATTTTCTGGAATATCATGGCAAGCAAATTTTTGGTCTACTGCTAACTCTCACGAAAGATAAGCATCAGGGTCATATTTACAATCAAAAAGAGGCATAGTGAATTTTATCTTACTAAACGAATCATCATTGCCACGTACCTCACGGCGTGGCTTGTTGTGAGCCATGCCGATGCGGTTGAATCTAGGTCATCGCTGGTCCGGATCATCCTCAGAGTCAGCAGTATAGTCATGTTCGCCCACCTCACTGCCCATGACCCTATATCCACCAGCAGCAACATTGGGCACCGCTGGAGGTGCCACCTGGGGTGCTTGGGCGATCTCATCAAGGCGCCTCATAATATCAGCAAGGGCGGTGTTCATGGTGCCCATGGAAGCTTCTAGGGCCGTGAGCTTCGTGTTGGTCGCGATCTACGTAGCCTCCGCATGAGCTAGCCACTCATTGGTGATATGCACATCTTCCTCAAGACCTTCCGTGCACTTCCTCACTTGGGTAGCAAAATATTGTATGATTCCCTTGGTTCGGGGTGAATGTGACGCTCCCTCGTTCTGTTCTTCAATCTCTGCCATGGTTAGGAAAAGAAAACGGAAAACAAGGACAAATATACACAAGAAGGTTTCTCGACACTACTAGGATGTAGCTAGTGTAAGTCCCTTACTCTCAACCTGTTCAAACAAGCTCTTACTAATTCTTACCAAGCTAAACAGGAGGTGATGGCAACCGTCAAACTGGAGGAAACCCCTGGAGAAGGTGTATTGACGCTTTGGTTGCCGAATCCCTGTCAAGTGATAGTCGAACCGGTGGAGCTATAGAAGGGCTGCAAGTGAACAAAGGAAATACTAGAACCATGTTAGTCAAAGCAAGTTGAATAATCATTCAAAGTTGGCACCGTGCTGGTCCTAGGCTAGACCGTACTAGAGATGCGAGCCTAGAACACAAACGAGTACACCGCGCAGAAGTAAACTAGATGACGTTACACACTAAGTTCAGGGGCTCGAAAAAGGATGTCGTCTGCCCAGGGAGCCTTAGAATCACTTGTAAAAGATTCCCGTCAAATTTGAGCAGATTCTGAGAAGCTTGATTTTTCCTCAGTTTGCAGGTCCACCTTGAGGGCCTAAACGACGTTTTTTTGGGGGTCCGCACTGCCACGTGTGTGCCTGGAGGCTTATGCGGATCTAAAATCTCCAAATTTCCTGGACTACAATTGTTTCTTTTCCACTCTATCTTCTCGTTTCCTTTCCAACGGATCAAGAATCGCCTCAATCGGAGGTCGTATGCAAAAGTTACACTGTTTTTTCTCTCTTTTTTTCTTTTTTTTACACACACCAACCGCTACGGTGAGAGACCACACACATGAACAAATACTCGAACTCTAGAGAACTAGACGCTAAGACCAGTAACTCGACACAACGATGCAACAGAAAACTCAACAAACTTAAACTAAGCAGAACTACTAAAAGGCTCAAATTGTCTTGGACCTCGGTAATCTAATCTACTATTATTTTTTTGGCTTTTGGACTGTAGGTGAAAAAAATTATGAAACAAGAAATCTCTCACTGAGCAACCTTGAGCTCAAATACCACTTGATGTGGACGTGGGTGTCTCGATCTTTCGATGAGAGGGTAAGTCGATTGGATGGAGCGACGTTGGCGATCTAACTACAATCGTCCAGAGACGTTGCGCCTTAGCAATCATTACACCAACTCCAGAGGCTATTCGTAATCTCGATGGATGCCTGATCAGCCCAACCACGAGGCCTGTAAGCAATTGAGAACTAGCAAGAACAAGATGAACAAGCAACTCAATTTGTGAATAAAGCATGAAGGGTTTTAACTCAAAGAAACAAATGATGGGGTTCCAAAGATGAGCAAACCGGCAATCTAACCGATCACGGGATTACACAGTAAAGTAGCGACGCTAACTTTAATCTAACAAAACCCCATCTGTTGGTGGCGGCTCTAAAGGTATTAATAGGATGGGAGGACGACCACAGTGGTATTGGGGTCGTTCTCCAACCCTAGGACGCGTCCCTAATGGACCCAACTTGATATATGGGCCTTTGGCCCAAAAACAGTGACGCAGCACCTTAAACAGGAAACCTCTAGTCACTAAAACAACGATTGCAGATGATTCCAAGCAGATATGAGCATAAATCTAGATCCATTGGAAAATAGAGTTGATAAGCTTTCTGTGAAGTACTAGAACTTCCAAATCGGAGTTCGTATGAAGTCGTGGCGACCGTCACAAGTTGATGCTGTCCTACAGTACGAATCCAGCCTGCGTGAATCCCTTTCCTTGTTGATCTCCTCCCTTTCCTTGTTGATCTCCTCCATCATTGCTGAGCAACAACAGCACGCGTGTATCTCCATGGTCTACATAAATTGGCGACAAACTTAGAAACGAACTCACCTGATAATTAAGCTGACGTGCACAAGCGCGAGTAAGTGGTGGCGTAGGTGTGGACGTATCGATGGTGTTGATGTCCTCATCGGTAGTGGTTACCATCAAATCCACATGAAATTGAGAGATGAATGGAAAACAGCTTTCAAAACTAAGTTTGGGTTATATGAGTGGTTAGTGATGCCTTTTGGTTTAACTAATGCACCTAGCACTTTCATGAAATTAATGAACGAGGTTTTATGAGTTTTCATTGGTAAATTTGTTGTGGTATACTTTGATGATATTATGATCTATAGCAAATCATTAGAGGAACATCTTGATCATTTACGTGCTATTTTAAATGCTTTATGTGCTGCACGTTTATTTGGTAATCTTGAGAAGTGCACCTTTTGCATTGACTGAGTTGCTTTTCTTGGCTATGTCATTACTCCACAGGGAATTGAAGTTGATCAAGCCAAGGTTGAAGCAATCCAGAGTTGGCCGACTCCTAAAAACGGTCACCACAGGTGCGGAGTTTCTAGGTCTTGCTAGGTTCTATCGCCATTTTGTGAAGGATTTCAGTACCATTGCCACACCATTGAATGAGCTATCAAGGAAAGGCGTACAGTTCCAATGGGGACAACCACAAGAAGACGCTTTCAACTTGTTAAAGGAAAATTTGACTCATGCACCACTGCTCCAACTCCCTGACTTTGGTAAGATTTTTGAAATTGAGTGTGATGCTAGTGGAATTGGGATTGGAGGCATGCTGATTCAAGAAGGTTATCGCTTATTTCAGTGAAAAATTATCTAGGCCTAGTTTGAACTATTCTACTTATGACAAAGAATTATATGCATTAGTTCGAACTTAGAAACTTGGCAACATTATTTATGCCCAAGGAGTTGTTATATATTCTGATCATGAAATCTTTGAAGTATATTCGAAGTCAAAGTAACTGAACCGTCAACATGCTAAATGGGTTTGAATTTATGAGTCCTTTCCTTATGTCATAAACACAAAAAAGGGAAGGAGAATGTTATTGCTGATGCTTTGTTTAGGAGAGATATAACATGCTTTCACAACATGACGCCAGAATTTTTGGTTTGGAAACAATTAAAGATCAATATGTGCATGATGCTGATTTTAAAGATGTGTTGCTAAACTGCAAAGAGGGAAATACATGGAATAAGTTCGTTGTTAATGATGGTTCTGTGTTTAGAGCTAACAAGCTATGCGTCCCAGGTAGCTAAGTTCGTTTGTTGTTGCTATAGGAAGCGCCTAGTGGTGGGCTTATGGGACATTTTGGTGTGAAGAAGACCGAGGATGTGTTGGCCAGCCACTTCTATTGGCCAAAGCTGAGGCGAAATGTTGAGTGCTATATTTCCTGCTGTATGACGTGCAATAAAGCTAAGTCTCGACTGAACCCACATGGTTTATATATGCCTCTTCCTGTTCCTAGCATTGCATGGGAGGATATTTCAATGGATTTTGTGTTAGGACTGCCTAGGTCTAAGAAGGGGAGGGATAGCATTTTTGTTGTGGTTGATCGATTCTCTAAGATGACACATTTCATACCTTGTCATAAGAGCGACACTGCTACACATATTGCTCATTTGTTCTTCAGGGAGATTGTTCGCTTGCATGGAGTGCCATCTACAATTGTTTCCGATCGTGATACGAAGTTCTTGAGCCATTTTTGGAAGACACTATGGAACAAGTTGGGGACTAAATTATTATTTTCTACTACATGCCATCCCCAAACAGATGGACAAACCGAAGTGGTCAATCGCACGTTATCTATGATGTTACGGGCTGTATTGAAGAAAATTTGAAGATGTGGAAGAGGTCTATCTCATGTGAGTTCGCCTATAATCGCTCATTGCACTCTACCACGAATGAGCCGTTTCAGGGTATATGGTTTTCAATCCTTGTGCTCCTATTGATATTTTTCCATTGCCATCTTCTGAAAAAGTGAACTTAGATGCTTTCTAAAACGTGTTTGAATTTGTGTTAAAACTGCATGAAACCACTAGAGAGAACATAGAGCACATGAATGAGAAATATAAGGTTGCCGGTAGTCAATAGAAGAGAATTAACTTTCAACCTGGTGATCTTGTTTGGTTGCATTTAAGAAAAGATAGATTTCCATCTTTGCGCAAGTCTAAATTGATGCCTAGAGCTGATGGACCTTTCAAAGTGATTGCTAAGATAAATGATAAGCATACAAGATGAATTGCATGCAGATATGAGGTTAGCGATACTTTCAATGTGCTGATTTCAAGCCATATCTGGGAGAGGACGATGAGCTTGAGTCGAGGACGACTCCAATTCAAGAGGGGAAGGATGAGGAACATCCACCATGGATACAGCCATGCCAAGTACATAAGCTGAACCGGTGATACAAAGACCACACGAGCTCGTGCCCGTCAAATTAATTATTAGGTAACTTTGTTCTTAGGGTTGCATAAGCATGATTTTCTGAACGGGGTACTACTAAATGCTTGTGTTGATGTTATTTGTACTTAGGAATGAAGGAGAATATACACACAAGCTAAAGCATGATACAACACAGAAGATTTCGGTTCGGCCTTCTACACAGTCCCAAATTGAAACAAGCATGCCCGTTGATCCAGGAGTTCGTTTGGAGCCCAAGAGTACTTGATGGAAAGGTCTCTGAGTCCTCTTTCCAATGGATCCAACCTCACCTTGAAATTCAATCCGAGTCGACCACAATTGCCAAAAGAGTGTCGACCTATTTTTGGAAACTAGGACTAACGGTGCAGCGGCCACTGTCCACCTGGGCCCATGGCCTTGTACGGTGGCGGCGAACAACTCCAAGAACCACCGTCCCTAGCCCCTCTTCCTGTATAAATACTTAGTCACCCCATTAGGTTTAGTTTGGTTTTTGTTTAGATCAAAGTTTAGCGTCGCTACTTTGTCGGGTAAAGCCATCATCGGTTAGATCCCTGTTTTCTCATTATAGAATCCCACCTTCCTATTCAGATTCATATTGGAGATTTCATCTTTTATTTGCAATTGAGTTGCTTGTGAATCTTGTTATTTCTAGTTCTCGATTGCTTGCAGGAAAAATACCCTCGTGGTTAGGTTGATCATGCTCCGTCAAGAACAGGAACAGCCCCTGGAGTTGGTGTAGCGATCGCTAAGGCGCAACGTCCTTCGACGGTTGTAGTTGGGTCGTCAACTTTTTGCCTCCTTACAATCGAAGTTATCCCTCTAATTAAAAGATTGGGACACCTGAGAGCACATCACGATACCATTTGTTGCAAACTTGTATTTTTTGTGAGATGCGTGGGGATAACAAAATGGTCCAAACTCCTCTAGAATATTTTTGTGCATATGGGGAGTGATTTTACACCATTTGTTCGAACTTGTTTTTCGCGAATGTGTGGCGTGATAACAAAATGCTCCAAACTCCTCTAGAGTACCTGGTGAATATGGATTGATGATTTAACAACATTTGTTACGAACTTGTATTTTTCGTGAGTTGTGTGGCACAGTAACAAAATGCTCCAAACGCATCTACAACTATTTTTGATCATATGAGAGTGATTTGACTCCATTTGTTGCGAACTTGTATTTTTGCAGAGTTGTGTGGCACGATAACAAAGAGCTCCAAACGTCTCTATAGCTATTATTGATAATATGGGATTGAGTTGATATCCCTCTCATTAAAAGATAGGGACACCTGAGAGCACATCACGATACCATTTATTGCGAACTTGTATTTTTTGTGAGATGCGTGGTGGGATAACAAAACGGCTCCAAACTCCTCTAAAAAGTATTTTTGCATATGATGATTTACACCATTTGTTTGCGAACTTGTATTTTTCGCGAGATGCTGTTTGGCCCAATAAAACAAAACGCTCCAAACTCCTCTAGATGTACTTTGTGAATATGGGAGTGAATTTAACCATTTGTTGCGAACTGTATTTTCGTAAGATTTGTGCACGGTAACAAAATCTCCCAAAACGCATCTACAGCTATTTTGATCATATGGGAGTGATTTTAACTCCCATTTGTTGCGAACTTGTATTTTTGGCAGTGTGTGGCACGATAACAAAGAGCTCCAAACGTCTCTATAGCTATTTTTATAATATGGATTGAGTTGATATCCCTCTCAATAAAGATCGGGACACCCGAGAGCACATCACGATACCATTTGTGCGAACTTGTATTTTTTGTGAGATGCGTTGGGATAACAAAATGTCCAAACTCCTCTAGAGGTATTTTTGTGCATATGGGAGTGATTTTACACCATTTGTTGCGAATTTGTATTTTTCGCGAGATGCGTGCCCCGATAACAAAACGCTCCAAACTCCTCTAGAGTACTTTGTGAATTATGGGAGCGATTAACAACATTTGTTGCGAACTTGTATTTTTCGTAGTTGTGTGCACGGTAACAAAATGCTCCAAACGCAATCTTACAACTATTTTTGATCATATGGGAGTGATTTGACTCCATTTGTTGCGAACTTGTATTTTTTGCGATGTGTGCACATAACAAAGAGCTCCAAACGTCTCTATAGCTATTTTTGATAATATGGATTGAGTTATATCCCTCTCATTAAAAGATCATACACCTGCACTCACGATACCATTTGTATTGTTCGGAACTTGTATTTTTTAGATGCGTGCGGGATAACAAAATGGGTCAAACTCCTCTAGAGTATTTTGGCATATGGATGATTTACACACATGTGGAACTTTATTTTTCTCGCAATGCGTGGCCGATAACAAAACGCTCCAAACTCCTCTAGAGGACTTGGCATGGGAGTGATTTGACAATTTGTTGCAACTTGTATTTTCGTGTTGTGCATGTAACAAAATGCTCCAAACGCATCTACAGCTATTTTGATCAATGATATTTACTCCATTTGTTGCGAACTGTATTTTTGCGAGTGTGTGCACGATAACAAGAGCTCCAAACTCTCTATACTATTTGAAATATAGGCGGGATTTGATTGTATATCCCTCTCATTAAAAGATTGGGACACCTGAGAGCACATCACATACCATTGTTGCCGCAACTTGTATTTTTTGCGGGTGGAATAACAAAATGGTCCAAACTCCTCTAGAGGTATTTTGTGCATATGGGAGTGATTACACCATTTGTTGCGAACTTGTATTTTTCGCGAGATCGTGGCCCGATAACAAAAACACTCCAAACTCCTCGAGAGTACTTTGTGAATATGGATGATTTAACAACATTTTGTTGAACTGTATTTTTCGATTGTTGCACGGTAACAAAATCTCCAAACCATCAACAGCTATTTTTGATCATATGGAGTGATTTGACTCCATTTGTTGCGAATTTGTATTTTCGCGAGTTGTGTGGCGGGATAAAAGAACGCACCAAACTCCTGTAGAGGTACTTTTGAATATGAATGATTTACACCATTGTTACGAACTTGTGTTTTTCGCAAGTCGTGTGGCACGATGAAAACACGCTCCAAACCCCTCTATAGCTATTTTGGGCATATTGAGTGATTACATCATTATGCGAACTTGTATTTTTTACGAGTTGTTGGCACGACAAAAAAAGCTCCAAACACCTCTATTGCCTATTTTCTTGATAATATGGATATTTGACACCATTTGTTCGAACATGATTTTCGCGAGATGCGGCTGGATAACAAAACGCTCCAAACTCCTTTAGTGTACTTTGTGCATACGGAGTGATTTTACACCATTTTTGCGAATTTGTATTTTCCACGAGTTGTGTGGCATGATAACAAAGAGCTCCAAATGCCTCTATAGCTATTTTTGATAATATGGGATTGATTACACCATTTGTTGCGAACATGTATTTTCACAGACGCGTGGCGGGATAACAAAACGCTCCAAACTACCTCTAGTGTACTCTTGTGATGGGGTCGCCTATCTTCTCGACGTAGATCTGGATACTCACGTGGATTTGATGAATCGTAGTGATCCCCCGTTGCCAATGCAAGAGTTAGCACTCTATAATTCGCCCAACCTCACGTGCTGAACTTCACGACCACCGATGAAGTTCTATCGCAACGCTCCCAATTCCCACGGAAAAGGTTGAACAATCTTGATTTCAGCGAACTCCCAATTCCCTCAAGTTGGTTCGGCCAACGGAAATAACAAGAGTATTCTATTATCAAAAGTAGTTCCCCTTTACAATGGGGGTCTATCCCTCAATATATAGTCTCAGCCTAAGGCTATTCAACACTAAATTTTCCATGTGATACTATTCATGCACAAGCTACTGTAGCACGGTACTGTTTTGGGCCGTATTGTTCACGAGTTGGTATTGTAGCACAGAACGTATTCATGGGCTGATACTATTTCATGCCGTGGACTGTGCTTCCTGGATGACACCACATATCCTTGATCTCCATCCATCGCTGACTCTTCAAACCTGAGCACAAGTAAAACATTGTTTTTAGGTAGTATAAAATTCTCATAAAAATTAATGACATATATCATAAGAGCAGGTTCACCTGAGATGTAGTTCTTGCTCTGCTCTTGTTATGTCTTGTTATTGAAGTTTAATTACTAGCTTTGACATTACTAGCGATTCCTCATCATTCTTGTGCATACGGATGATTTACACCATTTGTTACGAACTTGTATTTTTCACGAGTGTGTGGCACATAACAGAGAGCTCCAAATGCCTCTATATCTATTTTCAGATAATATGGAATGATTTACACCATTTTTGCGAACATGTATTTTTCACGAGATGCGTAGGCGAGATAACAAAACGCTCCAAACTCCTCACTGGTACTTTGTCATATGGAGTGATTTTACATCATTGTTGCGAACTTTATTTTTCGCGAGTTGTGTGACATATAAGAAAACTCTCCAACCCCTCTAGACTATTCTGTGCATATGGGAGACTTTACACGATTGTTCAACTTGTATTTTTCGCGAGTTGTGTGGCGGGATAAGAAAACGCACCAAACTCCTCTAGAGGTACTTTTGTGCATATGGGAGTGATTAACACCATTTGTAGCAACTTGTATTTTTCGCGAGTTGGTGAGCATGGAACAAAACGCTCCAAACACCTCTGCAGCTATTTTTGATCAAATAGACTGATTTGACATCATTGTGCAACTTGTATTTTTGCTAGTTGTGATTAGCACGATAACAAAAGAGCTCCAAACATCTCTATAGCTATTTTTATAATACGGGATGATTTGACACCATTTGTGCAACTTGTATTTTTCCGAAGTAATGGCATGTAACAAAATGCTCCAAACTCCTCTAGATACTTTTAATTATGGGATTATTACACCATTTGTTCGATTTGTAGTTTTTGGAGTGCTGTCCGGGATAAAAAACAGTAAACTACTCTAGAGGTACTTTTTGCGTATGGAGGATATTTACACCATTTGTTGCGAACTTGTTATTTTTTGCGAGTTGTGTGTATGATAAAAAACGCTCCAAGCGCCTCTAAAGTTTTTGATCATATGGGAGTGATGACACCATTTATTGTGAACTTATTTTTCGCGAGTTTGTGCACATAACAAAGAGCTCAAACGTCTCTATAGACTATTTTGATAATATGGGATTGACGTTGACACCATTTTGCAAACTTGTATGTTTTCGCGAGTGTAGCATGTTTAACAAAACGTTCCAAACTCCTCCATGTACTTTTTGAATGTGCCACCCGAGTGGATTTTACACCATTTGTTGATGAACTTATATTTTTCGCGAGTGCGTGCGGGATAACAAAATGCCCAAACTCTTCTAGAGGTACTTTTTGTGTGTATGGATGATTTACATCATTTGGTTGCAACTTGTATTTTGTTGAGTTGTGTGCACAATAACAAAACGCTCCAAACGCCTCCAAAGTCTTTTTGATCATATTGGATTATTTGCCACCATTTGTTGCGAACTGTATTTTCGCGAGTGTGTGGTATGATAACAAAGAGCTCCAAACATCATCTCTATAGCTATTTTTGAAATATGGAATTGACGTTGACCACCATTTGTTGGGAACTTGTATTTTGCGATGTTATGGCATGTTAAACAAAATGCTCCAAACTCCTCTAGAGTACTTTTTGAATATGGGAATGATTTTACACCATTGTTGCGAACTTGTATTTTCACAGTTGCGTGGCGGATAAAAAACCAACAAACTCCTGTAAGGACGTTTGTGCCATATGGACGATTTAACACCATTTGTCGAACTTGTGTCTTTCGGAGTTGTGCACGATGAAAAACGCTCCAAACCCCTCTATAGCAATTATTATTCATATTGGAGTGATTTCACACCATTTGTTGCAATCTTGCATTTTTCCGAGTTGGGTGGCACGATAACAAAGAGCTGCAAACGCCTCTATAGATATTTTTGTTAATATGGGATTGATTTGACACCATTTGGGTTGCGAACTTGTATTTTTCGCAGATGTTCGGGAAAAGAAAGCACCAAACTCCTCTAGAGGTACTTTGTGCATATGGGATGATTTAACACCAATTGTTATGAACTTGTATTTTTCGCGAGTTGTGCGGCACGACAACAAAACGCTCCAAACGTCTCTATAGCTATTTTTACTAATACGGATTATTTGACACCATTGTGCGAACTTGTATTTTCGTGAGTTGTTACACGTATAACGAAGAGCTCCAAACGTCCTATAGCTATTTTTGATAATATGGATTGAGTTGACATCATTGTTGCGAACTTGTATTTTTTCCGACGTTGTATGGCATGTTAACAAACGCTCCAAACTCCTCTAGAAGACTTTTGTGAATATGGGAGTGATTACACTTATTTGTTCGAACTTGTATTTTTGCTAGTTGTACCTTCGGCAGATAACAAAATGCTGCAAACTCCTATAGAGTACTTTTGTACGTATGTATGAGTTACATCATTTGTTGCGAACTTGTATTTTTTGCGAGTTGTGTGGCACAATAACAAAACGCTCCAAACGCCTCCAAAAGTCTTTTTGATCATATTGGAGTGATTTGCCACCATTTGTTGCGAACTTATATTTTTCGTAAGTTGTGTGGCACGATAACAAAGAGCTCCAAACGTCTCTATAGCTATTTTGATGATAATATGATTGAGTTGACACCATTTGTTGCGAATTATTGTTTTTTGAGTTGTATGCATGTTAACAAAATGCTCCAAACTCCTCTAGAGGTACTTTTTGTGAATATGGAATGATTTACACATTTGTTGCGAATTGTATTTTTCGCAAGTGTGCGTACGGGATAAAAGAACACACCAAACTCCTATAGAGTATTTTGTGCATATGGAGTGAGCTAACCACCATTTTTGCAAACATGTGTTTTTCGCGAGTTGACCTATGCACGATGAAAAACGCTCCAAAGCCCTCTATAGCAAGATATGCATATTGGATGATTTACACCATTTGCATGCAATCTTGCTTTTTTCGAGCTGAAAACCACAGCCGCAGGTGCATGATAACAAAGAGCTCCAAACGCCTCTATAGATATTTTGGTAATATGAGATTGAAATTTACACCATTTGTGGTGAACTTGTATTTTTCGCGAGATGTGTGGCAGGAAAAGAAAACGCACCAAACTCCTCTAGAGTACTTTTGTGCATATGGGAGTATTTAACACCAATTGTTGCGAACTTGTATTTTCACGATTGTGCGGCACGACAACAAACGCTCCAAACGCCTCTATAGCTATTTTTAATAATACTGGATTATTTGACACCATTTGTGCGAACTTGTATTTTTCGCGAGATGCGTGGCGGATAAATAACGCAGCAAATCCTCTAGAGCTACTTTGTGTTTAGGGAGTATTTGACACCATTTGTTGCGAACTTATTTTTTCACGAGTTGTGTGCACGATAACATAATGCTCCAACGGCTCTAAAAAGATATTTTAATCAATGGGAGTGATTTGACACAATTTGTTGCAAACTTGTATTTTTCACGAGATGCGTGGCACTATAACAAAATGCTCCAAATGCCTCTATAGCTATTTTTGATCATATGGGAGTGATTTAACACCATTTGTTGCAAACTTGTATTTTTCCCGAGTTGGTGGCACGATAAAACAGAGCTCCAAACACCTCTATTGCTATTTTTGATAATATAGGATTGATTTGACACCCTTTGTTGTGAATATGTATTTTTCGCGAGATGCGTGGTGTGATAACAAAACGCTTCAAACTCCTCTAAAGGTACTTTTGAGCATACGGGAGTGATTTTACACTATTTGTTGCGAACTTGTATTTTTCATGAGATGCGTGGCGGGATAACAAAAACGCTCCAAACTCCTGTAGAGCTACTTTGTGCATATAGGAGTGATTTTACACCATTTGTTGCGAACTTGTATTTTTCGCAAGTAGTGTGGCACGACGACAAAGCTCTCCAAACCCCTCTATAGCTATTTTTGTGCATATGGGAGTGATTTGACACCGTTTGTTGCGAAATTGTTTTTTTCGCAAGTTGTATGTCATGTTAACAAAACGCTCCAAACTTCTCTAGAGGTACTTTTGTGAATATGAGAGTAATTTAACCCCATTTTAGCAAACTTCTATTTTTCACAAGTTGTGTGGCACGATAACAAAACACTCCACACGCCTCTGTGGCTACTTTGATCATATGGGAGTGATTTGACACCATTTGTTACAACTTGTATTTTTGCAAGTTGTGTGGCACGATAAGAAAGAGCTCCAAACGTCTTTATAGCTATTTTTGATAATATGGAATTGAGTTGACACCATTTCTTACAAACTTGTATTTTTCACGAGATGCGTGGTGGGATAAGAAAACGCCTCGAACTCCTCTAGAGGTACTTTTGTGATATGGGAGTAATTTAACACCATTTATTGTGAACTTGTATTTTTCACGAGTTGTGCGGCACGACAACAAAATGCACCAAGCGCCTCTATAGCTATTTTTAATAATATGGGATTGATTTGACACCATTTGTTGCGAACTTGTATTTTTCGCAAGATGAGTGGCGGGATATGAAAACACAGCAAATGCCTCTAGATCTAGTTTTGTGCTCATGGGAGAGATTTGACACCATTTGTTGCGAACTTATTTTTTTCGCGAGTTGTGTGGCACGATAACATAACGCTCCAAAACGGCTCTAAAGATATTTTTAATAATATGGAAGTGATTTGACACCATTTGTTGCGAATTTGTATTTTTCGCAAGATGCATGGCACTATAACAAAACGCTCCAAACGTGTCTATAGCTATTTTTGATCATATGGGAGTGATTTGACACCATTTGTTGCAAACTTGTATTTTTCGCGAGTTGTCTAGCATGTTAAGAAAACCTTCCAAACTCCTCTAGACGTACTTTTGTGTATATGGGAGTGATTTAACATCATTTATTGCGAACTTGTATTTTTCGCGAGTTGTGTGGCACGATAACAAAACTCTCCAGACCCCTCTATAGCTAGTTTTTTTGCATATAGGAGTGATTTAACACCATTTGTTGCGAACTTGTATTTTTCGCGAGTTGTATAGCATGTTAACAAAACATGCAAACTCCTCTAGAGTTACTTTTGTGAATATGGGAGTAATTTAACACCATTTGTAACGTACTTGTATTTTTCTGAGTTGTGTGGCACAATTACAAAATGCTCCAAACGTCTCTACAGCTATTTTTGATCATATAGGAGTGATTTGACACCATTTATTGTGAACTAGTATTTTTCACGAGTTGTGTGGCACGATAACAAAGAGCTCCAAACGTCTCTATAGCTATTTTTGATAATAAGGGATTGAGTTGACACCACTTGTTGCGAACTTGTATTTTTTATGAGACGCGTGTCGGGATAAGAAAACGCACCAAACTCCTTTAGAGGTACTTTTATGCATATGGGAGTGATTTAACACCATTTGTTATGAACTTGTATTTTTCACGTGTTGTACGGCACGACAACAAAACGCTCGAAACGCCTCCATAGCTATTTTTAATAATACAGGATTGATTTGATACTATTTGTTGCGAACTTGTATTTTTCGCGAGATGTGTGGTGGGATAAGAAAACACAGCAAATGTCTCTAGAGCTACTTTGTGCTTATGGGAGTGATTGACACCATTTATGTGAACCTGTTTTTTTCGTGAGTTGTGTGACACGATAACATAACGCTCCAAACGACTCTAAAGATATTTTTGATCATATGGGAGTGATTTAACACCATTTGTTGCGAACTTGTATTTTTCACGAGATGCGTGGCACTATAATAAAACACTCCAAACGCCTCTATAGCTATTTTTGATCATATGGGAGTGATTTAACACCATTTGTTGCGAACTTGTATTTTTCGCGAGTTGTGTGGCACGATAACAAAACTCTCCAAACCCTTCTATAGCTAGTTTTTTGCATATAGGAGTGATTTGACACCATTTATTGTGAAATTGTATTTTTCGCGAGTCGTATGGCATGTTAACAAAACGTGCAAACTCCTCTAGAGGTACTTTTGTGAATATGGGAGTAATTTAACACGATTTGTAACGTACTTGTATTTTTCGCGAGTTGTGTGGCACGATAACAAAACACTCCAAACGCCTCTATAGCCATTTTTGATCATATGGGAGTGATTTGATACCATTAGTTGCGAACTTGTATTTTTCGCGAGATACGTGGCTTGATAACAAATGCTCCAAACTCTTCTAGAGGTAGTGATTTGAACATTCATTTGTCCCGAAGTTGTATTTTTCGCATTTTCTGGCATGTTAAGAAAACGCTCCAAAACTCCGCTAGAGGTACTTTGGGGCATATGGGAGTGATTTAACACAATTTGTGGCGAACTTGTATTTTTCACGAATTGTGTGGCATCATAACGAAATGCTCCAAATGCCTGTATAGCTATTTTTGATCATATGGAAGTAATTTGACACATTGTGAACTTGTTTTTTTCGCGAGTTGCATGGCGGGATAACAAAACACTCCAAACTCCTATAGATGTACTTTTGTGCATATGGGAGTGAGTTAACATCATTTGTTTCGGACTTTGTAGTGAAACCAGAAGGAACTGGTGTCCTAGGCCCTATCCATTACGTGGGCCATAAAGTTAGCTTTCCAGCGAGTACTCACACGTTCAAAACGGACTTCGGACGAGAGAGTTTAGGCCATTTTAGTATGGGCTGCTTTGACAGCCAAACCAAATCCGATTTAGACTTTTTTTCTTCTTATCTTCAAACTCCTTGTTTTGGAAGACTTGAATCCATGGGGAGCTTATAGATGGAGTCCTTGCCAACCCCATATGGGCCTTTGAATAATAGAACCCCGTCCAAACAAGTCATGCAAAGCCCACTTTTATCATCAATGCTATTGCTTGCGCATCACCCGGTGATACACTCTCAGGGTCTCGATCTTTCGGTGAGAGAGATAACTTCGATTGGAAAGGAGAAGACGTTGACGACCCGACTACAACCATCCAAGGAGGTCACGCCTTAGCGATCGATATACCGACTCCAAATAGTTATTCGTGATCTTCACGGAACACGATCACCTAACCATGAGGGTACTTGTTTATGTAAGCAATCGAGAACTACCAAGAACAAGATGAACGAGCAATTTATATATGAAGATGAGAAAACAATGGGTGGGGTTCCGAAGACGAGAAAACGGCGATCTAACTGATCACGGCTTTACTCGGCAAAGTAGCAATGCTAAACTTTTATTTTAACGCAAACCCAACTACATATGAAGATGGCAACCCTTTATATAGCCTGTTTAGGTCGGCTTGCTACAGTACCGACATGCTACAGTACGTCGGCTGCTACAGTATTGGCATGCTACAGTACTACTGGGCAGATACATTGTATGCTTAGTTGTCAAGGAGAAGTCAAATTGGAATGCAATTTTTTTGTTTTCTTCTTGGCTTACATCATTTATGGGATAGTGGGTCCTGCTCATCATATGTTAGATCCTCTGCACCACTTGTCATTGCGATGTTTTCTTAATTATAAATCCTTATCTGAATTGTCCTTCGTTTCTAAGCACAATAATATCATCACAAGCATCAAATAGTATTCTATTCTGTATATCATCTTTATGATAACTTAAGAACATATTCACCTAATAATTAAGCTGGCGTGCTCACGCTCTAGTAATTGGTCTTGTAGCATGATGAAGACATCGCTAGTAATGTCAAAGCTAGTAATGAGACTTCAATAACAGCACTAATAACAAAAGCACGAGCTAAGAAACTACAATCTCAGGTGAACCTGCTCCTTAATGAATATGTCATTAATATTAATGAGAATTTTATACTACCTAAAAACAATGTTTTACTTATGCTCAGGTCTAAAGAGTCAGCGACGAATGGAGATCAAGGATAAGTGGCCGTCATCCAAGGAAGCACAAGTCCACAGCATAAACAGTATCCAGCCCATGAATAGTTCTATGCTACAGTACCAGGCCCGTGAACAGTCCGGTCCATAAACAGTACCATGCTACAGTAGCTTGCTCATGAATAGTACTACATGGAAAGTTTAGTGTTGAGTAGCCTTAGACTGAGACTATATATTGAGGGGTAGACCCCCATTGTAAAGGGGAAACCACTCTTGTTCTTTCTGTTGGTCGAACCAACTTGAGGGAATTGGGAGTTCGCTGAAATTAAGATTGTTCAACCTTTTCCGCTTGGAATTGGGAGCGCGATAGAACTTCATCGGTGGTTGTGAAGTTCAGCACGTGAGGTTGGGTGAATTATAGAGTGCTAACTCTTACATTGGCAACGGGGGATCACTATGATTCATCAAATCCACGTGAGTATCTAGATCCTACGTCGAGAAGATCGGGCGACCCAGTATCATAGCACTTGTTCAGTTTTAACCTAGGGAATAATTGGGTTAGGCGTGGTTGTATCGATGGTGGAGATGTCCTCATCATCCTCCCCCTCTTGAATTTGGGTTGTCCTCGACTCAAGCCCATCCTCCTCTCCCAGGTACGGCTTCAAATCAGCGACATTAAAAGTATCGCTAACACCATATTCTGCAGGCAAGTCAATCTTATATGCATTATCATTTATCTTAGCAATCACTTTAAATGGACCGTCTGCCCTAGGCATCAATTTAGACCTGCGCAATTCTGGAAATCTATCTTTTCTCAGGTGCAACCAAACAAGATCACTAGGGTCAAAAGTTAATTCCCTTCTACCCTAACTACCTGTAACATTATATTTATTATTCATGTGTTCTATGTTCTCCCTAGTGGTTTCATGTAGTTTTAACATGAATTCAGCTCGTTTAGAAGCATCTAAATTCATTTTTTCAGAAGTTGGCAATGGTAAAATATCTATAGGAGCTCGAGGATTAAAACCATATACCACCTGAAAAGGGCTCATCCTCGTGGTGAAGTGCAAAGAGCGATTGTAGGAAAACTTAACATGAGGTAGACACTCTTCCCACATCTTCAAATTCTTCTTCAAAATGGCCTGCAACATCGTTGATAACATGTGGTTGACAACTTCAGTTTGTCCATCTGTTTGGGGATGACAGGTAGTGGAAAATAATAGCTTGGTTCCCAACTTGTTCCACAATGTCCTCCAAAAATGACTTAAGAACCTCGTGTCACGATCTGAAACAATTGTAGACGGCACCCCATGTAGGCGAACGATCTCCCTGAAAAATAAATCAACAATGTGTGTAGCATCATCACACTTTGACAAGGTATAAAGTGTGCCATCTTAGAAAATCTATCAACTACAACAAAGATGCTATCTCTCCCCCTCTTAGTCCTTGGCAATCCCAACACAAAATCCATTGAAATATCCTCCCATGGGATGCTAGGAACAGGAAGAGGCATATATAATCCATGTGGGTTAAATCGAGACTTAGCTTTGCTGCATACCGTGCAGTGTGAAACGTAGCGCTCAATGTCGTGCCTCATCTTGGGCCAATAAAAGTGACTGGCCAACACATCCTCTGTCTTCTTCACACCAAAATGTCCCATCAACCTGCCTCTGTGCGCTTCCTGTATCAACAACAAACGAACAAAGCCCGCTGGGATGCATAGCTTGTTAGCTCTAAAACACAAAACCATCACTTATAATGAATTTTTTCCATGTTTTTCGTTCTTTATAGTTTAGCAAAACATCTTTAAAATCTGCATCATTTACATACTAATCTTTAATCATTTCCAAACCAAAAATTTTGAAGTCAAGTTGTGAAAACAGGTTATATCTCCTAGACAAAGCGTCAGCAATAACATTCTCCTTTCCCTTTTTGTGTTTTATGACATAAGGAAAAGAATCAATAAATTCAACCCATTTAGCATGTCTATGGTTCAATTTACTTTGGCTTCGAATATGCTTTAAAGATTCGTGATTAGAATGTATGACGAATTCCTTGGGCCATAAATAATGTTGCCAAGTTTCCAAAGTTCGAACCAGAGCATATAGTTCCTTATCATAAGTAGAATAGTTCAAACAAGGCCCAGATAACTTCTCACTAAAATAAGCAACAGGCTTACCTTCTTGAATCAACACACCTCCAATCCCAATTCCACTAGCATCGCACTCAAGTTCAAAAGTCTTACCAAAGTTAGGAAATTGGAGCAGTGGTGCATGAGTTAGTTTGTCCTTCAGCACATTGAAGGCGTTTTCTTGTGGTTGTCCACATTGAAACTTAACACCTTACTTTGATAGTTCATTCAATGGTGTAGCAATTGTACTAAAATTCTTCACAAAACGGCAATAGAATCCAGTAAGTCCTAAGAAACTCCGTACTTGTGTAACCGTTTTAGGAGTTGGCCAACTCTTGATTGCTTCAACCTTGGTTTGGTCAACCTCAATTCCCTGTGAGGTGACAACATAGCCAAGAAAAGAGACTCGATCGGTGCAAAAGGTGCACTTCTCAAGGTTACCAAACAAACATGCAGCACGTAAATGGTTAAGATGTTCCTCTAATGATTTGCTATAGATCAGGATATCATCAAAGTATACTACAATGAATCTACCAATGAATGCTCGTAAAACCTCGTTCATTAATCACATGAAAGTGCTAGGTGCATTAGTTAAACCAAAAGGCATCACTAACCACTCATATAAACCGAACTTAGTTTTAAAAGCGGTTTTCCATTCATTTCCCAACTTCATGTGGATTTGGTGATAACCACTACGGAAATCTACTTTAGAGAAAACAGTAGAACCACTCAATTCGTCAGGCATATCATCAAGTCTAGATATAGGATGACGATATCTAATGGTTATATTATTTATCGCTCTACAATCCACGCACATACGCCATGACCCATCTTTCTTAGGCACCAAAATCACCGGAACAGCACATTGGCTAAGGGACTCACGTACGTACCCCTTATCAAGCAACTCTTGAACTTGACGTTGAATCTCCTTGGTTTCCTCTGGGTTGATCCTGTATGGCGCACGGTTGGGCAAGGATGCACCAGGAATCAAATTGATTTGATGTTCAATGCCTCGCATTGGTGGTGACCACAGTGGTATTTCCTTTGGAAAGACATCATAGTACTCCTGCAAAAGGTTAGTGACGGTAGGAGGCAACTAGAAAGACATGTCTTTAAAGGAAAACAAAACTGCCTTGCACACCAAAGCATAGCAAGCAGCTGTACTAGCATCCAATTCAACCACATCTGATTTGATCTCAAGCAAACAAGCACCTTTCAATTTAATCTCATTTTTCTTAACATGGATAGATTTAGACTCTCCTTTCTTATATTGCTCAAATTCTTTTGCTACAATCTGATTTTCACTCTTAGCATGCTCCTGATTTTTTTCTTTATTAACTCTAGCCATCTCATCCTTTAAAACAGCTTTAGGAGGCATAGGAAGTAACACAATTTTCTTTCCATAATGCACAAAAGAGTATTGATTTGTTCTACCATGATGTAATGTATCTTTATCATATTGCCATGGTCTACCTAATAGCATAGAGCATGCTTGCATAGGCACAACATCACAATCAACAACATCATGATAAGAACCAATAGCAAAATTTATTTTCACCAATCGTGTTACCTTTACCTTCCCACTGTTGTTGAACCATTGAATGTAGTATGGTTGTGGGTGAGGTTTGGATTCCAAAGCAAGTTTCTCCACCATCTCACAGCTTACCAAGTTTTGGCAGCTCTCTCCATCAATGATGGTGCGGCATGACCGTTCCTTGACAACACACTTGGATTGAATCAAATTGTGTCTCTGATTTTGTTCCACCTTCGCCATTTGAACACTCATTACGCGCACAATGAGGCTTTCCTAGTGGTCTGCATCTTCAGCTCCAATTTGCTCTTCATCTTCATTCCCTGTACTGTTAGCTACAAACATAGCATATGCATCTTCATCTAAATCACTAGCGGAAGAATACTCACTGTTATCATTCACAATCAGAACGCGCTTGCTAGGGCATTCACTCTGCACATACCCAAATCCCTTGCATTGATGGCATTGGATGTCTCTGGTTCGCCCTGTGGAAGCAACCGATGAAGCACTCTTGGCAGGTGCTTGAGCTGAACTTTTGGCTGTTTCGGACATTCGTGGTGCTGTAGTGGATGGAGTAGGACAAGGTTTGCTGTTGAATGTGGATGGTGTAGGGGCACGGCTTGTTGCTGTAGCGGGAGTGCACGGAGTCCAAGAAGTAGTACGCCCTGCAGAGTTGTTAGACCTTGCACTTGCACGTCATCCCTGTACTTCTCTTTTAGCTTTACAAGCAAAGTGAAATAACCGAGTAATATTATCATACTCCTTATAACTAAGAATGTCATAAATTTTTTGGCTCTGTTGATGCCAAAAATCGCCGGGATCTGGTTCGGCGTCTTGGTGACACGCAAAGGCCTGGGAGATTTGCTTTACTCCAGTGCAGGTCCTAAAGTGTTGAGGTTCGTAGGCGTGCCAGTCAATTTGACCCTGTAATTGACAAGGAGAAAAACGTTAGATCAATGAGCCAATCGGCTGGAAGCCGATCTAGACTCGTTTCATCGGCCGATGGCCGATAAGCACTGTAGCACTTATACATCGACTAGAAGCCGATGATAGCATGAATAATAACTAACAATAAGCAAACACTTAGTTAGCCGATCATCGAAGGGATGCTCAAAAACCGGCTGTAAACTTGGTAAAATAAGCAAGCAGAATGCATGAGTAAAATAAACTAAAGGAACTCTAGCCGATCGTGGTTTAAAGTTACTGATATCGCTGTGAAGATCCTGTCCGTGCTCGTGCCCGGGTCCCTTGCTTACATCGGCTCCCGAGATCTTCATCCGCTGTCCATACCCGTGCCCGAGTCCTTACCTAAGCTCGTGCCAGGGTCCTCCCCTGAGGTCGTGCCCGGGAACTTGGTTGGGATCATGCCCAGGAACTCGGTTGAGCAGAATGAACCAATCGGCTAGCCCTTAGCCGATCACAACAGTAATACAGGCAAGGATGTATAACAAGGCACGCGATAACATAAATGATAAACAATTGACGAATCTGCCGACTACTGAACAGGGCGCATGGACATCGGCTGGAGGCCGATGACAAAAAGATAACAGAATAATAAAGCCATTGCCAACAATATAAGATAAATAGATGCAGTCGGCCTTAACAGATAACTTATCGGCTAAGCACTCCGATAAAGACACCGCATAATACCCATCGGCTCATCAAGAGTGAAGCTATCATCATCGGTCTAGTAGATCGGACCCAACCGTTGCAGCACAGACTGAGGACGATAACGATACCTTGATAGGCCGATAGGTCTGATGCGAACGTGATGTAAAACATGATAACTTACCGGCTATACATCCCGATAAGACGCCTGCGCATAAAGCATCAACTTAGCAGGAACGATTTATCGCTAGCAGCTTAGTAGGTCGGACCTAACCGATGCAGCACAAACTGATGATAAATCGCTCCCAGTAAGCCGATACGATCTACGCACGCGTGATGTGATATACCTAGTCAATCTATGAGATCAAACTGAACTGATGTAGCCATAGATAAAATAGATATACCGTGGTAAGCCGACTACCATAAACCGACTAGAATATCGGACCTAACCGAGGAAGTCCTAGCCGATAGGTAGCCGGGGTGACGAGACTTACCCTCTCGCTAGAGTTCGGACCTAACCGATGCAGCCCGGCTCGAGAAGCAGGATCCCGTCGGAAGGGTGGCGATGCGCCAAAGTTTGTATTGATTGTTGTGTTGTTCTTTACAAGGCACCCGGGCATACGTATATATACCCCGAGTTACATGAGTCCTTATAGGACACGATACATGATTTCCTAATTATAATAGAAAACGCTAATAAGACCCGACCGGACACGAGGTCAGGTTTCCTAAAGATAAACACTTGCCTAATTAATATGTACAGTAATTAACTGCCAAACAGCGGTCTTCACGGCTCCTCCCTGGATCCGGTCCCTTCTGGATCAATCTCCGTTAGTTGACTGTGACGCTCTCCTTTGACCGAATCTGGCATAGGGCCTTACCAAATTTTGGCGTTAACAGGCTCAAACCACCTAAAAATCTAGCCATAGCAACATCCTCTCCCTCTACTAACCCACATCGTAACATGCCAGTTTGTAACTCCTGATAGTACTCCTCTACACTCTTGTTGCCCTGTTTTAGTTGTTGCAATTTCTGTAATAAATCGCGCGCATTATATGAAGGAACAAATCTAGCATGCATGATTCGTTTCAAATCAGCCCAGGTTGGTGGTATAGCACATGCGCACGACAGTACTCACTCCACCAAACAAAAGCAAAGTTATTAAACTCACTAGTGGCAACTCTAACCCTCTAATTTTCGGGAATATCATGGCAAGCAAATTTTTGATCTACCTGATGGGGACGGGGTGCCCGATCTTTCGATGAGATTGATAGCTATCGATTTATTGGTGGAGATGACCCTGGCAATCCGACAACAAACGCACGACCTCGCTGGCAGCGCGATCAACCTAAACACAAAGTTCAATCCCTACGAGCAATCAAAGAACTAGCAAGAATAAAACGTAGGCAATCTGATATTGCGAATAGGAAGGAAGGATAGATTGTATTGCGAATAACAAAGTTGGGATCCTGAAGGTGTCTTGACAGATGGTCGTCCGACACAACTGAAGAACAAAAGTTTGCACAATGGCTAAACCTAAACTCAACGAAATCCAAGTCGTAACAAGGGAGGCGGTGGCTCTTAAATAGGGAGACGACCAGGGAGGGACATCCCATGCGCACGCCTAGGGTTACAAGGCCCATGGGCCCAAGTGGGGATGGCGCAGCACCCGTTTGACTCAGACTCATGAACTAATATAGATTGTTTTGATGATTGCGGCCGGCTTGGATGGAATTTGAAGATGACGTTGGATCTGTTGGAAAGTAGACTTCATAAGCTTTCCATGAAGTACAAGAACATCCCAAACGGAGTCCGTATGAGGAAACTATGCCTGTTTGAACTTGGTACCATCGCAGCAGTCCGAATCTGATTCCAGAACGAGTTCATCGCGAATTCTTGCTTGACTTGGTCCCTTTCCTTCATCCTTTCCCAGATTCCTAATCACAATTAAATCATTTGCATTAGGTAGTGGACTATTCTCAATAATATATGAACCTAGGAAGGAATTCACCTGGTAATTAAGTTGACGAGCACGAGCTCGAGTAAGTGGTCCTTGAGTAAGTGGAGTAAGTGGTCCTTGTTGTGAATGAGTTGTATCCATGGAAGGAATGTCCTCATCATCCTCCCCTTCTTGCATTTGAGTCATCCTCGACTCAAGTTCATCTTCTTCTCCCAAATATGGCTTCAAATCTATAATATTAAATGTGGGGCTAACCCCAAATTCTGCAGGCAGATCAAGCTGAAAAGGGCTCATTGTGGGTGCCATGGGCCCCGGGTACCTCATGACAAGCATATGGGCCACTCGGACAGAGGATGGGCCTAGCCTTGTAATTAGAGATATAGCTAGATTCGGCAGACTTCGCCTTGTATAGAAAGGAGTATACAGTCCTAGTCGGGTGCGTTATATCTCTAAGGGGAGATCTCCTAGTCGTAATCCGATGGGGACTCCTACCTTGTAACCCTGTCCCCCAGTATATAAGGGGAGGCAGGGCGCCCCATGAGGGCAGGTTGAGTTGGTTCACCAGAATCACCACCATAAATCCTCAAAGGAATAACACCACAACTGGACGTAGGGTATTACCTCACATCGAGGGCCTGAACCAGTATAAAATCTTCTTGTGTTCCTTTGCAATCCACCGAGTTTACATCCGCCGACTAGCCCCATATATTTATTGCCGGTGTAAAACATCGACAGTTGGCGCGCCAGGTAGGGGCTTCGGCGCGATCTACATCTACAAGCTCGATGGATCCAGCAACCGGAGTCGACAGCGGCAAATTCTCTCCCGGAGATACAATATCATTCGGAAGCCACGACTTCGTCGCCGACATGATCGGCAATCTCACCTTGATCGACACGGACTCGATCCAACCGGCCGAGGAACCAGCCGACTCCGCGCCAGTCGGCCTACAAGACGTTGCGGCAACCGTCACCGACATGCTGTGGCGATCTCCAATACGCCCGAGTCCAGGGACAACTCTTTCTTTCAGTGTTCGACTCGGACTCGGTTTCGAGCCGGCCGAGATCGGGCCGAGAAGGGAAGAGATCGTCAATTTCCCGTTCGGACTCGGCGACGCCGCGGATATCTACAATCTACATCCGACGCGGCAAACCCGATCCCCTGGAGTTCGACTCGGATACGGCCCCGAGCCGCTTGAGATCGGATCTAGGGAGGTCGGAGTTGCTCTCATCCCAATCAACCATTCCGACTTCGACTCAAAGTCGGACTCCGACTCTCAGTCGGACTACGACTCTCAGTCGGATTCCGACTCTAAGTCGGACAGCAGTTCGGCGAGCTTCTCCCCGCCACGAGAAATCTTCATGGCATCCAGAGGCTCTACTCCTACTCAGGAATCACGCCGACTACGCGAACAACAAGAGGAGGAGGCCTGCCGACTGCGAGAACAACAGGAGGAAGAAGCGAGACACCCGCACGCCCGCAACGACGGCCTACGCAGGGCTGGGCGAACCGCTCAGCAACAAACCCTCCAAACAAAAGTCGGCGACCACGACGTCTTCGTCACGCCACAACAGAACATTGTGGCCGCCGCAACCCTACTGGACACGATCCAGCTTGGGCCTGATCACCAGGCCACCCCGACCATCACAAGGATAAAAGCCATGCTTACCGCTGCTGCATGTCAGCAGCACCAACAGTCGGGCGATACCCTCATACCGACCAATCGGTCGGCATCCCCAATGGCAGTCTCGTCTACCTCAAAGCGACGCTGAGCGGCCGGCTCTAGTCGGCTGCACACGGAGTCACACCAAACGTCACTCGGCAACCCAAACAACAACCGGCAACGTCGAAGTGACCGTCGGGACAACCGGGATCTCCGAGGCCAACTATGGCGTGATCTTCGGCAGGACACCAATGCTCAGCGCCGTGAACGAGAAGAAGACGAGCGACACCAACTGGAAGACGAGAACGAGCGTTTCGGCCTCCACCACGAGCGGTTTCGCCGCCGTAGTCGGGGTCGGAGTCCTCATGAAGACGAAGGCATACCGGCCTTCACCCAGGAACTACAACAGGTCGACTGGCCAGTCGGCTTTAAGCCTGCAGGCATCAACAAATACGATGGCAAGACCAATCCCGAGTCCTGGCTCACGGTCTACACTCTGGCGATCCGAGCAGCTGGGGGAAATCACAAAGTCATGGCTAACTACCTCCTAGTCGCTCTAGCCGACTCAGCGAGGACATGGCTAACAGGACTTCCCAAGCAATCAATCGGCTCCTGGGGAGAACTCCGGGAACGCTTCATCGCCAACTTCCAGGGAACATACGAGAGGCCATCTTCCGAGCACGACTTATATCAGTTGCATCAAAGGAAGAACGAGTCTCTTCGTGACTTCATCAAGAGGTTCTCTGAGAAGAAAAATTCGATCCCAAACATCAAGGATGAGGTCGTCATCGCCGCCTTTCGAAAAGGAGTCAAAGACACCTCGTTCATCGATAAATTCACGCGGAAGCCTCCCAACTCTGTCAAGGCCCTATTCGACATGGCAAACAAGTACGCCGACTCGGCCCACGCTGTTGCCGAGGCCCTCGATGACAACAAGTCACCCTGACAGAAGAAGCGGGACGACACCGATGACGCGGTCCCGACTAAAGCTGGGAATCGCAAACGCAAGTCAGACGGCTCCATTGTGGCAGTCGGTCACAACCGCCTTTGACCTTCAACAACTGAGGATTATCAGAACAACAAGTGACATGCTCGGGGGCTCACAAGCTCAAACACGAGGATGGCATCCCCACTCCCAAATACCGAACAGCTAAGTCGCTTTCTGATAAACATCTCCTCACTCGGCCTTGCTAGTGCCACAGCCACTTACACCTAATAGGTGTACAAGCTGCGCATTTACTTTTTTCCGTTTTTGCTCTTAAATGATTACAAAAAGTACTCGAGTAGCAAAATCTCGATCCGTGAAACTCTGCTCCATGTAAGACGAACTCAAGTCACCCAAAACGCGTGCCTGGAAAGAGCCATGAGCCAACTCCCGACGCTAGGGGGCTATGACTAGTCGGGCAGAGTGCTTAACGTAAGGGTCAACTACTCGAGGAAATTAATATCAAAAAGAGGAAGAACACGTATTTACATACATGTAAAATACATTTAATTCGGATGATTGTTTTCCATCATCAGATGCTACTCATCCGATATCTTTATATTTGCAGGCCCAGCTCCGGATACGCGTGACAGGAACTCAGGGCTGCGAGCCCATCTCCTACGCTCGGGGGCTGGACAAGTCTGCCAAAATACCCTCGGGATGCTCCATGAGGGCTACTCACCGAGTACTTGCGCCAGTCGGGACGTCATCTTCCCCGACTACGCTCCATGCGAGCCAACAATCAGCCCCCAGCGCCAGTCGGGGCTGTATACCACTCGGCTAAATAGGGTATGCCCCATGAGGGTCGCTAGCCGAATCCTACGCTAATGCTAGGTTCGGGTAGCTTATTTGGTCACGGTTCTGTCAGGTTGGGTACGCCCCATGAGGGTCGCTAGTCGAATCCTATGCTAATGCAAGGTTCGGGTGCCTAGCTTGGCTATAATTCTGTTGGATAGGGTACGCCCCATGAGGTGTCGCCGCCGAACCCTCTGCTAATGCAAGGTTCGGGTACCTTGTTCGGCTTTACCCAAGTCAGAGAAGACTTATATCGTCAAAGTGCATCCGGAGTTCTCATGCACTGTGTCACACCTGAGGAGGGCAAGCAGATCCTGCATTATACCCACTCAGGCTTACGTGGCAACCAGTTTGCATCCAGAACGTAAGTCGGAAAGGCTTGCGAATAAGGATTTCTCTGGCTGATTGCGGTTATCGACACCAAAAAACTCATCCTGACATGCGATGGATGATACTTCTATAGAGCTATGCTGGATAGGTCGGCTCAGGCCGGCTTATTTGGTAGCAGCCACCAAAATATGAGTTCCTACAGTAGCATGCTCCATGTGGGCCGCCCGCAGGCTGAGTTGAAATTATAGCGCTGGTGCTACCCACAGGAACCGATGAGGTAAACAGATATGCTTCATGAGAGCCTTATTGTAAACATATATGTTTGGGTATCTGTCTTATCCACCAGGTCCGAGGATACATCCTTACAAGGATCACAAGCTGGTCTTCATTAAAATTGGAGATGCAGGTATCTCTCTCGAGTACACCTAACCACGTAATGGATTTATTTTTCATACAGTGGTACTCGGCCTACATGCGTGGCCACCAGTTGCCATGAGCAGCATTATTCCCGCTGACATGACGCGGATGAGTCTAACTTTCGAGTAGTACCACTACTCGGGAGAGACTATAAATTCTCATTCCCGCTGACATGACGCGGATGAGTCTAAACCTTCGAGTAGTGCACTACTCGGAAAAGACTATAAACAATCTTCCAGCTGACGAGCTGAAGAGTCTAACTTCCGAATGGGACGCACTCGGGAAAGACTATAAACCCTTTTCCAGCTGACATGAAGCTGACGAGTCTAATTTTCGAGTAATATATTACCTTGGGAAAGACTATAAATAATCATCTCCGGCTGACATGATGCCGACGAGTCTGATTTTCGAGTAATATACTACTCGAGGAAAGACTTATAAACATCCCCTTTCCAGCTGACATGACGCTGAGAGTCCCATATACGAGTAGCATCCTACTCGGCAAGACTATAAACACACATTCCGACTGACATGAAGTCGAAGAGTCCTACATACGAGTAGTTCCCTGCTCGGCAAGACTATAAATTATATTCCGGTTGACATTGATACCGAAGAGTCTCGTGTACCAGTAGTAATCTACTCGGGAAAGACTACAAGGTTAAAGATCTTTGACTTCATGTTTAATTGTTTTCACAATTAAGCACAAAAGTCGGGGGCTACACCTAATAGGTGCGCCTATTCGGCGCACACTATTCTACATCACATGGAGCCCTTCATAGCCTCGCTGCCAGCTGACATGAAGCAGGACTCGGGAGAAGCAGCACTCAGACAAAGAGTACTCGGGGAGCAATGCACTCGGGAAGACTTCACCGTGGAGATGAGCACTCGGGCATCAGCTGTGACTCAACTATGAAGGCTCGGGGGCACTGTGGGTGCCATGGGCCCCGGTACCTCATGACAAGCATATGGGCCACTCGCGACAGAGGGATGGGCCTAGCCTTGTAATTAGAGATATAGCTAGATTCGGCAGACTTCGCCTGTATAGAAAGGAGTATACAGTCCTAGTCGGGTGCGTTATATCTCTAAGGGGAGATCTCCTAGTCGTTAATCGATGGGGACTCCTACCTTGTAACCCTGTCCCCAGTATATAAGGGGAGGCAGGGCGCCCCATGAGGGCAGGTTGAGTTGGTTCACCAGAATCACCACCTCAAATCCTCAAAGGAATAACACCACAAACTGGACGAGGGTATTACCTCACATCGAGGCCTGAAACCAGTATAAAAATCTTCTTGTGTTCCTTTGCAATCCACCGAGTTTACATCCGCCGACTAGCCCCATATATTTATTGCCGGTGTAAAACATCGACACTCATCTTTGTGATAGAGTGCAGCGATCGATTGTAAGCAAACTCTACATGAGGTAGACATTCTTCCCACATCTTTAAGTTTGTCTTCAAGATAGCCCTCAACATAGTTGATAGCGTGCGGTTGACAACCTCAGTTGTCCATCTGTTTGGGGATGACAAGTAATAGAAAATAGCAACTTGGTACCCAATTTTGCCCACAAGGTGCGCCAAAAGTGACTCAAAAACTTCACATCTTGATCTGAAACAATGGTATTGGGCACTCCATGTAGTCGAACAATCTCTCTTAAAAATAAATCAGCAACATTTGTAGCATCATCACTCTTATGACAAGGTATAAATATGCCATTTTAGAAAATATGTCGACCACAACAAAAACACTGTCTCTTCCCTTCTTCGTTCGAGGTAATTCTAAAACAAAGTCCATTAAAATATCATCCCAAGGAACGCTAGGTACAGGAAGAGGCATATATAAACCATGTGGATTAAGTCGGGACTTAGCTTTATTGCAGGTTGTACAGCGAGATACATAGCGCTCAACGTCACGCCTCATCCTTGGCCAATAGAAGTGTTCAGCGAGGATGTCCTCCATCTTTTTGATGCCAAAATGACCCATTAGTCCTCCCCCATGTACCTCCTAAAACAACAAAAGACGAACAGAGCTAGCTGGAACGCATAGTTTGTTAGCTCTAAATAAAAATCCATTATTGAGAACAAATTTATTCCAGCATCTTCCATTTTTGCAGTTGAACAAGGCATCTTTAAACTCATCATCAGAAGCATAGAGTTCTTTTATTGTCTCCAAGCCAAAAATCCTACAATCAAGTTGAGACAACATTGTATACCGTCTAGACAAAGCATCAGCAATCACATTTTCCTTCCCTTTCTTGTGTTTTATGACATAAGGAAAAGATTTAATGAATTCAACCCAACGAGCATGTCTACGGTTCAGTTTAATTTGATTTCTAATATGTTTCAATGATTCATGATCAGAATAAATAACAAATTCTTTGGGCCATAAATAATATTGCCATGTTTCTAAAGTTCGAACGAGAGCAAGCAATTCCTTATCATATGTAGAATAATTTAAACTAGGCCCACTTAATTTTTCACTAAAATAAGCAATAGGTTTACCTCCTTGTATCAGCACACCACCAATTCCAATTCCGCTAGCATCACACTCAAGTTCAAAAGTCTTACCAAAGTCAGGTAGCTGGAGTAATGGTGCATTTGTGAGCTTTTCTTTGAGAAGGTTGAAAGCCTTTTGTTGCGCTTCTCCCCATTTAAATGGAACACATTTCTTTGTCAATTCGTTAAGTGTGGCAGCGATGGTGCTAAAATCCTTCACGAAGCGGCGATAGAATCCCGCAAGCCCATGAAAGCTCCGCACTTGTGTGACCGTTTGAGGAGTTGGCTAACTTTTTATAGCTTCAATCTTGGCTTCATCTACTTCAATTCCCTACGGTGTAACAACATAGCCAAGAAAAGAAACTCGATCGGTGCAAAAGGTGCACTTTTCGAGGTTACCAAACAAACGTGCATCTCTCAAAACAATGAAAACAGCACATAAGTGTTCAAGATGTTCATCTAGTGACTTGCTATAAATCAATATATCATCAAAGTAAACTACCACAAATTTACCAATGAAAGCACGTAAAACGTCGATCATTAATCTCATGAAAGTGCTAGGGGCATTAGTTAAACCAAAAAGCATCACTAGCCACTCATATAACCCGAACTTAGTTTTAAATGTTGTCTTCCATTCATCTCCAAATTTCATTCTAATTTGATGGTATCCACTACACAAGTCAACTTTAGAAAACATTGTAGAGCCACTTAACTCATTAAGCACGTCATCTAACCTAGGAATAGGATGATGGTATCTAATAGTAATATTATTGATAGCTCTACAGTCAACACACATACGCCATGATCCATCTTTCTTTGGAACCAAAACTACCGGAACAGCACATGGACTAAGGCTCTCACGTACGTACCCTTTGTCAAGCAAGTCTCGCACTTGACGCTCAATCTCCTTAGTCTCCTCCGGGTGGGTTTGGTATGACGCACGGTTGGGTAGGGATGCTCCTGGGATCAAATCAATTTGATGTTCAATACCCCTAGTTGGTGGCAGCCCTGGGGGAATTTCAGCAGGAAACACATCTTCAAACTCCTGCAAGAGGTTAGTGACAGCAGGTGGCAAAGAAGAAGGTATATCCTCAAATGAAAACAAAACTTCTTTGCAAACTAATGCATAGCAAACAGTATTACTAGCATCCAGTTCAGTCATATCAGATTTGGTAGCAAGAAAACAAGCACCTTTCAATTTAATTTCGTTACTCTTCACAAGGGCAGATTTAGGTTGTTTCTTTTTGTGTTGCTCAAGCTCTTTTGCTACATTCTGATTTTCACTCCTATTATTCTCCTGACTCTTCTCTCTACTAGCTCTAGCAATGTCATCTTTAACAATTTGTTCAGGAGTCATAGGATGCAGCACAATTTTCTTTCCCTTAAACATGTGAGAGTATTGACTATTCCTACCATGATGTACACATCTAGTATCATATTGCCAATGTCTTCCTAATAATAAAGAACAAGCTTGCATAGGAACAATGTCGCAATCAACATAATCATGGATGAGCCCATAGAAAAACGTACTCTCACCATCTGTGTTACCTTCAACTTACCACTGTTGTTGAACCATTGAATATGGTATGGATAGGGGTGAGGCTTAGTCGGCAAAGCAAGCTTCTCCACCATATCCATACTCGCCAAATTGTTGCAACTCCTACCATCAACAATTATGCGAATCGAGCATTCATTGACAATGCCCTTGATTTGGAACAAATTGTGACGCTGGTTTTGCTCGGCATGAGACACTTGAGCACTTAGTACGCGTTGTACTATAAGGCTCAAATACTTGTCGGCATCTTCGGCGCCAACATGCTCCTCCTCATGTTCAGATCCATCATCATGTCCTGCAGGATCATTTGCAAGCATAGCATATGTTTCATCATCAAAATCACTAGCAGAGGAATACTCACCATCATCGCGTATAATCAATACACGCTTGCTTGGACAGTCCCGCATCATGTGTCCATAGCCTTTGCAACGATGGCATTGAACGTCCCTCGTTCGTCCTGTCGAAGCAACCGAAGAGGACGGTTTTGCAAAATGTTGTGGTGCTGATTTGGGTGCTTCAAAAACTCATGACGCCGAATTTGACATAGTAGGGCGCTGCTTGCTGTTGGAGGGAAGTGGTGGTTGCGCCTCAACGGGTTGGGCAGCAGGCTTGCGCAGCGTCCATGAGTTTGTGCGACCTGCAGAAGAATTAGATCGCGTTCTTGCCTGGCGTCCCTGCAATTCACGTTTAGCTTTGCAAGCAAGATGAAACAATCTAGTAATGGAGTTATAATCTTTGTAATCAAGGATATCCTGAATTTCACGATTCAAACCTCCCAAAAACCTAGCCATTGATGCTTCCTCATTCTCATCTAACCCCACAACGCCAATAATACCAATTTGTAATTCCTGATAGTATTTTCCACAGACTTTGCACCTTGTCGTAAATGTGCAGTTTTATTTAACAAATCACGAGCATTAATATGAGGGAACAAAACGATAGCGCATAAGCAATTTTAAAGCCTCCCAAGTGTGAGGTATGTTGTTAGGGTGTTGACGGCAATGTTCTTTCCACCAAATAGAAGCAAAGTCAGTAAATTCACTAGTAGCAGCCCTAACTTGTCTATCCTCAAGAAAATCATGGCAAGCAAATTTTTGATCAACAGCTAATTCCCAATCAAGATAACCATAAGGATCATATTTACCATTGAAAGGGGACATAGTGAATTTAACCTTAGCAAAAGCATCATCACGGTCACGTACCTCACGTCGTGGGGGTTCTCTTCACATACCTGTTAACACCAAAATTTGGTACGGTTCGTTATCATGTTCGGTTAAGGAAAGAGGCTATATCAGCCGATGGAAGCTAATCCAGAAGAAGCCGAATTCAGAAAGGAATCGTGAAGACCACAGCATGGCAGTTAACTATTTTATCTATGAATTAGATAGCTTTAATGATTTTTAGGAAAACCTGATCTCGTGTCCGATCAGGGCTTGTTAATTTTCCTTTTATAGTTAGGAAACTCCTGTTTCGTATCTGATCAGGAGTTAACTACCCTCTCGCAAGAGTTCGGACCTAACCGATGCAGCTCGGCTCGAGAAGCAAGAACCCGTCGAAAAGGGTGGCGATGCGCCGAAGTTGTATTGATCTGTGAGATGATTTACATGGTCCCCGGGCATACGTGATTATTTCTCCCGAGTGATAGGAGTCCTGATCGGATACGACAGGAGTTTCCTAACTATAAAAGAATTATTACCAAGCCCTGATCGACACGAGATCAAGTTTTCCTAAAATCATTAAAGCTTATCTAAATTCATAGATAAAATAGTTAACTGCCATGCTGTATGTCTTCACGATTTCCTTCCTGAACTCGGCTTCTTCTGGATTTAGCTCTCCATGGCTGATATAGCCTCTTTCCTTAACGCAAACATGATAACCTGAACCGTACAAATTTTGGTGTTAAACAATAACCGATTGTCGGTTAAAAACGCAACTTGTCAATGAGCTCGATCGTTGTTGTGTGTTTAGCGCGCTGCCATCTGCCTCGGAATCCACTCACATAGTCGATTCAGTCTTGTCATTTCTCTACCTGTACAGAAGCATGGGGTAGCAACAGCCGAGGCTTGGGCAATCTCCTCAAGGCGTGCGATAATAATCTGCCAAAGAAGTGTTGTGATACCTTGGTGCTTTCTCCCATGCAGCGGGGTGCTGTGTTTGTCTCAATCTGAGCGCCTCGAGCTGAGCAATAGTGCTCATATGGTGACTCTGCACTCCTCCTCAAGGCGCCTTCGTACGACGATTCATTTTGCGTGTGAAATGTTGTATGATTCCACTCGTACGAGGACTATGAGGTGCATCCATGATACTCCAGAACCTACCATTGTTAGCAGAAACAACAAAGAATATGTCCCCTAACGAGTACTAGGGTTATGGGGTTCAAAAGTCGCTCACACTCAAAACGTTTGAGCAAATTCTTACCAATTCTTACCTAAGCACACAGGGTATCGGCAACTAGCAAAAACATATATATATCTGCTGCAGATTAGATGGAGCGAATTGATAGGTGCAGCTTAGTTAGTCCTGTACGGTGTAGAAAGGTGTAGCTGGGGAAGGCTCAAGTATGGTTAGCAAGGAGTAGCATAATCAAATCAGAAAATGCAGCTAAAAAATCGCTCAACACTGTTAATGCTGGTTTCTATTGCTGACCGTACTAGAGACGCGAGCCTAGAACACAAACGGGTACACCGTGCAGAAGTAAACTAGATGATGTTGTACACTGAGTTCAGGGGCCCGAAAAAGGATGCCGTCTGCTCGGGCAGCCTTAGAAACATCTGTAAAAGCTTCTTGTACTTTGGGCAGATTCTGAGAAACTTGATTTTTTCTCGGTTTGCGGGCCCACTTTGAGGGCCTCAACAACGTTTTTTGGAGTCGAAGCTGCCGCGTGTGTGCCTGGAGGTTCACGCGGATCTGAAATCCCCAAATTTCCCGGACTACAATTATTTCTTTTCCACTCTATCTTCCCGTTTTCTTTCCAACGGGTTAAGAAACGCCTCAATCGGAGGTTGTATGCAAAAGATACACTGTTTTTTCTCTTTTTTTTTACACACACACACGACGCTTTCCTAGATGTAGACGAAACCAACTAACTCCTACGGTGAGACCAAAACGTGACCAGAACTCAAAACTCTAGAGGACTAGACGCTAAGACCAGCACAGGACACGACGATGCAACCGAGAGTTCAACCGTGCAAAGTACTGAAAAGACAAATTGCGAGGCTCAAACTGGTTCGGCTAGATTGATCTACTGCTATTTTTCTGTTTTAGTGTACTCTAGGTAAGGAAAAACAATCTAATCTATGGAAAACTGAAATTCTCATCGAGCAACCATGAGCTCTTATACCACTTGATGGGGACAGGATGCTCGATCTTTCGATGAGACTGATAGCTATCGATTGTTGGTGGAGATGACCCTGGCAACCGACTACAAACGCACGACGTCGCTTGCGCCTTAGCAATCGCTGAACCAACTCCGAGATGTTATTGATCTCGCTGGCCGCGCGATCAACCTGAACACGAAGTTCAATCCCTGCGAGCAATCGAAGAACTAGCAAGAATAAAACATAGGCAATCTGATATTGCGAATAGGAAGGAAGGATAAATTGTATTGCGACATCACCAAAGTTGGGATCTCGAAGGTGTCTTGACAGATGGTCGTCCGGCACAACTGAAGAAGAAAAGTTTGCACAATGGCTAAACCTAAACTCAAAAAAATCCAAGTCGTAACAAGGGAGGCGGCGACTCTTAAATAGGGAGACGACCAGGGAGGGACGTCCCACACACACGCCTAGGGTTACAAGGCCCATGGGCCCAAGTGGGGATGGCGCAGCACCCATTTGACTCAGACTCATGAACTAACATGGATTGTTTTGATGATTGTGGCTGGCTCGGATGGAATTTTAAGATGAGATTGGATCTGTTGGAAAGTAGACTTCATAAGCTTTCCATGAAGTACAAGAACATCCCAAACGGAGTCCGTATGAGGAAACTATGCCCGTTTGAACTTGGTACCATCGTAGCAGTCCGAATCTGATTCCAGAATGAGTCCATCGCAAATTCTTGCTTGACTTGTTCCCTTTCCTTCATCCTTCCTAGATGCCTAATCACAAAATTAATATCATTTGCATTAGGTAGCGGAACTATTCTCATAATATATGAACCTAGGAAGGAATTCACCTGTAATTAAGTTGACGAGCACGAGCCTCGAGTAAGTGGTCCTTAAGTAAGTGGAGTTGGTCCTTGTTGTGAATGAGTTGTTATCCATTAAGGAATGTCCTCATCACTACCTCTAACTCCATGAAAAGGTAAGCATCAGGGTCATATTTACCATCAAAAGGGCATAGTGGAATTTAATCTTACCAAGGAATCATCATTGGCACATACCTCACAGCGTGCACGTATGGGAGCAGTTCCAACGGGCGATTTTGTTGACGCTGAGCGCGGAACATCCTCTGAATTTCTGTAGCATAGTCATCAAAAATTTTCACCGGCTTCGCTACCCAAAACTCCATGTCTAGCAGTGAAAGGATGAGGGCCCCGGGAGGTGCTGCCAAATGGAGGTGGCCGGGCCATCCATCAAGACGTTGAACAACGATTCGTAAGAGATGTGTTCAAGGTGCCCATGGAGGCTTCCAAGGCCGTGAGCTTGGTGTTCACAGCAATCTGCATGGTCTCCACTTGACCAGTTTTCATCGTGTACGCACATCCCCTCAGTCCTTCTGTGCGATGCCTAACTTGGTTGTCAAAGTGTTGTATGATGCGCTTGGTGCGAGGTGAATGTTGAGCTTCATCGATAGATTCTCTAGACTCTGCCATTGTTAGATGGAAAAAAAAACAAGAGCAAAAAACACAAAAGAAAAAAAAATTCCTAGACGTCTACTAGGATGTGGGCTATAGAAAAATTGCGTTCACTCTCAGCCGCAGTTCAATCAAGCTCTATAGCAGTTTCAATACCAACTTGGCGGGAGGTGATCACAACTATCAAACAGGAACAAACTCCTAGAGAAGGTGTATCAATGCTTCAGTTGCTAGGCCCTATCAAGCAGTAGTGGAGTCTATGGAGCTATAGGTGGGCTGAAAGTGCTCAAAGGAAATACCAGAACCACGTTGGTCAAAGCAAATTGAATATTCGCTTCAATGACGGTACTGTGCTGGTCGTAGGCTAGAAGACATACTAGAGACGCGAGCCTAGTCACAAACGATACCATAGAACACCAAAAGAAAGCTCTCCTTTTTTAAGTGGTAAAAAGCTAATAAAACTAATATTTTAGGGTATGATGGGGGGCTTTTCTTATCACATTCTTCTTCTTTCCTCTTTTTTTTAATCTCTTTTTTGTCACTTGTTTGTTTTTTTTATGACCCCATGTCAAGGAATGCAACTTGAACTTAGCAAAGGAGATAACTCAAAATGAGCAAGCAACTTAGAGTGAGAAAATAAGATTACTTGAACTCAGCAAGTAAAGCAATTCAAACTGATGGTAACTTATTCCAATGAAGAAAGATATATGAAAACAAATTGATTTCGATGGTGCTGTTTTAGCTGCGGTGCAACTAGATTGGGGGGTGATGGTAGAGATGGTACTAAACATAACAAGAACTCGAGACTCTAGACGACCGGATGCTAAGACCAGCAACATGACACGACGATGCAACCGAACACTCAAAAAACAAAAACCAAGTAGAACTAGTAAAAAGCATGAATTGTTGTGGACTTATGGAATCTAAACAACTATTTGTGCCCTTTTTTCTTTTTTGGTACTGTAGGTAGAAGAAATGCAACTAAAGTATATATCTCTCACCGATCAACCTTAAACTCTGATACCAAATGATACACTCTCGGGGTCCCAATCTTTCGGTGAGAGGGATAACTTCGATTGGAAAGGAGAAGACATTGACGACCCGACTACAACCATCCAAGGAGGTCGTGTCGATGTTTTACACCTGGCAATAAAATATATGGGGCTACTCGGCGGATAGAAACTCGGTGGATTGCAAAGGAACACAGAAGATTTTATACTAGTTCAGGCCCTCATTGTGAGGTAATACCCTACGTCTAGTTGTGGTGTTATTCCTTTGAGGATTTGTGGTGGTGATTCTGGTGAACCAACTCAACCTCCGAGCTTATGTGTGCTCTTCTGCCCTCATGGGGCGCCCTGCCTCCCCTTATATACTGGGGGACAGGGTTACAAGGTAGGAGTCCCCATCGGATTACGACTAGGAGATCTCCCCTTAGAGATATAACGCACCCGACTAGGACTGTATATTCCTTCCTATACAAGGCGAAGTCTGCCGAATCCAGCTATATCTCTAATTACAAGGCTAGGCCCATCCTCTATCCGAGTGGACCATATGCTTGTCATGAGGTACCCGGGGCCCATGGCACCCACAGGTCGCGCCATAGCGATCGATACACCGACTCCAAATGGTTGTTCGTGATCTTCACGGAACACGATCACCTAACCACAAGGGTACTTGTTCCTACAAGCAATCAAGAACTATCAAGAACAAGATGAACGAGCAATCCGAATACTCACAATGAGTGGGGTTCCAAAGACGAGAAAAGGACGATCTAACCGATCATGGTTTTACTTGGCAAAGTAGCAATTCTAAACTTTGATATCAACACAAACCCAACTACATATGAAGATGGCAGCCCTTTATATAGGATGTTTAGGACGGTTTGCTACAGTAACCACCTTTGCTACATTATGTCGTCTGCAACGGTACCTACATGCTACATTACTACTCGGTAGATACATTGTATGCTTAGTTGTCAAGGAGCAAGTCAAATTGGAATGCAATTTGTTTGTTTTCTTCTTAGCTTACATCATTTATGGGATAGTGGGTCTCGCTCGTCATATGTTGGATCCTCTGCGCCACTCGTCATTGTGATGTTTTCTGAATTGTAAATCCTTATCTGAATTGTCCTTCGTTCCTAAGCACAATAATATCATCACAAGCATCAAATAGTATTCTATTCTGTATATCATCTTTATGATAACTTAAGAACATATTCACCTGATAATTAAGCTGGCGTGCTCGCGCTCTAGTAATTGGTCCTACAGCACTTGTTCAGTTTTAACCTGGGGAATAATTGGGCTAGGCGTGGTTGTATCGATGGTGGAGATGTCCTCATCACCCGGTTTGCCCATGCAACGCATCTTCAAATAGACATACCTCGGTGTAGAAAACTTATAATCACGTGTCGTTTGTTCCATTAGAAAGTACACTTGACAAGCTTTCCATGTATGTAAGCCATGTATGCCGAAAGTCTTCGATTCAAACAAGAATTCAACAAGAGCTTTGTGAACAGAATAATAACCAATCTTTTCCATGTGTGCCACTACCTACCTCACCTCCGGCTTGGCCCACATGTTTGTGCATGCTAATTGTTCACTTCTCTCACATCTAAAAACAATGTAGTGACAAATATTATGTAGCATCAAATTCTCACGTATTCCATATATAGATTTAGAGAGAAACGAGTTCACCTTATAATTTGATTCGCATGCGTAGGAGAATATCCAAAAACTTGGTATATCCGCATCATCCTCCCTTTCTTCATGAAAAGCTATCCTCGGCTTTTGGTAATCTGAAATTGCGCTAAACAAAGATAGCAACATGAATGCAAAATATATGTATATGTCATGAGTGTCGAAGTTCTCTGGTTTACACACAATACAATATGCATAGTAGCCATAGGACTTGTATGTCATATCAATGTTCATAGCAATTTGCTTCCTGTTCACATCGTACTTACTCATATCATTCCCCCTCCCTTGAAGAAAAGTCGTCCCCGACTTTTGCAAGATTGCACAAATGGAAAAGGAGATGAATAAAGTATTGCAATTTATTGAAAGCATAGTCACGGCCTTTCTTGCTTCAGCTGCGCTACTCTGATTTGAAGAGCATGTAACTAAAATACCATGTAACAAATTTTGATTCAAACAATATATATAACCATGCTCATCATTCGTTTCAAGAAATTCAAAGCTTTGAACAATAGATTTGTAGTCTATATATACAGTAACATCATTAAACTTGGCACAACCTATGCATAACCCATGCACACAAAATTTATTATGTACTTCATAATTACCAACCAAAATAAACTCATATCCATCATTGTAGGCATAAGAAAATGGATTCAAGCAAGTTATTTCAAAAATTCCATCAATAGTTCCATCAAGCTCAACAGGTTTATCAAATATGATATGAATCAAAAAATAATCATTTTGTATTCTAGCCAACACTTCCTTGTGAGTAATCAACTCCACATCACGTAAATTTAGCAAATAAAATTCTAAACATGGAACTATGAATCTATCACAAGATGACATATAGGAATCAATTGCGGCATTTATATATTCAAATTTACTCACCATGTTTTGCTGTAATGGCAAATCAACACAATCAAATTTACCTTCTATATCATCCTGATGTGTCGTAGGTGCGGTAGTAGGCACTACGTGATTGATAACACCTCTTTCTTGAATTCGAAACCACGGGACAACAAGTATCATATTTTGAACTGTGGCTATCTCCTCATCTTTCTCAAGCTGCATATTGTGAGAAATAACACTAAAAGTAGAAATTAACTCGTTAGTTTCAAAATTTTCCTCACATGGCTTATCATCTACTTCTCTCTTTTCATTTGGTGTATCTCTCACACTCAGAAATTGGATGCACTCAGCCTCACATTTAATGGAATCACACAACTTGCTCTTTTCAACTCTCTCACTCAATTTGGCTATCTGGCTCTCTTCCTCACATGGGTTTTCTTGCATCTCATCCTCGATTGACCATGGGCTAGCAATGGCGCATTTGCCATCAACCATGATTTGTTGTGTGGCATGATGCGATGCAACATCTGTCCATGTCACTTTAGCCGAAAGGAATGTCCCATGTTCGACTAAGTACTCTTGCTTCTTGGACAACACATATTCCATCGTTCTTTTCGTCCTCTTCTCTCTATCAAGAAGAAATAATATTGAAGACATTGGACGAAGTATCACCTGTCTTCCCTTTTGTAACAGTGAATAAGAATTTGTGTTGTGATCATATTTAAGCTTATGACTCTTCATCCATTGCCATTCCATTAATATATGACAAGATGACGATGACATAGGTACTAGAACCACATCACACTCAACATTATCTGAAAATTCTCCTAATGAAAAGGGCACTTTTACTCTTCTTGTAATGCTGAGATTGCAACTTGTCCACTCTAATAGATATGGATTAGGATGTGGACATGTGGTTAGGTTTAATTTATCCACAAGCTCAATACTGACCATGTTAACCATGCTCAAGTCATCAATTGTGATGGCACAAGAAACAAACTTGACTTTACATCTTGAGTGAAACAACATGGTACTTCTACCATCTTCTTCATCCAAAAAGATACCACTTGTGTGCAGCATCAACTTCAGATTTCCTGCCATTATTAGTTATAAAAAGTTCCTATCTATAGAAGCAAATAAGCAAGATTATGGTGGAAACTCTCAACTACACCCTTCTTACCAATCGATGTTCTTACCCTTCCTTCTTGAGATGAGGGGCAGATCACACTCCGCTGGTGGTAGATACTCAAAGATGATAGTTAAGCGAATTCACAGTTCAAGAGCAAATGCACAAGTAATAAATATACGGAGCTTGGAGGGCTTAGTGTATGTCCTAGTAATTCTAAATTCCAACTATTGTTTTGTTAAGTAATAATCCAAGCTAGAACAATATGCCTAGTTGCTGATAATAATATATAAGTAAAGTATATAGCAACTCACACAATGATAATGGGACTTATGCAACCAAGGAATGAGCTATCACAATATGAATTTTAAAACCAAAGCACGTGTTGCAAAAGTACAAGGAGAGACGCTAGCTGATTGCTCAAATTCAGAATTGGGCTACAAGATTTGCACAACCAAGCAACTTCAAAAAAAAAGTAGCAAATATAACCAATCAATGTGGTGATTGTAGCACTTTTCTTTCTTTCTTCTTCTTTTTTTCAACCTTTTTCTTTTGAACTTTTTCTTTTCTCCTTTTTTTTTACTACAATCAGCACACTAGATTGCACTACAATGATAAGACATGATTGTTCAATACAACTCACAAACGTGCAAAGCCCAAGAGAAACTTTCTACAGCTAGTCTCAATGGGATCAAAGTATTCACAAAGAAAAAAATGGTTCACTATTTTATTTTGATGTATGGACTCAACACACAAAACTGAAAGTAAAACTGAAACTGACAGGACAAGAAAACTGAAATGAGATACTGACTTTTTCGACTCAAAAACAGATAGCTAGAGGCCGAATTTCAACTTTTGTATTAGACAGTGATATGTAGAGGACCTTGTGCTCTTTCCAATAAGTATCTAAATTCTGAAAACCGACTGTATATATAAAAATTATGACACTTTTACCGAAAGACACATGCACTGAAAATTCAGAACGTGAAAGAAATTATGCACACAGCTAGGGTTTCCGTTTTACAACAGAAAACTTACCACAAAAGCAAGCCCTAGCACGTGAACAAGATAAATCTATGTAGACTCAAAGGGAACACGAAGGAAAACTAGGATCAGCAACTAAAACACAAGTATAATGGACTAGAACTTAATAAAACGCACTAGAAACAAAATATAAACTATGGGTTATATTTTTTTAGGGTTTTTGTGTATAGGACATAAAAAAAATATGTAGCTAAGGGTAAAGATCCTACCGAGACAACCGTGCTCTGATACCAAGATGATACGGGGTGCCTGACCTTCTCGACATAGAATCTGGATATACCGTGTAATCAACGAAGAAGATGAACAACGTGCTACCCTTGCAGCATACCTTTCACCATGAATTCACAAAACCACATGCAAGATATGATCCACTCGACCATGCAAAAGTGGATCTATTGCTCCCTCAATTCCCTGAAAGGAAAAGTAAGAACAATCGATGGCAGAAACTCTCAATTCCCCTTTCTAATTTGGCGGCCGCGGCACAAACCCTAGGAGAAGAACAAGAGCAATATTTCTTCGAAAATATGTGTATATTAAACATGGTCCATCCTTTTTGGTCATTTACAAAAGCTTATATAGCCATTACATAGATTAGAAACTAACTAGGAATAATATACAACAAATATGGAAACCTATCAAGACTGCCAATGGTTTGTTTCAGACTTTGCGGTGAAACCAGAAGGAATTGGTATCCCGGGCCCTATCTAGCACATGGGCCATAAAGTTAGCTTTCCAACAAGTACTCACATGTCCAAAACGGACTTCGGACGAGAGAGTTTGGGCCAAACCGAATCCGATTTAGACTTTTTCCTTCTTATCTTCAAACTCCTTATTATAGAAGAGTTGAATCCGTGGGGAACTTGTAGATGGAGTCCTTGCCAAAGCCTATATGGGCCTTTGAATAATAGAACCCCGTCCAAACAAGTCGTGGAAAGCCCACTTTTATCATCTGAAGGACCGAAACAGGCGACCAGAGGGGGGGGGTGAATGGGAGCCTATAAAAATTTCTTTCAAAAAGAAACTCGGCCTATGTCCCAAATTTCAACCCAACGCCCCTCTCAATCAATCGTCAAGATTACTTACCCCAACTAGTGGTGTAATAATCTTAGGAACGATTAAACAAGTTCTCCAAGCCGGCAGAAGCAAAAATAATTAAGACAGCTCAAAACTGCCCTGTAAAGAATTCCTCAAACACCTTGCGTGCAGTAGCGACAACAGCAGCTTGCTGGTGGCCGGCAAATAGCAGGTGCTGAACTCCCGTCCTGGCGTGCTCGACCAGCAGCAGCAGGGAACGGCAACGACACCCAGCGAACAGCAGAAACTTGACTCCGCGACGGCGCGCGTGAGGTCACTGGCAGCAGACAGTAGGAAAAGTAGATGCAAACAAAAAGAACAGAAAAGTAGATGCAAACAAAAAAGAACAATTCACCAAGATGAATGATTAACTCCAGTAATTGTTCTACAGAACTGCATCTAGCCTCCGCCCGATCGTCCTCCCTCTCTTGATTGGAGAGATCAATAAAAATCTCTCTCTAGACTTGAAGACCTAGGCTAGATCGAGAGAGAAGGTGTGTTCCCTGGAACCCTAGGCACGGGTACTGTTCACGTGAACAGTAGCTCGCCCCAAAAAGCCCAAAAACCCCCCACCTCTCTCAACCCTAGGTGCCACATATTTATATCTCCAAAAAGGTGGCCCACCTAAATTACAAGACTGCCATTACGCGACGTAAACGACACGTAATGGCATGATAATCATATCCAATCAATCACGTCCTCCATGGCAAATTCCGCGATGTTCGCGATCCCTCCATCTCCACGATGTGATCCTCGCGATGTCGCCGCACGACCATCCGAAATCATATCGCGATCGCCGGAAATTTCCATCTTCGGCCACGCCCGCCGCACGAGCGTCCCGGTACGTCCTTGGTTTTATGGCTCAACCAAGAAACCGTCCACCGACGTCCTCCTGCCGTGTAGCCAGATACAGTAGATGTACACCGCACAATCTCCGTCCCTCGAACGCGAGCGTCGAACCACCCTTCACCGCCCCGCGGTTCATCAGCATGGCATCCTATCCCCGTTCTTCACAGATTGCCGCATGATTAGTCTCCACCTGTCACCTGCAACCACAGCCTGCCAAGAGACACGTCACACGCACACCGTGTTGTCAATCGCTCATCACAAGGCACTAGCCCCACGGGCATCTCATCATCAATGCTGCTGCTTGCGCATCACCCGGTCTGTCCTTGCAGCGCATCTTCAAATAGACGTAACTCAGTGTAAAAAACTCCAAATCACGTGTTGTTTGTTCCATTGGAAAGTACACTTGACAAGCTTTCTATGTATGTAAGCCATGTATGCTGAAAGTCTTCGATTCAAACCAAAATTCACCAAGAACTTCGGGAACAGAACAATAACCGATCTTTTCTGACCGGTAACTGATACCGTACCCCGGCGGTTTGGGCGGTAACCGCGGTTACCGGCAGTTTGGTCGTCACTGGTGGCACGATAACAGAACGCTCCAAACGCCTCTAAAGCTATTTTTGATCATTTGGGATTGATTTGGCACCATTTGTTGTGAACATGTTATTTTCGCGAGTTGTGTGGCATGATAACAAAACGCTCCAAACGCCTCTAAAGCTATTTTTCATCATATGGGAGTGATTTGACACCATTTATTGCGAACATGTATTTTTCGCGAGTTGTGTGGCACGATAATAAAACGCTCCAAACGTCTCTATAGCTATTTTTGATAATAGGGAGTGATTTGACACCTTTAGTTGCGAACTTGTATTTTTTGCGAGATGCGTGACGGATAACAAAATGCTCCAAACTCCTCTAGAGGTATTTTTGATCATATGGTAATGATTTAACACTATTTGTTATGAACTTGTATTTTTCACGTGTTATCTGTCATGTTAAGAAACTCCTCTAAAGGTACTTTTGTGCATATCGGAGTGATTTAACACCATTTGTTGCGAACTTGTATTTTTTGTGAATTGTGTGGCATCCTAACAAAACGCTCCAAACGCCTCTATAGCTATTTTTGATCATATGGGAGTAATTTGACACATTTGTTGCGAACTAGTATTTTTCGCAAGTTGCGTGGCGGGATAACAAAACACTCCAAACTGCTCTAGATGTACTTTTGTGCATATGGGAGTGAGTTAACACCATTTGTTGCGAACTTCTATTTTTTTTGCGAGGTGTGTGGCACGATAGCAAAACGCTCTAAACGCCTTTATAGCTATTTTTGATCATATGGGAGTAATTTGACACACCATTTGTTGCAAACTTGTATTTTTCGCGAGTTGTGTGGCACGATAAGAAAACGCTCCAAACGCCTCTATAGCTATTTTAATCATATGGGAGTGATTTGACACAATATGTTGCGAACTTATATTTTTCGCGAGTTATGTGGCACAATAACAAAACGCTCCAAGCGCTTCTAAAGGTATTTTTGATCATATGGGGGTAATTTGACACCATATGTTACGAATTTGTACTTTTTCCTAGTTGTCTAGTTTGTTAAAAAAACGATTCAAACTCCTCTAGTGGTACTTTTGTGCATATGGGAGTGATTTAACACCATTTGTTGCGAACTTGTATTTTTCGCGTGTTGTCTGGCATGTTAAGAAAACGGTCCAAACTCCTCTAGAGGTACTTCTGTGCATATGGTAGTGATTTAACACCATTTGTTGCGAACTTGGTATTTTTCGCGAGTTGTGTGGCACGAACAAAACGCTCCAAACGCCTGTATAGTTATTTTTAATCGTAAGGAAGTGATTTGATACCATTTGTTACGAACATGTTGTGGGTGCCATGGGCCCCGGGTACCTCATGACAAGCATATGGGCCACTCGGACAGAGGATGGGCCTAGCCTTGTAATTAGAGATATAGCTAGATTCGGCAGACTTCGCCTTCTATAGAAAGGAATATACAGTCCTAGTCGGGTGCGTTATATCTCTAAGGGGAGATCTCCTAGTCGTAATCCGATGGGGACTCCTACCTTGTAACCTTGTTCCCCAGTATATAAGGGGAGGCAGGGCGCCCCATGAGGGCAGGTGCACATAAGTTCATCAGAACCACCACCGTATATCCTCAAAGGAATACATACAAACTGGACGTAGGGTATTACCTCACATTGAGGGCCTGAACCAGTATAAAATCCCTCTGTGTTCCTTTGCAATCCACCGAGTTTACATCCGCCGACTAGCCCTATATATTTATTGCCGGTGTAAAACATCGACAGTTGGCGCGCCAGGTAGGGGCTTCGGCGCGATCTACATCTACAAGCTCGATGGATCCAGCAACCGAAGTCGTCGGCGGCAAACTCTCCCCCGGAGATACAATCGCATTCAGAAGCCTCGACTTCGTCGCCGACCAGATCGGCAATCTCACCCAGGCCGACGCGGACCCGATCCAACCGGTCGAGGAACCAGCTGACTCCGCGCCAGTCGGCCCATACGACGCTGCGGCAATCTTCGACGACATGCTGCGGCGATCTCCAATACGCCCGAGTTCAGGGACAACTCTTCCTTCCAGTGTTCGACTCGGACTCGGTTCTGAGCCGGCCGAGATCGGGCCGAGAAGGGAAGAGATCGTCAACTTCCCGTTCGGACTCGGCGACGCCGCGGATATCTACAATCTACATCCGACGCGGCAAACCCGATCCCCTGGAGTTCGACTCGGATACGGCTCCGAGCCGCTCGAGATCGGATCTAGGGAGGTCGGAGTTACACTCATCCCCATCAACCATCCCGACTTCGACTCGAAGTCGGACTCCGACTTCCAGTCGGACTACGACTCTAAGTCGGATAGCAGCTCGGCAAGCTTCTCCCCGCCACGAGAAATCTTCATGGCATCCAAAGGCTCTACTCCTACTCAGGAATCACGCCGACTACACGAACAACAAGAGGAGGAGGCCTGCCGTCTGCGAGAACAACAGGAGGAAGAAACAAGACGCCTGCACGCCCGCAATGACGGCCTACGCAGGGCTGGGCGAACCGCTCAGCAACAAACCCTCCAAACAAAAGTCGGCGACCACGACGTCTTCGTCGCGCCACAACAGAACATCGTGGCCGCCGCAACCTTACTGGACACGCTCCAACTTGGGCCTGATCACCAGGCCACCCCGACGATCGCAAGGATAAAAGCCATGCTTACCGCTGTTGCATGTCAGCAGCACCAACAGTCGGGAGATACCCTCATACCGACCAACCGGTCGGCATCCCCAATGGCAGTCTCGTCTACCTCAAAGCGACGCCGAGTGGCCGGCTCTAGTCGGCTGCACACGGAGTCATGCCAAACGTCACTCGGCAACCCAAACCACAATCGGCAACGTCGAAGTGACCGTCGGGACAACCGGGATCTCCGAGGCCAACTATGGCGTGATCTTCGGCAGGACACCAATGCTCGGCGCCGCGAACGAGAAGAAGACGGGCAACGCCAACTGGAAGACGAGAACGAGCATTTCGGCCTCTACCACGAGCGGTTTCGCCGCAGTAGTCGGGGTCGGAGTCCACATGAAGACGGAGGCATACCAGCCTTCACCCAGGAGCTACAACAGGTCGACTGGCCAGTCGGCTTTAAGCCTACAGGCATCAACAAATACGATGGCAAGACCAATCCCGAGTCCTGGCTCACGATCTACACTCTGGCGATCCGAGCAGCTGGGGGAAATCACAAAGTCATGGCTAACTACCTCCCAGTTGCTCTAGCCGACTCAGCGAGGACATGGTTAACAGGACTCCCAAAGCGATCAATCGGCTCTTGGGGAGAACTCCGGGAACGGTTCATCACCAACTTCCAGGGAACATACGAGAGGCCATCTTCCGAGTACCACCTATATCAGTTGCGCAAAAGGAAGAACGAGTCTCTTCGTGACTTCATCAAGAGGTTTTCTGAGAGGAGGAACTCAATCCCGAACGTCAAGGATGAGGTCGTCATCGCCGCCTTTCGAAAAGGAGTCAAAGACACCTCGTTCATCGACAAATTCACTCGGAAGCCTCCCAACTCTGTCAAGGCTTTATTCGACATGGCGAACAAATACGCCGACTCGGCCCACGCTGTTGCCGAGGCCCTCGATGACAACAAGTCACCCTGACAGAAGAAGCGGGACGACACCGACGACGCGGTCCCGACTAAAGCTGGGAATCGCAAACGCAAGTCAGACGGCTCCATTGTGGCAGTCGGTCACAACCGTCTCCGACCTTCAACAACTGAAGATTATCAGAACAACAAGTGACATGCTCGGGGGCTCACAAGCTCAATTTCAAGGATGGCATCCCCACTCCCAAATACCGAACAGCTAAGTCGCTTTCTGACTTCTTCACTTGGCCTCGCCAATGCCGCAGCCACTTACACCTAATAGGTGTACAAGTTGCCCTGCACTTTTTTCTGTTTTTGCTCTTAAATGATTGCAAAAGTACTTGAGTAGCATAAATTCCGATCCGTGAAACTCTGCTCCATGTAAGACAAACTCAAGTCACCCAAAACGCGTGCCTGGGAAAGAGCCATGAGCCAACTCCCGACGCTAGGGGGCTATGACTAGTCGGGCAGAGTGCTTAAACGTAAGGGGTCAACTACTCGAGGAAATTAATATCAAAAAGAGGAAGAACACGTATTTACATACATTGTAAAATACATTTTATTCGGGTGATTATTTCCATCATCAGATGCTACTCATCCGATATTTTTATATTGCAGGCCTAGCTCCGGATATGCGTGACAGGAGCTCAGGGCTGCGAGCCTATCTCCTACGCTCGGGGGCTGGACAAGTCTGCCAAAATACGCTCGGGATGCTCCATGAGGGCTACTTACTGAGTACTTGCGCCAGTCGGGACGTCATCTTCCTCGGCTATGCTCCATGCGAGCTAATAACCGGCCTCCGGCGCCAGTCGGGGCTGTGTACTTCTCGGCTAAGTAGGGTACGCCCCATGAGGGTCGCCAGCCGAATCCTACGCTAATGCTAGGTTCGGGTACCTTATCCAGCTTTACCGAAGTCAGAGAAGACCTATGTCATCAAAGCACATCCGGAGTTCCCATGCACCGCGTCACACCTGGGGAGAGCGAGCAGATTCTGCAATATACCTACTCAGGCGTCTGTGGCAACCAAGATGCATCCGAAGCATAAGTCGGAAAGACTTGCAGACGAGGATTCCTCTGGCTGATTGCGGTTACCAACGCCGCCATACTCATCCTGACATGCGATGGATGCTACTTCTATAGAGCTATGCTGGGTAGGTTGGTTCAGGCCGACTTACTTGGTAATAGCCACCAAGACATGAGTTCCTACAGTAGCATGCTCCATGTGGGCCGCCTGCAGGCTGAGTTGAAATTATAGCGCTGGTGCTACCCACAGGAACCGATGAGGTAAACAGATATGCTTCATGAGAGCCTTATTGCTAAACATATATGTTTGGGTATCTGTCTTATCCACCAGGTCTCGAGGATACATCCTTACAGGGATCACAAGCTGGTCTTCATTAAAATTGGAGATGCAGGTATCTCTCTCGAGTACACCTAACCACGTAATGGATTTATTTTTCATACAGTGGTACTCGACCTACATGCGTGGCCACCAGTTGCCATGAGCAGCATTATTCCCGCTGACATGACGCGGATGAGTCTAACTTTCGAGTAGTACACTACTCGGGAGAGACTATAAAATTCTCATTCCCGCTGACATGACGCGGATGAGTCTAACTTTCGAGTAGTACACTACTCGGGAGAGACTATAAAATTCTCATTCCCGCTGACATGACGCGGATGAGTCTAACTTTCGAGTAGTACACTACTCGGGTAACTTTCGAGTAGTACACTACTCGGGAGAGACTATAAAATTCTCATTCCCGCTGACATGACGCGGATGAGTCTAACCTTCGAGTAGTGCACTACTCGGGAAAGACTATAAACAATCTTCCAGCTGACGAGCTGAAGAGTCTAACTTCCGAATGGGACGCCACTCGGGAAAGACTATAAACCCTTTTCCAGCTGACATGAAGCTGACGAGTCTAATTTTCGAGTAATATATTACTTGGGAAAGACTATAAATAATCATCCCGGCTGACATGACGCCGACGAGTCTGATTTTCGAGTAGTATACTACTCGGGAAAGACTATAAACCCTTCTTTCCAGCTGACATGACGCTGAAGAGTCTCATATACGAGTAGCACCCTACTCGGCAAGACTATAGACACACATTCCGACTGACATGAAGTCGAAGAGTCCTACATACGAGTAGTTCCCTGCTCGGCAAGACTATAAATTATATTCCGGTTGACATGATACCGAAGAGTTTCATGTACCAGTAGTAATCTACTCGGGAAAGACTACAAGGTTAAAGATCTTTGACTTCATGTTTAATTGTTTTCACAATTAAGCACAAAGTCGGGGGCTACACCTAATAGGTGCGCCTATTCGGCGCACACTATTCCAACATCTACATGGAGCCCTTCATAGCCTCGCTGCCAGCTGACATGAAGCAGGACTCGGGAGAAGCAGCACTCAAACAAAGAGCACTCGGGAGCAATACATTCGGGAAGACTTCACCGTGGAGGATGAGCACTCGGCATCAGCTGTGACTCAACTATGAAGGTCTCGGGGGCTACTGTGGGTGCCATGGGCCCCTTGTACCTCATGACAAGCATATGGGCCACTCGGACAGAGGATGGGCCTAGCCTTGTAATTAGAGATATAGCTAGATTCGGCAGACTTCGCCTTCTATAGAAAGGAATATACAGTCCTAGTCGGGTGTGTTATATCTCTAAGGGGAGATCTCCTAGTCGTAATCCGATGGGGACTCCTACCTTGTAACCTTGTTCCCCAGTATATAAGGGGAGGCAGGGCGCCCCATGAGGGCAGGTGCACATAAGTTCATCAGAACCACCACCGTATATCCTCAAAGGAATACATACAAACTGGACGTAGGGTATTACCTCACATTGAGGGCCTGAACCAGTATAAAATCCCTCTATGTTCCTTTGCAATCCACCGAGTTTACATCCGCCGACTAGCCCCATATATTTATTGCCGGTGTAAAACATCGACACATGTATTTCTTGCAAGTCGTGTGGCATGATAATAAAACGCTCTAAACACCTCTATAACTATTTTTGATAATATGGGAGTGATTTGACACCATTAGTTACGAACTTGTATTTTTCGCGAGATGCGTGGTGGGATAACAAAACGCTTCAAACTCCTCTAGAGAGACTTTTGTGCTTGTGGGATTGATTTAACACCATTTGCTGCGAGCTTGTATTTTTCGCGAGTTGTGTGGCGGGATAACAGAACGCTCCAAACTCCTCTATAGCTATTTTTGATCATATGGTAGTGATTTGACACCATTTGTTGCGAACTTGTATTTTTCGCGTGTTTTCTGGCATGTTAAGAGAACGCTCCAAACTCCTCTAGAATTACTTTTGTGCATATGGGAGTGATTTAACACCACTTATTGCGAACTTATATTTTTCAAGAATTGTGTGGCACAAAAACAAAATGCTCCAAACGCCTCCATAGCTATTTTTGATCATATAGGAGTGATTTGACATTTTTTGTTGCGAACATGTATTTTTTGAGAGTTGCATGGCACGATAACGAAACGCTCCAAACTCCCCTAGAGGTATTTTTGTGCATATGCGAGTGATTTAGCACCATTTGTTGCGAACTTGTATTTTTCGCGATTTGTGTGGCATGATAACAAAAGGCTCCAAATGCCTCTATAGCTATTTTTGATCATATGGGAGTGATTTGACACCATTTATTGCGAACTTATATTTTTCGCTAGTTGTATGGCATGTTAAGAAAACACTCCAAACTCCTCTTAATGTACTTTTGTGTATATGGGAGTGATTTAACACAATTTGTTACGAACTTGTATTTTTCGCGAGTTGTATGGCATATTATGAAAATGCTCCAAACTCCTCTAGAGGTACTTTTGTGCACATGAGAGTGATTTAACACCATTTGTTGCGAACTTGTATTTTTCACGAATTGTATGGCCTGTTAAGAAAACGCTCCAAACTCCTCTAGAGGTAAGTTTCTGCATATAGGAGTGATTTTACACCATTTATTGTGAACTTGTATTTTTCGCAAGTTGTGTGGCACGATAATAGAACGCTCCAAACGCCTCTATAGCTATTTTTGATCATATAGTAGTAATTTAACAACATTTATTGCGAACTTATATTTTTTGCGTGTTGTCTGGCATGGTAAGAAAACGCTCAAACTCCTCTAGAGGTATTTTTGATCAGATGGGAGTGATTTGACACCATTTGTTACGAACATGTACTTTTCGCGAGTTGTGTGGCACGATAACAAAACGCTCCAAACGCCTCTATAGCTATTTTTGATCATATGGGAGTGATTTGACACCATTTGTTGCGAACTTGTATTTTTCGCGAGTTGTATAGCATGTTAAGAAAATGCTCCAAACTCCTCTAGAGGTACTTTTGTGCATATGGGAGTGATTTGACACCATTTGTTGTGAACTTATATTTTTCGCAAGTTGTATGGCACGATAACATAAAGCTCGAAATGCCTCTATAGCTATTTTTGATCATATGGGAGTGATTTGACATCATTTGTTGCGAATTTGTTCTTTTCGCGAGTTGTATGGCATATTAAGAAAACGCTCCAAACTTCTCTGGATGTACTTTTGTGCATATGGGAGTGATTTAACACAATTTGTTGCAAACTTGTATTTTTTGCGAGTTGTTTGGCATGTTATGAAAACGCTCCAAACTCCTCTAGAGGTACTTTTGTGCATATGAGAGTGATTTAACATTATTTGTTGCGAACTTGTATTTTTTGCAAGTTGTATGGCATGTTAAGAAAATGTTCCAAACTCCTCTTGAGGTACTTTTCTGTATATGGGAGTGATTTAACACCATTTGTTACGAACTTGTATTTTTGCGAGATGTGTGGCACGATAACAAAATGCTTCAAACGCCTATATAGCTATTTTTGATCATAGGGGAGTAATTTGACATATTTGTTGCGAACTTGTAATTTTCACGAGTTGCGTGACGGGATAACAAAACGCTGCAAACTCCTTTTAAGGTACTTTTGTGCATATGGGAGTGATTTAACACAATTAGTTACGAACTTGTATTTTTCCCGAGTTGTATGGCATGTTAGGAAAACGCTCCAAACTCAACTAGAGGTACTTTTGTGCATAATAAGAGTGATTTAACTCCATTTGTTGCAAAGTTGTATTTTTCGCGAGTTATGTGGCACGATAACAAAATGCTCCAAACACCTCTATAGCTATTTTTGATCATATGTGAGTAATTTGGCACCATTTGTTGCGAACTTGTAATTTTCGCGAGTTGTATGGCATGTTAAGAAAACGCTCCAAACTCCGCTAGAGGTACTTTTGAGCGTATGGCAGTGATTTGACACCAGTGGTTGCGAACTTGTATTTTTCGCGAGTTGTATGGCAGGACAATATAACGCTCCAAATGCCTCTAAAGGTATTTTTGATCATATGAGAGTGATTTGACACCTTTTGTTGTGAACTTTTACTTTTCGCAAGTTGTGTAGCACGATAACAAAATGCTCCAGACACCTCTATAGCTATTTTTAATCACATGGGAGTGATTTGACATAATTTGTTGCGAACTTGTGTTTTTGGCGAGTTGTGTGGCACGATAACATAACGCTTCAAACGCCTCTAAAGTTATTTAACAAAACGCTCCGAACTCCTCTTGATGTACTTTTGTGCATATGGGAGTGATTTAACACAATTTGTTACGAACTTGTATTTTTCGCGAGTTATATGGCCTGTTAAGAAAACGATCTAAACTCCTCTAGAGGTACTTTTCTGCATATAGGAGTGATTTAACACTATTTCTTGCGAACTTGTAATTTTCGCGAGTTGTGCGGCACGATAATAAAACGCTCCAAACTCCTCTATAGCTATTTTTGATAATATGGGAGTGATTTGACACCAATTGTCACTTGTATTTTTCGCGAGTTGCATGGCCTGTTAAGAAAACGATCCAAACTCCTCTAGAGGTACTTTTCTGCATATGGGAGTGATTTAACACCATTTCTTGCGAATTTGTATTTTTCGCGAATTGTGTGGCACGATAATAAAATGCTCCAAACACCTACGTAGCTATTTTTGATAATATAGAGTGATTTGACACCATTTGTTGCGAACTTGTATTTTTCACGAGATGCGTGGCGGGATAACAAAACGCTCCAGACTCCTCTAGAGGTATTTTTGATCATATGGCTGTAATTTGACAACATTTATTGCGAACATCTATTTTTCGCGTGTTGTCTAGCATGTTAAGAAAATGCTCAAACTCCTCTAGAGCTATTTTTGATTATATGGGAGTGATTTGACACCATTTGTTGCGAACTTGAACTTTTCGCGAGTTCTCTAGCTTGTTAATAAAACGCTCTAAACTCCTATAGGCGTACTTTTGTGCATATGGGAGTGATTTAACACTATATGTTGCGAACTTGTATTTTTCGCGAGTTCTGTGGCACGATAACATAACAGTCCAAACTCCTCTAGAGGTATTTTTGTGCATATGAGAGTGATTTAACACCATTTGTTGTGAACTTGTATTTTTCACGAGTTGCGTGGCATGATAACAGAACGGTCCAAACTCCTCTAGAGGTATTTTTGTGCATATGGGAGTGATTTAACACTATTTGTTATGAATTTGTATTTTTCGCGAGTTGCGTGGCACGATAACAGAACGGTCCAAACTCCTCTAGAGGTATTTTTGTGCATATGGGAGTGATTAAACACAATTTCTTACGAACTTGTATCTTTTGCGAGTTGTACAGCATGTTATGAAAACGCTCCAAACTCCTCTAGATGTACTTTTATGCATATGAGAGTAATTTAACACCATTTGTTGCGAACTTGTATTTTTCGTGTGTTGTGTGGCACCATAACAAAACGCTCCAAACTCCTCTATATCTATTTTGGATCATATGGGAGTGATTTGACACCATTTGTTGCGAACTTGTACTTTTCGCGAATTGTGTGGCACGATAATAAAAGGCTCCAAACGTCTCTAAAGCTATTTTTGATTATATAGAAGTGATTTGACACCATTTGTTGCGACTTGCATTTTTCGCGACTTGTGTGGTTCGATAACAAAACACTCCAAACGCCTCTATAGCTATTTTTGATAATATGGGAGTGATTTGACACCATTTGTTGCGAACTTGTATTTTTCGCGAGTTGCGTGGCGGGATAACAAAACGCTTCAAACTCCTCTAGAGAGACTTTTGTGCTTGTGGGAGTGATTTAACACCATTTGTTCTGAGCTTGTATTTTTCGCGAGTTGTGTGGCGGGATAACATAACGCTCCAAACTCCTCTAGAGGTATTTTTGTGCATATGGGAGTGATTTGACACTATTTGGTGTGAACATGTATTTTTCGCGAATTGTGTGGCACGATAACAAAAGACTCCAAACGCCTCTATAGCTATTTTGATAATATGGGAATGATTTGACAACATTTGTTAGGAACTTGTATTTTCGTGAGTTATGTGGCACGATAACAAAACGCTCCAAATGCCTCTGTATCTATTTTTGATCATATAGGAGTGATTTGACACTATTTATTACGAACTTGTATTTTTCGCGAGTTGTGTGGCACGATAACATAATGCTCCAAACGCCTCTAAAGGTATTTTTGATCATATGGGAGTGATTTGACACCATTTGTTACGAACTTGTATTTTTGCGAGTTGCGTGACGGAATAACAGAACGCTCCAAACTCCTATAGAGGTACTTTTGTGCATATGGGAGTGATTTAACACCATTTGTTGCGAACTTGTATTTTTCGCGAGTCGTGTGGCATGATAACAAAATGCTCCAAAAGTCTTTATAGATATTTTTGATAATATAAGAGTGATTTGACACCATTTGTTGCGAACTTGTATTTTTTACGAGTTGTATGGCACGATAACAAAACGCTTCAAACGCCTCTTTAGCTTTTTTTGATAATATAGGAGTGATTTGACACGATTTGTTGCGAACTTGTATTTTTCGGGAGTTGCGTGGCGGGATAACAGAACGCTCCAAACTCCTCGAGAGGTACTTTTGTGCATATAGGAGTGATTTCACACTATTTGTTATGAACTTTTATTTTTCATGAGTTGTATGGCATATTAACAAAACGCTCCAAACTTCTTTAGAGGTACTTTTATGCATATAGGAGTGATTTAACATCATTTGTTGTGAACTTGTATTTTTCGTGAGTTATGTGGCAAATAACAAAACAGTCCAAACGCCTTTGTAGTTTTTTTATCATCTGGGAGTGATTTGACACCATTTGTTGCGAACTTGTATTTTTGGCGAGTTGTGTGGCACGATAACAAAAAGCTCTAAGCGCTTGTAATGATATTTTTTATCATATAGGACTGATTTGACACCATTTGTTGTAAACTTGTATTTTTCGCGAGTTGTGTAGCACAATAACAAAACTCTCCAAATGCCTCTAAAGGTATTTTTGAACATATGGGAGTGATTTGATACCATTTGTTGCGAAATTGTACTTTTCACGAGTTGTCTAACTTGTATTTTTGTGAGTTGTGTAGCACAATAACAAAACTCTCCAAATGCCTCTAAAGGTATTTTTGATCATATGGGAGTGATTTGATACCATTTGTTGCGAAATTGTACTTTTCGCGAGTTGTCTAGCATGTTAAGAAAACACTCCAAACTCCTCTAGAGGTACTTTTGTGCATATAGGAGTGATTTCACACCATTTGTTGTGATTTGTATTTTTCGCGAGTTGTGTGGCATGATAACAAAACACTCCAAATGCCTGTATAACTATTTTTGATCATATGTGAGTGATTTGATACCATTTGTTGCGAACTTGTATTTTTCACTAGTTGCGCGACGGGATAATAGAATGCTCCAAACTCCTCGAGAGGTACTTTTGTGCATATGGGAGTGATTTCACACCATTTATTGTGAACTTTTATTTTTCGCGAGTTGTTTGGCTTGTTAAGAAAACGCTCCAAACTTGTTTAGAGATACTTTTGTGCATTTGGGAGTGATTTAACATCATTTGTTATGAACTTTTATTTTTCGCTAGTTATGTGACACGATAACAAAACGCTCCAAACGCCTTTATAGTTTTTTTTATCATCTGGGAGTGATTTGACACCATTTGTGGCGAACTTGTATTTTTCGTGAGTTGTATGGCACGATAACAAAACGCTCCAACTCCTCTGGATGTTCTTTTGTGCATATGGAAGTGCTTTGACTCCATTTGTTGCGAACTTGTATTTTTCGCAAGTTGTGTGGCATGATTACAGAACGCTCCAAATGCCTATTTAGCTATTTTTGATAATATAGAAATGATTTGACACCATTTGTTGCGAACTTGTATTTTTCGCGAGATACGTGGCTCGATAACATAACGCTCGAAACGCTTCTAGAGGTATTTTTGATCATATGGGAGTGATTTAACACCATTTGTTGTAAACTTGTATTTTTTACGAGTTGTGTGACACGATAACAAAACACTCGAAACGACTCTATAGCTATTTTTGATCATATGAGAGTGATTTGACATCATTTGTTGTGAATTTGTATTTTTCGCGAGTTATGTGGCACATTTGTTGTACTTTAGAAACTTGGCAATATTATTTATGGCCTAAGGAGTTTGTTATACATTCTGATCATGAATCTTTGATCATGAATCTTTGAAGCCATTCGAAGTCGAAGTAAAATGAACCGTCGACATGCTAAATGTGTTAAATTTATTGAGTCTTTTTCTTGTGTCATTAAAACACAAGAATGGGAAGGAGAACATTATTACTGATACTTTGTCTTGGGGATATAACATGCTTTCACAACTTCACACCAGAATTTTTGGTCTGGAAACAATTAAAGATCAATATGTGCATGATGCTAATTTTAAAGATGTTTTGCTGAGCTGCAAAGAGGAAAATACATGGAATAAGTTTGTTGTTAATGATGGTTTTGTGTTTAGAGCTAACAAGCTATGCGTCCCAGCTAGCTCTGTTCGTTGTTGTTGCTATAGGAAGTGCATGGAGGCGAGCTTATGAGACATTTTGGTGTGAAGAAGACCGAGGATGTGTTGGCCAGCCATTTCTATTGGCCAAAGATGGGATGTGATGTTGACCGCTACATTTCCCGCTGTACGACGTGCAATAAAGCTAAGTCTCGACTGAACCCACATGGTTTATTATGCCTCTTCCTGTTCTTAGTGTTCCATGGAAGGATATTTCAATGAATTTTGTGTTAGGACTGCCTAGGACTAAGTAGGGAGGGATAGCATTTTTGTTGTGATCGATCGATTCTCTAAGATGGAACATTTCATACCTTGTCATAAGAGCGACGATGCTACACACATTACTAATTTGTTCTTTAGGGAGATCGTTCGCTTGCATGGAGTGACATCTACAATTGTTTCAGATCGTGATACGAAGTTCTTGAGTCATTTTTGGAAGACACTATGGAACAAGTTGGAGACTAAACTATTATTTTCTACTACATGCCACCCCAAACAGATGGAGAAATCGAAGTGGTCAATCGCACGTTATCTATGATGTTGCGGGCTGTATTGAAGAAAAATTTGAAGATGTGGAAAGAGTGTCTACCTCATGTGGAGTTCGCCTATAATCGCTCATTGCACTTTACCACGAAAATGAGCCTATTTTAGGTGGTATATAGTTTCAATTCTCGTGCTCCTATTGATATTTTTCCATTGCCATCTTCTAAAAAAGTGAACTTAGATGCTTCTAAACATGCTGAATTTGTGTTAAAACTACATGAAACCACTGGAGAGAACATAAAGAGCACAAATAAGAAATATAAGGTTGCCGGTAGTCAAGGTAGAAGAGAATTAACTTTTCAACCTAGTGACCTTGTTTGGTTGCATTTAAGAAAATATAGGTTTCCATTTTTATGCAAGTCTAAATTGATGCCTAGAGCTGATGGACCTTTCAAAGTGATTGCTAAGATAAATGATAATGCATACAAGATTGAGTTGCCTGTAGATTATGGGGTTAGTTTCAATGTTGGTGATCTGAAGCCATATCTGGGAGAGGAGGATGAGCTTGGGTCGAGGATGACTCCAATTCAAGAGAGGGAGAATGATGAGGACATCTCCACCATGGATACAGCCATGCCAAGTACACAAGCTAAACGGGTGATACAAGGACCAATTACACGAGCTCGTGCCCGTGGGCCTTATACCACCTAGGGCGGCGTGCCACGCCCCAAACACCGTCCCCAGCCCCTTTTCTTGTATAAATACATAGCCACCCCCTTAGGTTTAGTTTGAGTTTTGGTTTAGATCAAAGTTTAACGTCACTACTTTGCCGGGTAAAGCTGTGGTCGGTTAGATCGTTGTTTTCTTGTTACAGAACCCCACCTTCGTATTTAGATTTATATTGGAGCTTTCATCTTTTATTCACAATTGAGTTGCTTGTGCATCTTGTTCTTGCTAGTTCTTGATTGCTTGCAGGAACAAATACCCTCGTGATTAGGTTGATCGTGCTCCGTCAAGAATACGAACAACCCCTAGAGTTGGTGTTGCGATCGCTAAGGCGCAACGTCCTTTGACGGTTGTAGTCGGGTCGTCAACTTCGCCTCCTTACAATCGAAGTTATCTCTAATTGAAAGATCGGGACACCTGAGAGCACATCATGGAGCCAGCAGCACTCGGCGACATGTGCCACATCACAGTATTCTGCCTCAGCACTGGAACAAGAGACGGTAGTCTGACACTTGGATGACCAAGAAATCAGATTGTCTCCGAGGAAGATACAGTAGCCGTACGTAGAGCGACGAGAATCCGGACAGCCCGCCTAGTCCGTGTCAGAAGTAACCCCAACAACGACCGGCGGCGTTGACATCAAAACGATCGTCGAGACAACTAGGATTTTTTAGGCCGACTATGGCGTGATCTTCGGCAAGACATCAACGCACGGTGCTGCGAACACAAAGAAGATGAGCAGCGCCGACTAGAAGACGAGAATGAGCGCTTCGGCCTCCACCACAAGCGGTTTCACTGTCGCAGTCGAAGTCGGAGCTCTCATGCAGATGAAGGAGTACCGGCCTTCACCCAAAAGCTGCAACAGGTCGACTGGCCGTCAGGCTTTAAGCCGACTAGAATCGAGAAGTACGACGGAAAGACCAATCCCAAGTCCTGGCTCACAGTCTACACTATGGCAATTCGAGCAGCTGGAGGAGATCACAAAGCCATGGCTAACTACCTCCCAATCGCTCTAGCCAATTCGGTGAGGACATGGCTAACAAGACTCCCAAAAAGGTCAATCAGCTCCTAGGGCGAACTCTAGGAATGCTTTATCGCCAACTTCCAAGGAACTTACGAGAGACCATCTTCTGAGCACGATCTCTATGAATTGCACCAAAGGAAGAACAAGTCTCTTCGCGAGTTCATCACGAGGTTTTCCGAGAAGCAAAATTCGATCCCAATGATCAAGGACGAGGTCATCATCGCCGCCTTCCGCAAGGGAGTCAAAGATGCCCCCGTTCATTGCCAAGTTTTACTTGGAAACCTCCCGCTTCCGTCAAGGCTCTTTTTGATATGGCGAACAAGTACGCCGACTCGGCCGACGCAGTCGCTCAGGCCCTCGACAACAAAAAAGAGCCCCAGCAGAAGGACAAGAAAGACAATAACAGGCCAACACAAAACAAATCCGGCAGCCGCAAGAGGAAGTCGGATAATGTGGTGGCCACCGTGGAGCGTACTCGGCGGCGACCCCCGAGGAATAACGAATACCAAAAAGTGATGAACGGGCCATGCCCCTTTCATCCAAAGGGCAAGTACGTGGCTAAGGACTGCTTCATGCTTAAGAAGTTTGCCTTTGAGCAGGCTTCAACATCTGGCGCCAATAAAGACAAGCCAGATTCGAGCACAGCCGGTGATTACCAAGATCCCTAGGCTGAACTTAACCACATCTTTAGAGGGCCGTCTGCATATGAGCCCAAGAGGAAGTAGAAGCTTACAACACGCAAAGTCAACTCGGTCTCTACAGCAGACACCCCCCAATATCTACGTTAGTCAGAAACGCCAATCATGTTTGACCATGCAGATCACCCTAATTAGGTTACTTATCCAGGACGCTATCCACTTGTCCTGGACCCAGTCGTCGGGAGCATCAAATTGAAGAAGGTTCTCATTGATGGAGGCAGTGCTCTCAACATTCTATTCGCTAAGATGCTGGATGAGATGAAGATCCCTCGCTCAGAGCTACGGCTGAGTACAGCGCCCTTCCATGGGGTAATCCCCGGGCTGTCTTCTACTCCACTTGGACAGATAACTCTACCATTTACTTTTGGCACGCAGAATAATTTCCGCACCGAGAATATCTGCTTCGAGGTTGCCGACTTCGAGATAGCGTATCACGCTATACTCGGATAGCCGGTGCTAGCCAAGTTCATGGCAGTGCCACATTATACTTACATGATGCTCAAGATGCCAGGGCCAGCCGGAGTTCTTTCCCTTCGTAGCGATGTCAAGCAAGCCTTCACCTACGACAAGGAGAGCTGCGAGCTGGCTCAATCTCAAGAAGCGGCAGTCGGATGCAACAGCATTCGGCTATCCGCTACAACTCCTTGTGAGGATGATCAGGTTCTGGCCAAAAAAGCAGCTAAGTCAGAAATTTCAGTAGATTCTGAAACCAAGAAGATCCCCCTGGACCCTTCTGACCCCTCCAAAACTGCTCTAGCCGGGACCAAGCTCGACCCTAAATAGGAAGACGCGCTCGTCACCTTCCTCTAGGAGAACCGGGACATATTTACTTGGAAACCTTCCGACATGCTTGGTGTACCAAGGGAGGTGATTAAGCATTCCCTCAACGTCAGGATGGACGCTAGGCCAGTTAAACAACGGCTACGGTGCTTCGCACAAGACCACAAAGATGCTATTCGGGAGGAGATAACCAAGCTCTTTGCAGCCGTGTTCATCAAAGAGGTCTACCACCCGGATTGGCTGGCAAACCCAGTCTTAGTCCGGAAGAACGGTAAATGGCTCATGTGCGTCGACTACACCGACTTAAACAAAGCGTGCCCCAAAGACCCATTTGGTCTACCCAGAATAGATCAGGTGGTGGATTTCACTGCGCGGTGCGAACTTCTCAGCTTTCTCGACTATTACTCGGGATATCACCAAATCAGATTGAAGGAGGACTACCTGAAGACTTTTTTTATCATGCTGTTTAGAGCATACTGCTATATCACTATGCCGTTCGGGCTGAAAAACGCTGGAGTAATGTACCAACAAGCAATTCAGCGGTGTTTACACACTCAATTCGGACGCAACGTGAAGGCGAATGTCGATGACGTGGTAATCAAGACAAAATCCAGGGAATACCTCATCGCTGACTTGGAAGAAACTTTCTAAAGCCTTCGGAGATTCAAGATAAAGTTGAATCCGGAAAAGTGCGCTTTTGGTGTACCATTTGGAAAGCTACTCAGCTTCATCATATCGCATCGAGGCATCGAGGTCAATCCAGAGAAAATCAATGCTATCATGAACATGGCACCCCCAACTAGCCAGAAGGACGTCCAAAAGCTGACAGGCTACATGGCGACACTCAGCCGATTCATCTCCCGACTCGGTGAATGGGGCATGCCCTTTTTCAAACTACTAAAGAAAGTAGACAATTTTCAATGGACACCCGAAGCCCAACAAGCCTTCGAAGACTTCAAAAAATTTCTCACATCACCACCAGTGTTGGCGTCACCTATACCCCAGGAACCACTAATGTTATACTTGACGGCAACCACTCAGGTAGTCAGCACGGTGTTGGTAGTTGAGAGATCAGAGCCAGGTCATATACAGAAAATTCAGCGGCCAGTCTACTTCGTCAGCGAGGTCCTAGCCAACTCGAAGATGAGGTATCCTTAAGTCTAGAAGCTGTTATATGGCTTACTCATCACTGTCCAGAAGTTAATGCACTATTTTCAGTCGTATCAAGTCAACGTTGTCACATCATATCCACTCGGGGACGTCCTACACAATCGTGAGGCCACTGGCAGAATCGCTAAATGGACGCCAAGTTAATGGCGTTTGACATGATTTTTCAACCATGGACAGCAATCAAATCTCAAGCTCTAGCTAACTTTGTGGCCGAGTGGATAGAAGTTCAGACGACTACAAACGCAGACAAGCTAGAGTACTAGACGATGTACTTCGACGGTTCTTTACTGATCGGCGACGCGGGGGCTGGCGTTGTATTGATGTCATCCACTGGCGAAAAACTCAAGTATGTCCTCCAGATCCACTTTCCGGCTACCCACAATGTCACCGAGTACGAGGCACTTATCCTCGGGCTCCGTATCGCCATATCACTCGGCATTCGTTGACTGGTTGCGCGCGGGGATTCTCAACTCATGGTCAGCCAAGTCATGAGAGACTGGACATGTCTAGACAATACTATGGCGGCTTATTGTCAAGAGATCAAAAAGCTAGAAAACAAGTTCGATGGGCAAAAGATAACTCATGTATTACGACAATACAACGATGCTGCAGACAAATTGGCCAATATGGGATCCAAACGAGAAGTGGTCCCGACTGGGATCTTTGTTGAACAACTACTAGAGCTATCAGTCAAGAAGGAACCAATGCTTGAACAGACGGGGGCTGAACCTACCCCGACAACAAATGAAGCACTAATCATCTCTCAAGATTAGCCGACTCCAGTTCTCAAGTTTCTTTTGGACAACGAACTCCCAGAAGAACGCAGTGAAGCCGAACGGATCAAGCGTCGAAATAAATGTTTCCTTGTAGTTGGCGAAACCTGTACCGCAGAAGCGCATCCGTGGTCCTCATGCGTTGCGTCACATCCAAGGAGGGAAGCAGATTCTGTGATCGATCCACTCAGTTATCTGTGGCAACCATGCCGCATCCAGGACGTTAGTCGGAAAGGCTTATAGGCAAGGTTTTTTCTGGCCGACTGCAGTAACAGGCGCTAAAGACATAGTTCGCACATGTGAGGGATGCCAATTCTATGCAAGATCAACACATCTTTCAGCTCAAGAACTTCAAACAATTCCACTCTCTTGGCCCTTTGCAGTTTGGGGACTTGACATGGTCGGGCCGCTCAAAAAAGCGCTAGGAGGATTCACACACTTGTTTGTCGCAGTAGATAAATTTACAAAGTGGATTGAGGTAAAACCTGTTGTTACCATGACAGCGGCATGAGCAAAGGACTTCATCATAAGTATTTTATATCGATTTGACCGCATCATAACGGACAACGGTAGTCAGTCCATAGGCGGCGTATTTCAAGATTTTTGTGACAACCTTGGCATCAAGATCTGTTATGCTTCCGTGGCACATACACGAAGTAACGAGCAGGTCGAGCATGCTAATGGCATGATCTTACAAGGTATCAAGGCTAGGGTATTTGACCAACTACAACATATGCAGGGCAGTGGGTACAAGAACTCCCATCCGTTCTCTGGTCTCTAAGAACCACAGTTAGTCGGGCAATAGGGCAATCCCCTTTCTTCCTAGTCTATGGTGCTGAGGCTATATTACCAACTGAGTTGGAATTCAGCTCTCCGCGAGTTCGGGCCCACTCAGAAGACAAATCAAACAAAACTCGATTGGTCGAACTTGATCAGTTGGAGGAAGCGAGGGATATCATAACTATCTAGTCGGCAAGGTACAAACCACCAAAGACAGGTATAAACTATCTCCTCTGTGGGAAGGGCCGTTCATTATTGCTGAGGTGACACGTCCGAGCGCCTACCGACTGAAGACTGAAGATGGTGCCCTCGTCAGCAACTCGTGGAATATAGAACAGCTACGTCCTTTCTATACCTGAGTTTTGTATTTTCTATATATATATGTACAAAGTCTTTTCTCTAACTTACTACATTACTTGTTTCAACCGAGTAGTGAGTCGGGGGCTGCATGTGTTATATGCCTTGTTAATAAAATATGAGCTTGTTTTATTTCGGTTATGAAGTTTTACAATGATTATGCTAAGTTTGCCCGAGTATAGATTTAGAAGTGAATGTTTTTTCATTAAGTTCCTATTGATCTACTTGGTGCAGACTACATAGTCGGGTGAAGCTAATGACAACTAAGAATAAGCAAGTACTCGGCAACATTTTATAAGATATATACATGCTTTCACCAAAAGTTATACATCCAACAACTGCATAATCGCTTTGTTTCTACATACCCAGGTCTTTTGCGATTGTTTCTGCAATTGGGCTCGCCTGGCTGATTAACTCCAGTGCCTCTTCAGGTGTTGTCTTTTCGGCAAAACCCTCACCAATGGCCTCAATATCTACCCTAGGCTAGATCGATTTGGTCATAGCGAGGGTTTGGGCAACACTGACAGCGACACGCTCATCCGAGTACTTTTTCAAGATGCTTGGGGCTTTGCTAAGGCGTGCCTGGACCTAGGAGACTGTATTGGAGCTGGTCCTAGCATGGTGAAGCTCCATAATGTCAAGGAGCCCTTTCACATATTCGAAAAGAATTTCCTGTGACTCTTTGACAACCTTGATCTACTCTGCAAAGGCATTGAATTGGGTCTAGGCATTTGCTTTCGAAGTTGTTCAGATTCATCGACAAGTATACTTATTAGCCAAAAAATACAGTCGGAGCAATAAGAAGACGGGATAAGGTTATTGTTAGGGAGGAGGCTTACTCGTATAGTCGGCCTCTACTTTGGCTTTGGCCTTCTCTAGTTTGGCTTTGGCCTTCTCAACTTCCTTCAGCTTAATCTCTTGTTGTTTTCTCTCCTTTGCTTGGGTTTTCAATTCGACTTCGAGGGCTGCAAATCAGAATAGTCAAGAACTTGAGATTGCAGTCAGAACTTAACAAGGCAGTCGGGAATCAACAAAGCTAGAGAGATATACTCGGAATTTACTCGGGAGGATAACACAGAAGACTTACTTCTGATTTTCTCGGCTAGAGCCCACTTTTCGTCCCTGAGCTGATCTACTACTCCCCTTAGCCAAGTTTCCTTCTCCTGGCTAGTCCGTTCCAGGTCGTCCTTGGCAGCCTGGAGCTAGCCCAGTCATTGGAGATGGGGGGCGAGCTGGGTCAGGACCTTGTTCACTTTCTCCGAGTGGTCGACAATCTTTTGCTCATAGCAAAACAGAGTCAAATGGCAGAGTAACAGATTAAGGAGAACCGTCAAGAACTCAACATGGCAAGATTTGCTACATACCTGAACTCCCCTAGACATGGTGATTGCGGCATGAAGAAGAACTTCACGCTCCCTTGACACGGCTTGTTTATCATGCTCGTAGCTCTCCGCGACTTCCTCAGGGGATACCCAATGGAACGTTCTCAGGAAGTCGCGAGAAGGGGCTTTGAGCCGGGGGATGTCCACCTCATCAGAAGACGACGACGATATGAGTGGCGATGGGGTCCTGGCCCCGGACTCAGTGGCTGCTGGGGCTTTAGCGATATGCTCAGGGGCTGGAGCAGTAGCTTCAGCACTCGCCCCCTGGTCGGCTAGCACTAGTGGTCCTGCTGTCGAGACTGCTTCAGCTTCTGCGGCTGAGGCAACACCTGGCTCAACAGAAGACCTTGTCGGTGCTGGCTCGGCTGGGGATGGCTCGGTAACAGGAGCAGCTGGCGCAATCCCCTTGGGATCAATGTTAACTCGCTTCCTGCACAGTGAGTCAAATATCAAGATACTATCACATCATTCAAGGTTCTTAAAAGATTGAAGATTGCTTACCTCTTGAAAATCTTGAACCTCCACGAGGGAGCTCCAGAAGATATCGGCGATGGAGAGCTGCTGGCTGTCGGGCCAGTCGGCGCGGTAGTTAGCGGTGGCGTTTTACCTCTAGTCGGCTCTGTTTCTAGCATAGCTAACTGGGGCGTCGAGGCACTTGGCAGCGCCGCCCTTGGGCTCGATGTTGTTGATCTCGCACTCAGCAGCGTCAGCCTTGGCCTCGATGTTGCTGGGCTCAATGTTGCTGAGCTCAGCAGTGTTGGCCTTGAGCTTGATGTTGCTGGCCTCGAACTCGGAGGAGAAGGCCTCGGGCTTAGCGGCCTAGGGGCTAAACTGACAGGGTCTTTGATCTTCAGACTCCCGGTGCTGCACTTGGCTTCCTTGCTCTTTTCTTGCCCGGATCTTCAATGGGTTTCTTCCCAGCTCTAAGAGTTGGAGCTGGGTTGAGCAATAGGAGGGATGGCTGACCTCTTCTTTGTTTTGGTGGTCGATAGGGTTTGAGAATCATCATCAAATTCCTCGCTATCCTGTAAATGTTTCAACACCATACATCATACATTGGAGGACGATTCCAGACAAATGTCCACAGATATTCATCACCAATGGATAGCAATTCCAAATCAGCTTTTCAAGATTACCTGTGGCCGAGGCCTTTTCTAGCTGTAGGCTGCAGTGGCGCGCTCGGCATCTTCTGTCTCTACAGCCCCGTTGACAAAAAAGCCGAGCAAGGTGTCAATCACCTTGTTCACATCAGTCAAGTCCGGGTTTCTCGGCTAAGATCATTTTTGCCCTGGTAATCTAGCCGAAGTGGCTTCTCAGCTTCAGAGGCCTGATACGGCGGTTCAAGAAACACCTCGCCACCCAGGGACCAGTTAATCCCAAGCTCTTCAGTTGATCAATCTTCTCTATCAGTTGGTACACTTGGCCCATTTCTTCATAGTTTAGCACAGAAGACCAGCTGGGCAGGACCACTGAAGGAGAGCCAGTGAAAGGGGGGCAGAGAAGGTTCGAGATTGGAGCAATAGAACCATTCTCTATGCCAGCCTTTGAGGAAGGTTTTCAAAGGAACAGGGAGATAGATCTTTTTTATTTCGTTCCTAAGTTGGAGACCGGCTCCCCCAATCACTTGGACTTTGTTTTTGGATGGCTGGGGCTTAATGTGGAACAAATACCGGAAAAGGTTGAAATGGGGCTTAACCCCCAGAAAACATTCACATAATGCGACAAACATGGAGATTTACAAAATGGAGTTGGGATTCAGATTCACTAACTCCAGTTGATAGAAGGATAAAAGTTGGTGGAAGAAATCCAAAGAGAGAAGGGCGGGACCGTGATGGAAGAAAGAGGTGAAGGCGACTGGTCTCACCAGATGGGGCGCCGGCAATATATTCTCTTCGGTGGTGTGTCAATGGATGACTTCTTGTCGCTACAACATCAGTTGCTTCTCCAAATACTTCAGCTTCTTCAGTCACAGTCCGAAATCGGCAAAGCTTCTGCAAGCATCTCCAGGATTCGAGCGAAGCTCTCAGCATTGCACGGGGATTGAGAAGATTTGGGAAAATGTTTTTTGAAGGCTTGGGATGGATGCGGGGAGACAAAGCGAGAAATTTCGGCGCGAAAGCTAGAAGGCATAAAGATTAGCGGATTGAAGAAAGATGAGGGAATTTTTTCTCTCTCCTCGCTTTTATAGAGGCTGTGCTGAGTAAGTGGCTTGGGCTGGTTGATTCGGTTTAGGCACAAGATATAGTTTCTAAATAGCATGCTCTATGAGCTGACTCTGGCTATGTTAAAATTATAGTGCAGATGCTATTTACAAAAACGATTAACATCAAATATGCTTCATGTTAAGCCTAAATGCTAGACACATGTGTTCAGATATATGCATTATTTACCAGGTATTGAGGATACATCCTTACAAGGATTAATAGCTGGTCTCCATTAAAATTGGGGATGCAGGTATCTCTCAAGTACACCTGGTCACGCATTGGGTTAAAATCAATGATGTGGTACTCGGTTTACATGCTTAGCCACAATTGCCATGAGCAAGATTATTCCAACTGACATGATGCTGAGAGTCTAATACCGTAGTAGCTACTACTGGGAAAGACTAAAGGTTAAAGATCTTTTGACTTTTGCTTAATTGTTTCACATTAAGCACAAACGTCAAGGCTACACCTAATAGGTGCGCTATTCGACGGCACCCTATTAATATATTTGTTTTCTATGAAACTCTTTATAGCCTCGTTGCCAGCTAAATGAAGTAGGACTTAAGAGAAGGAAGCACTCGGACAAGAGTACCCGGGAGCCAATACAACTCGGGAATTCTTTTACCGTGGAGGATGAGCACTCGGTATCATTGTGACTCAACTATTGAAGGTCCCTCAGGGGCTGCTGTGGAGGCCATGGGTCCCGGGTACCTCATGAGAAGAAGCATTTGAGCCACTCGGACAGAGGATGAGCCTAACCTTGTAATTAGGGATACAATAGGACTCGGAATACTAACATTGTACGACAAGAAAGGATATAGTCCTAGTCGGGCATGTTGTATTTCTAGAAGGAAATCTCTTGGTCGGAGTCCGACTGGGATTCCTACTCTGTACTGTCTCCCGGTATATAATGGGGAGGCAGGGTTTCTTGAGGCATAGCGCAAATCTCACCAGATGAAAACTCAAAGGCAATACACACAACTGGACGTAGGATGTTACTCATCTCGAGGCCTAAACTAGTATAAATTGTTTCGTGTTCTTTGCAACTCCATTAAGTTTAGGTCTCAGAGTAGCCTCTATTATTATTGCTGTATACAAACATCAATACTTGATAAACTTTATACGTAATAAACTTTATGGACTGAGTAAAATCCGATAAGAGACTGTATCGAACGTCGGGGTAAATAAATACGTATGCCCGGGGACCTTGTAATCATCAATCACAGATCAATACAAAACTCGGCGCATCGCCACCCTTTTTGACGGGTTCTTGCTTCTTGAGCCGGGCTGGCATTCGGTTAAGTTCGACCTCCTGCGAGAGGGTAAGTCTCTCGTTACTTCCCAACTACATATGGCTAGGACTTCTTCAGGTTAGGTCGATATTTTAGCCGTCTACGGTAGTCGGCTTACACTATATCTGTTTCTGTTACGGCTGCATCAGTTAGGTTTGATCTCATAGGCCGAGTAGATATATCACATCATGCGTGCGTAGATTTATCAGCTTACTGGGTATAATTTAATCATCAGTTGTGCTGCATCGGTTAGGTTGACCTATTAAACTGCTCGTGACAAGTTATTCTACTAGGTTGATAGATTTATGCAAGCGTTTTATCGGGATGTATATGCCGATAGTTGTCATATATTACATCACATCGCATTAGATCTATCGGCTTAGTAAGGTTCTTTTATCAATTTTTAATCTGTTCTGCTCAGTTAAGTTTGATCTACTAGATTATAATGAATTAGATTTATTCTGTTAAGCGATGGGTGTTATGCGATGTTCTATCGGAGTGCATAGCCATAGGTTATCTTTTCTAGATAAAGCCAACGCATTGCTTGGATCTTTGTTTGCTTATTTACGCTATCATCGGTCTTTTCCAACCGATGCTTGTTCTATCGGCGTCGGCTAGTTTATCATTTGCTTATATTAATCATCGTTTTTAGGCAATATACTCATCTTTTATGTTTATGTGATCATCGGCTTCCAGTCGATGTATAAGTGCTACAGTTACATCGGCAATCGGCGATGAACGAGTCCAAATCGGCTTCCAGCCGATTGGCTCACCGATCTAAATATTTTCTTTCTCCTTGTCAATTGCACGGTCGAAATTGACTAGCACCCTATGAACTCGAATTTTAGGGACTGCCTGGAGTGCAGCATAATCTCCCAGGCCTTCGCGTGTCTAAGTGCACGAACCATATCATCGTCTCGTTCAAAGCTGCGGTGATTTTGGTGTCATCCACATCGGCATGGTTGGGGAGAGAAGATTTGGGGGAAATGTTGCTGGAGGTACTGGGCCATCAAGACATGAGTTTCTATAGTAGCACGCTCAATGTGGGCCACTAGCGGGCTGTGTTAAAATCACGGTGCTGGTGCTACTAATAGGAACCGATGAGGTAAACAGATATGCTTCATGAAGGCCTAATTGCTAAACACATGTGTTTGGATATCTGTCTTATCCACTAGGTATTGAGGATATATCCTTATAAGGATCACAAGCTGGTCTTCATCAACATTGAGGATGCAGGTATCCTCCAGTACACTGACCACGGCAATGGATTTATTTTCATAAAGTGGTACTCGGCTACATGCTTGGCCAACATTGCCATGAGCGACATTATTTTCCAGCCAACATGAGCTGAAGTGTCTTAACTTCCGAGTAGTGCACGCTGCGGGGGAGACTATAAAATATCTTTCCAGTTGACATGATGCTGAAGAGTCTAACCTTCCGATGGGGACACACTCGGGATAAGATTATAAACACCATTTTCCAGCTTAACAGATGTGCTTGAAGAGTCCCATATACGAGTGGCAATGCATGCGCAAGACTATAAATCATATTTTGGTTGATCATGATCCGAAGAGTCTCATATATCCAGTAGTACTACTCGGGAAAGACTACACAGGTTAAAGATCTTTGACTTTATATTTAATTTGTCTTCACAATTAAGCACAAAGTCGGGGGCTACACCTAATGGTGCACTATTTCGGTGCACACTATTCATACATCTATATGAAGCCCTTCATAGCCTCGTTGCCAGTGACCATGAGCAGGACTCGGGAAGAGAAGTACTTGGACAAAGAGTACTCGGAACAATGCACTTTGGGTAATCTTCACCGTGGAGGATGAGCATCGGCAATCTGCTGTGACTCCACTATGAAGGTCTCAGGGGCTTACTGTGGAGGCTATGGGCCCCGGTACTCATCACAACATATGCGCACTCGATAGAGGATGGCGAGTCTTGTAATTAGGATATAATAGCAGCCCGGCAGGCTTTGCCTTGTACAATAAGGAATATAAGTCTAGTCGGGTCCAATTGTTTCTAGAGGAGATCCTTGGCATGTCTGGTGGGAACCCATTGTTCCTGTCCCCCCGTATATAAGGGGAGGCAGGGCGCCCTGAGGGAGAAGATGATCAACACAAATGCTCAAAGGAATAACATACCTGGACGTAGGGTATTACCCTCACATGAGGGCCTGAACCAGTATAAAAATTCTCTGTGTTCTTTGCAATCACCGAGTTTCCATCCGCCGAGGAGCCCATATTTCTATATTGCGGTGTAAAAATCGACACTTTAAGTCTTTTCCTAAGTGATTTATTTCTCAGAAATTTGACTCTTCAGTATCATCATCAGCAGAAAAATTTTTGCTCAAGGCAATTTACTAAGCATGTAAACAAGTACTACTATGGAGTTAGTCACACTGTTATTGAGTTGTGCTTGGTGATACTGCATTCTGATTTTAATGGAGACCAGCTTACTGATCCTTATAAAAGGATATATCCTCAATATCCTATTAAATAATTACAGATATGTGAAACATGGTCCAACAAATAGCTAACATGAAGCATATCTGAAATTATTTTACTGCGTCTAAAACAACACCTGATTTCTGATTTTTAAC